>CM066340.1:11366734-11774234 GCA_033807585.1 Hydrophis major | reverse complement strand
AATAGGTATAAGTATAAACATGAGTAAGAATACAGGAAATAGGTACGAATAAATGGGGACAATAGGACAGGGACGGTAGGCACGATGGTGCACTTATGCACGCCCTCTTACAGACCTCTTAGGAATGGGGTGAGGTCAACAGTGGATAGTTTGAGGTTAAAAAAGTGGGGGTTAGAGGATGTAACAACAGAGTCACCTTGCCCAGAATAAGCAAAAGAGTACAAGAAGCTACAGAGATCCCATTTAAGTCTTCTGCATCCCACAGTGGCCAACCAAAGGGAATCAATGAATCTTCCAAGCATGGGGTGTGGTGGGGGAAACTGTCATCATTTCC
This sequence comes from Hydrophis major, assembly GCA_033807585.1. Taxonomy (NCBI): domain Eukaryota; kingdom Metazoa; phylum Chordata; class Lepidosauria; order Squamata; family Elapidae; genus Hydrophis; species Hydrophis major. The sequence continues at coordinate 11,773,900 of CM066340.1, read as the reverse complement.
CATGATGACTCTCTAGCCTATGATATACCATCCATGAAGTAGAGTGCCTAAAGCCTTGGGTCACAGTGGGTGGCATGGGGCTACAAACTGGGCAGGACCACATCATCACACACCCCTAGATGGAGCTAAATCCTTTTTGAATGTTCAGAACTTGAGGAGGAGGCCTTTAAAAACAAATCCTTGGCTGATTTTATGGTATAAAGTCTGATTTCATAGACTGGCTGATTTCATAGACTCATCCACGTAATTTCCTGGCACGAATAGGAAAATGGCTTGCTGTTGTCATCCACTGGGAGGCTTTCATTGATTTCCACTGCCATTAGCAAGAAGGGGAAACAGAAGGGGATGCTTTGATTGATGGGGAGCCAGAACTTGGAGATGGTTGTCAACCCATGGGCAGGACTGCAGTATGTCCAGACATTATACTGCACCAATCTTTCAGCCGGATTCTAGGAATGGGCAAGGATCCCAGAAGTAGGATGACCTCAGAGTGAGAGCATCGCAATGCAAGCTCAGGCTTCTCCGTGTAGGTAAACTTGAAGCCATTCGTTTAGCGAGGTTCAAAGTTACAACGGCACTGAAAAAAGAGACTTATGACCATGTTGTCAACTCATAAAATATGGTCTTTTTAGAGTTGTTAAGAGAAAGGGAGGGGGGGGAGCTTGGAAATCGAAAGTGCATTCCACAAATAGTTTTTCAAAGATTGTAACTAGGTGACTGAAGTTTCTGCCATGCAAAATTCTAACTGGAGAGCCTGATTGATGATTCTTGGCTATGGAGGTGTCCCATTGGAGAGTATGAATTACGATACACCCAGGGGGTGGAAGGAAAACCAGGGTCAAGGGTGACAATGAATGATGTGTCTCAGAGTCGGCTACACCCAGGCAACACCGGACCTTTTAATTCCCAATAAATCCTTCTGAAATTTTGGAAGTTTGGCTTGAGATTCATGATTTAATTGGGGTAACTGCTGGAATCCTGACAGCTAGCTGAAATGTTTCACACTTATGACAGTTGCAGCATCCCCTATGGTCACATGATTAAAACTCAGATGCTCGGCAACTGGCTCCTATTTATGATGGTCGCTGTGTCATGTGGTCATCCTTTGTGACCTTCTGATCACGAAAGTCAAATGGGGGAAGCCAGATTCACTTAACAACCATGTGACTCACTGAACAACTGTGGCAAGAAAGGTCATAAAATGGGGCAAAACTCACTTAGCCACTGTCTCACTTAGCAACAGAAATGTTGGGGCTCAGTTGTGGTGGTGAGTCAAGGACTACTTGTACTTCTACCTATGCTTCCTTCTGATAAATTCCTGCAGAGGCCGCTGTCTTCTCATCTCAAGGTTTGACATTCTGGCCTCTGATATGCCATAGCATTTACAACTTCCTCCAATTAATTTCAAGTTCCAGCAAGGTTTGACATTTGAATAAGACTTCCCCATATTTTGAATGATTCTTATCATTTTTAATTACATTTTCAAGAATGTGTACCTAACCAATTCAAGTTATATCCATATATCTATTTCTATTTCTATATCTCTACATCTCCATCTCTATATCTTATTTATCTATCATCTGTCTGTCTGTCTATTTATCTCTACATCTATATCTATGTAAAATATCTATATACCTATACTCTATAATCTATCCATCTATCTATCATCTACCTATCTATGCAAGTGTAGTGATTTGTGCATTAATATAAGGAGCATTTTATGTGTGTGCAGATATCTATCTATCTATCTATCTATCTATCTATCTATCTATCATCTATCTATCAATCTATCAATCTATCATCTATCTATCTATCTATCAATCTATCAATCTATCAATCTATCAATCTATCAATCTATCAATCTATCAATCTATCAATCTATCAATTTATCATCTATCTATCTATCTATCTATCATCTATCTATCTATGTATCTATCTATCTATCTATCTATCTATCTATCTTTCTAGCTGTCTTTCTAGCTATCTACCTACCTATCATCTATCTATCTATCTATCTATCTATCTATCTATCTATCTATCTATCTATCTATCTATCTATCTACTATGTCTGTGTATCCATCATCTCTCTCTCTCTTTATCTATCTATCTATCTATCTATCTATCTATCTATCTATCTATCTATCTATCTATCTACTATGTCTGTGTATCCATCATCTCTCTCTCTCTTTATCTCTCTATCTCTCTATCTATCTCTCTATCTATCTATCTATCTATCTATCTATCTATCTATCTACTATGTCTGTGTATCCATCATCTCTCTCTCTCTCTCTCTCTCTCTCTCTCTCTCTATCTATCTATCTATTCATCATCTATCCTCTATCTATCTATCTATCTATCTATCTATCTATCTATCTATCTATCTATCTATCTACTATGTCTGTGTGTCCATCATCTCTCTCTCTCTCTCTCTCTCTCTATCTATCTATCTATTCATCATCTATCCTCTATCTATCTATCTATCTATCTATCTATCTATCTATCTATCTATCTATCTACTATGTCTGTGTATCCATCATCTCTCTCTCTCTCTTTATCTATCTATCTATCTATCTATTCATCATCTATCCTCTATCTATCTATCTATCTATCTATCTATCTATCTATCTATCTATCTATCTATCTATCTATCTACTATGTCTGTGTGTCCATCATCTCTCTCTCTCTCTCTCTCTCTCTATCTATCTATCTATTCATCATCTATCCTCTATCTATCTATCTATCTATCTATCTATCTATCTATCTATCTATCTATCTATCTATCTACTATGTCTGTGTATCCATCATCTATCCTCTATCTATCTATCTATCTATCTATCTATCTATCTATCTATCTATCTATCTATCTACTATGTCTGTGTATCCATCATCTCTCTCTCTCTCTTTATCTATCTATCTATCTATCTATCTATCTATCTATCTATCTATCTATCTATCTATCTACTATGTCTGTGTATCCATCATCTCTCTCTCTCTCTCTCTCTCTCTCTCTCTCTATCTATCTATCTATCTTTCTAGCTATCTTTCTAGCTATCTACCTACCTATCATCTATCTATCTATCTATCTATCTATCTATCTATCTATCTATCTATCTATCTATCTACTATGTCTGTGTATCCATCATCTCTCTCTCTCTCTCTCTCTCTCTCTCTCTCTCTCTCTCTCTCTCTCTCTCTCTCTCTCTCTATCTATCTATCTTTCTAGCTATCTTTCTAGCTATCTACCTACCTATCATCTATCTATCTATCTATCTATCCTATCTCTATCTGTCATCTATCTATCTTCCCCCTTGCAAGCATCTTCTACTGTGTAATATCCTTCTGATGCCGACCCCACAAAAATAGGGTGAAGATTTCTTCTCTTTCTCCTTCTCTTTAAATATTACGGGGGTGAAATTGCAGAGCTGACTTTGAGGAGGCAAAAGAGGAAGAAAAACAAACAAACCGCTAGATGTAACTTTCTTTCCCCACCCTCTTCTTAACTCCTCAGCTTGTTTTCTTCCATTTCTTGTCTCCTTCCATTTCCTACTCTCTTTGCAACTGCTGATTTAGGAATAGATTTTGTTTCCTGCTCCTTTTTCTCTGTCTCGCCTTACTCTGCACACAGAGCCATCTCTCTGCTTCTCTTGTTGACAATTCCTCCTTGGGGGGGGGGGAAGCACTCCAGGCTCCATTGAGAGAGGAAAAAAAACACAGCCAGACTCGGGCATGCCCCAAGCAGTTGTTTATTTTTTTGCTGTTTTCTTTACGGGCTCCTAGGAAAGGAAAGGGTTCTAAAGAAAGGGAGAACAGCAGAGTAGCTGGAGGTGTAGCCAAGTTTTCTTCACCATCAGCTTGCAACCCAGAGACACCTTCTGGCTATAGTAATCACTTAGAGGTGGATGATTTGACCCATGACTTACTACATGGCAAATTTTACTAGGAACCTAGAGCTAAATTCATTACACTCTCGTTAATCCAACGGAATCACTCTAGATTAAAAGAAGAACAAAATCTATTTTTGTTGTTGTCCGATGAAGACAGCCATGTGATAAAACTAGTTGTATTGTTGGCAATGGCGTCAAGGAAGATACGAAAGCACCTTCTGGTAAATAGTGCTGTGCATATCAGAGCGGATGCATTGAACTCATAGGATTGCTGTATTTTTATACGCAACTTGCTCAAAGCTATGGTTGCAAAAAAACTGTCATGCCCCTGTCGGAGTCTGAATCCAAGGAGGAAGACGAACAGCTGACAGGGAGGGGGAGTGTGGCTCCATTGGCTGTGGAGGAAACTGGGGAAGGGCAAAGTCCGGCTGGGCAGAGCAGACGAAAGGTAGAGCAAGGGAGAGGGAATTCAGAGGAAGACCCATCCCCTCTTCATCCTAGGGAATGTAGGGAGGAATGGAGAAGGGAGCAATGTGGGTTGTGTGGCTTATGGGGGAGGAAAGGGCCCTGATTCCCTTCATTCGTCACACCTGGGAAGAAAGTTTAAGAGACATGCAGGCTGCGTGCAGCAGCTGCTGGGAGCAAATGTGAATTTCTCTTGTGTTGACTTTGCTTATCTGTGTTCCTGGCATCTTTCCAACCATGTTGAGTTGTTGCCATGCCTTCATGTCTGAAATTCTTGCGCCTGCCCTGCTGGACTAATTACCTCATCTTGCCTTGATTGGACTTATAGTTACAGTTTTTGTTGATCACATTTTGGACTTGAATCTCTGCAGCTGTTCCTGGGAGAGTTTTCCTCCAGCCCAGAAGGTAACCAGGACACTGGGGGCAATGTTGGAGATAATAAAAAGATTCTTACTGATTATCTGACTGTGTTGCCTTTGTGCCATGCCCTGGGTTATCACACAAATGTTTAAATACAATACAAAGAAGAGAATGAGCCCTTTTCTAGCACTGATGATGTTACCCAGTTAGGTAATGAAATGCCTGCAAGAAAACAACCAAGCTCAGGAAGCACCAATGATCTCACAGTTCAATCCTGAATTATAAGTATTCTTTTCTCATGGTACAATACTATACAACAAAGAAAGAGAGAATGACTCTAGCAGCTAGAAGAATGGTCAAGTTTCTTTCACATGGGGCTTGAAATATGGGTACACCTGGCTTATAATAATAATAATGAGTAGGTTGGAGTCAGTTAAAAGATTGAGTTGTTTGGTCCTTATATCTCACCAATTAAGCAATAGGACATGGAAATATGAATGGCTATTTGGCATGGACAGTTAATAAACTGGTCTGCAATGTTAATCATAGTTTTTTTTTTGCTTGCGTGGACTCTGGCTGAAATCCTATTTGCTTTCAGAAAGGTGACTTCTATTTTTTTACCCCCACAGATGCCACCCAGATGAATAATGTCGTACCGACATCCCCTCTACTTTCACAACTGGCTCATCCCCATTCCTTCCCAAGCATGGGACAGATTACAAATCCATATGAACAGCAGCCTCCGGGAAAGGAACTAAATAAGTATGCATCTCTAAAAGCAGTAGGTAAGCACAGAAAAATGCAGCTTCCTCTTGACTTTGCAATATCTCATTGGTTTTTAATATTTATTCTGTTAATAGAATGGAATGGAATGGAATGGAATGGAATGGAATAGAATAGAATAGAATAGAATAGAATAGAATAGAATAGAATAGAATAGAATAGAATAGAATAGAATTCTTTATTGGCCAAGTGTGACTGGACACACAAGGAATTTGTCTTGGTGCAAATATTCTCAGTGTACATAAAAAAGAAAAGATACATTCGTCAAGAGTCAAGAATCATAAGGTACAACACTTAATCATATCTATGCTATTTATTCTGTTTTAGAAGATATCTCAGATAGATTAACTTTGTGGGTCCAGTATTTATAGGAGTGACATATTACAGGCCACCCTCTTTTACTGACCACAGGCATGTACAGCAACATGGCCCTTAAGCAAAACAATCACTAGGTGAAACCACAACTCTGCTTCCAAAGGTGCTTTTCAACAGGCAAACTGGACTTTCTTGGGAGTTGAAAACATTTTGCTTCTGATCTAAGAAGCTTCTTCAGTTCACTTCATAATTGAAGAAGCTTCCTGGATCAGAAGTGAAATATTTTCAAGGAAAAAAAAAACCCAAGGAAGTCCAGTTGCCTTTGGGACAACTATGACTTGGATGATTGAGAATCTCCATAGACACAACTGTGCTTATGGTCTGATTTTACCTACCTTTTGTTCTAACCCAGCCTTTGGAGAAGCAAGAAACAGATTCTTCACTAAGAAGAAAAACCCCTCTTTATCTACACATTGGGAATTAACTGCCTTCACCAACAGAAAGTCTAGCCAAGAATCCTTCAAGAGGTTAACTGAAACAATGGCCCTTATCATCTCCTTATGATAAACACAAGGCTGTGAGCTCCCAGCCGGGAGGCTGCCAATTAAGTCAGTTCAAACAGAGAAATAGACAAACCTCAGTTCTGGCAAGGCAGTCTTTGTCTCACAAAACACACAAGGAGCAAACTTTCCTGAAATGCGAACGGTTGTCTGCAGCAATCAAATCACTCCCCTTTCCTCCTATTTATTCCCCAGACAGGGAGGGGCCATTCAGTGCCCAAGTTTGTTTTGCTTCCCCAGCTAGCCCATTGCCCTCCATTGTTCACCTCTCCTATCTGCTCTGTGCATACGCGCCTCTGGAACAGGCCCCAGCTGTTCCTCCTCCTCACTCATCTCTGACTCCAAAGGCAGTTGCCTCTCTGGCTGGAAAATGCCAGATGGCCCTGGCTCTATCTCTGTGTCCGATGCTAAGCGTCCATCAGAGCCTTCCCCAGGCTCCAGAACTGGCCCAGGTTCTTCCCCAACCTCATCCGAGTCTGCTTCCAGCTCTGTTGGCAGTTGGCAGGCCATACTACACTTTGCTTTGCAGACCTGCAAGGATTGATCTAGCACTGATGATGTTAGCTAGTTTGGGTAATGAAACATCTGCAAGAAAATAACCCGAGAGAGAGAGAGAGAGAAAAAGCACCAAGGATCCCTCATTTCAACCCCGAGCTATCAATAGTCTCTTTTTAAAGTTACTTTTTCATTGCTGTGGCAACTGCAAATGAGCAAAATGACTAAACAAGCAGTCACTTTGTGAGAACTTCAGGACCTTGGACAGTGTCAATGGGGTTAATTGGCCTTGGGTGTATGTACTTACAAGCAGAGATGCTGTTTGGCCATAAGTCTGGAAATGGGAGGTATTTAGGTTTTGTTTGCCCAACGTGCTTGACACAAACACACGTTTTGTAGACTCGAAAACCCAATTAATTCCACCAGTGAATTAATTCACTCTCTTCGGTGAAATCATTCTTGCTGTCTGGTGCCATACGAAGGTGACGGAGGGGCAAAAACGGACATGGGTGCCTGATGCAATCCTTTGCAACTCTAATTGAAGTAGCATTTTAAAATAATTTCCCCCCTTTTGGAAAGAAAAGAAGTGGGAAGTGAAGCCCTATATTCCCCCAGAATACCAGCAGCTGTGAGTACTAAAAATTTAGTTATTGGCCAAACCTCCCAAGTTATCTTGGAATATCTCTTGCGCGTATAGGAAGAAGGAGAGCTGGAGCTGGCTGTGTGATTTAAACAGTTCCTAAGAAAACTGGAAGAGTTTAATATTCTAATAATTTTACCCCTTCTAGAGGTGGACATTGATTAGGATATCATGGTCCAGAATATAGAAGAGAACCATTATTCCATCAAAGATTTAAAAAAACAAATAAAGCATTAAGGAAACAGTTTGGGGTAATGGTCAAGGTGCTGGCCCTAGAAACCAGGAGAACATTAGTTCTAGACCAGCAGCTTCTTTAGGCAGGGAAGCCACCTGGGTGAATTTGGGCCAGTTTCTCTCAGCTCTGTCTAGAGTCGCTGTTGTTGTGGGGAAAACAGGAAGGAGGAATATTAGGTGTGCTCACCTTCACGAGTGGAGTTTGTGTGTTTAAATGATAGATAATAGGTAGTAGGTAGATGATAGAAAGATCATGATAGATTTATTTATTTGTCAAGCAAGTATTAGATAACAGGTATAAGTATAAACATGGTTATGAATACATGAAATGGACACATATAAGAAAAATAAAAAGAAACAATAGGACAGGGACGGTAGGCACATTGGTGCGCTTATGCACGCCCCCTACAGACCTCTTAGGAAAGGGGTCAGGTCAATAGTAGACAGTCTGAGGTTAAAGTTTTTGGGGTTTGGGGAAGAAACCACAGAATCAGATAGTGCATTCCAGACACTGTCCACTCTGTTGCGGAAGTCGTATGTCCTGCAATCAAGTTTGGTGTGGTTTAACCTTGAGTTTGTATCTATTGTGTGCTCTTGTATTGTTGTGGCTGAAGCTGAAGTATTCATTGACAGGAAGGACATTGCAGTAAATAATTTTATGTACTATACTTAGATCGGATCAAAGATAGATAGATAGAAAACCATCTTGTGTATATATCCATCCATCCATAATAGGAGAGAGAGAGAGAGAGAGAGAGAGAATCATCTTCAGTATATATCCATCCATCCATGATAGATAGATGATAGATAGATAGATAGATAGATAGATAGATAGATAGATAGATAGATAGATAGATAGACAGACAGACAGTGATAGATAAGCTGATAGGGCTTGCTATTCATATAATTCCTGCCTTTTGGGAAGTTTTGGTTCTTAAAGAGTTTGTTAACTTCTATAATCTGGGACACCGGCAAAACTGCTCAGCAGGACATGCTATGGGAAAATAATCCAAAATCCAAAATTGAAGACCGGATTACATATTCAGGCTATGAAAATGCTGAGCTGAATAGAACACTAGATTCAAACCATTAGGGTGCCCTGAATTCCATTTCAGGCCCCTCCCCAGTTTGATCCTGAAAGATGGGTCTATTTCCATAAATCTGCCCATTGGGGGATAAAAAGCAAGGGAAGAGAGAAGAATGAAAAAGAGAAGGCAAGTAGTCTTCCAGCCACATCTGGAGGATCAAGGGCCTCGACTTGATTTTCACAAGGCTTTGTCCAACAAATTTGGAAAGCGGGGGGAGGAAATCCTTAACTTTTCAGCAAATTAACTAACCACCTCAATTCCTCAGGACTGGCGGCACAGCTTGGGAGTCCAGGAGCATGCAAATAGAAAGTATTACGTTCAGAGAATCTCAGAGGAGTTACCAAAGAGGGAGAGAGATTGATGTTAATTAATGAGGATGCTAAAAGTGGCTAGAGCACCTGTTTCAGCTCCCAGAGGGAGGGTCAGAGCTAAAAAGGCTATTTATATGTCTTAGATTTAATTTACCATGAGATTTTATGTGGATACATTCCAAAAGCAGACCTCTTTCCCTCCCCCAGGCCTGTAATTTCACCTTGTAATAAGATGTAGCTCTAAGCATTCATGCGCAACAACTCCCAAGTCTTTTGGGAAGTCTAAGCCATTTTCTTCGAGGGAGACATGGACACTCAGTCTGCCTTATAGAACGGAACAGAATAGAATTCTTTGTTGGCCAAGGGTGACTGGACATCCAAGGCATTTGTCTTCGGTGCATAACCTCTCAGCGTACATTAAAAAAATGCATGCATCAAGAATAATAAGATAACAGATAATCAGAGTTGAAAAGAAACTTGTAGGTCATCTAGTCCAACCCCCCATCCAAGTAGGAGACCCTACACCATTTCTGACAAATGGTGGTCCAGTCTGTTCTTGAAAGTCTCAAGTGATGGTGCTCCCACAACTTTTTCACTCTATTCTATTCTACCTCTACCTACCTATCTATCCTTCCTCTCATCTATCAATCTATCAATAAATCAACCTAACATCTATCCATCTATCTAGCTCTCTCATCTGTATAGCTCTATCTATCTATCTATCTATCTATCTATCTATCTATCTATCTATCTATCTATAATCTCCCATTCCTTCTAGCATGGATGATGTTCCCTAGTTGGGTCATGAAATGTCTGTCAATAATCAATATCTTTTTCTATCTCTCTGTGTCTTTATTTCTGTATCTATCTCTCTATGAAAAAAATGCACACTACTTTCTGTTGGTTGGGAACGTGAATGAAGTTGGATAAGTGTGTGTTTGTGAATATTCTCATGAACAAGACAAAGGCTTATGGCTGTTATGAAGATGCTACCTGTGAGGATGGGCCCATTAATTGGGGAAATCTATTTGCTATCCAAGAGCAGCCTATTTAAACACAGGATGTGTTTTGCACTTAGCACGAGGAAATTGCATGTCTTGCAACCCTTGACTTCTCCAGCACAGAAGAAAGACAAATAACTAATTGCACTACAGTTTTCCCAGCGAGCTTGTTAAAAGAAAATAATAAGTCAAAAGTCTGTTTTTCAGGCTTGTCTTCACATTAGCGTAGTTGTGGCCTCTTGAGGGTTTCTGAAGCACTTTATTATTCATGTAGAAAAAATGCTGAATGTGGTGATTCTCTTTTTGCCCCCTCCGATTAATCAAACTTGGGGCAGTTGGTTTTTTGTTTTTGTTTTACTCTCGTGTTTCAACGGTCACTGTTCATTCATGCACGTGGGATGTGAGCAGAGCAAATCTGAATTAATTCATCACAGTTGGCTACAGTTCAGTGCAGATAATTCTGGGGTCCAGGTTGCGTAAATATTTCCAACCTGGCACAGTGCTTTACAGCCCTCTCTCAGTGGTCTACAATGTCAGCATATTGCTCCCAACAATTTGGGTCCTCCTTTTACTGCCCTGGAAGGATGGAGGGCTGAGTCAACCTTGAGCTGGTCAGAATCAAACTCCTGGCTGTGAGCAGAGTTAGCCTGCAATACTGAATTCTGACCACCATGCCACCTCTGGCCTTTTGAGCCTAGTATGGAAGGCTGAGTCAACCTTGAGCCAGTGAGAATTGAACTATTAGCAGAATTAACCTGCAATACTGCATTCGAACCACTGCGCCACCACGGCTCAAGTTGTTTATCCCTTGTAAATATAATCTCTTTAATTTGATGGACTGCAAGAACGGCATGAAATTTTTCCCCATTTATTCAGACAGGGAACAGTGCTTCCAGACCTGCAATTTTGTGATGCCTCCAGATAAATAAATCTAATTTCTTTCTGGAAGAATGAATGAGCATGTTGTCCTTCCAACCAGCATTTTGAAATTATCTTAACAGTGAGAAAAATTAACTTTTTGCCTTCAGAATTTGTGGATGCTCCATCACTGGAGGCTTTTAAGAAGAAACTGGACAGCAACTTGTCTGAAATGGTGTAGGTTCCACCATTGTGGGTGGAAGCAAAGCAAGCCTTAGGAATAGAGAAACAGAAGACATTTTCCCCTCTTAAAAACTGCACAGCTTTCTTATAAATTAAATATAAGGGGAAACCTAAGCATGGCTGCAGTCCAAAATCTGTCTTGATGTTGTTTTGAAAAGGGGGCAATTGAGGTTTTGCATTTTAACATATCCTCTTTGTATTAACCTCGAAGATGCTAGACTGGTAAAAATGTGGCCTCCATCAGGCACTGCAGACTAAGTAGCAGATCATCAGTTTTCTCTTTGCCTCTACTGCAAATTCTTGACTTTGCAGCTTCTAGAAGTGTCTATAGGAAATAAATGGAGCAGCTGAGAGAAAATCATGGCTCCCCCATATTTCTATCTTGTGTAAACAACCTCCAACAATGCTGGTGAACTTCAGGGTCTTCTCACCATTGGAAACAGTCAGGACACAAACACAGCTGGGTCAACCCAAGCTGGGTTTGACCTGATCTTCCAGTTCAGGGAATTAAGACAAGCTGATAGGCTTCAGAGCATAGTGAGAGGTGTTAAAAAAGATCAGGTTGAAAAATGGGGATCATAAATGAAAGGACCTTCTCCAGGGGAAAAGTTGAGAGCATTTTTCTGATATTATTATTATTATTATTATTATTATTATTATTATTATTATTGTTGTTGTTGTTGTTGTTGTTGTTGTTGTTGTTGTTGTTATCATTATTTTCCTCTGCTGTTCTGAGTAAATTGTTTGAACAGAAGACCAAAGGGGGATCAAAATCAAGGTAGAAAGTACAAGTAATTGGTAGTTCTTGGGGGCCACACCTTCTTCAGGCTACCACAAGCTATCAGTTCAAATAATTTAGAAGTTCCTACTCTCCTTCCTACCGTGTGGGGAAAGAGAAATGGATTAGGTTGGAAGAGAAAAATAGAAAGGAAAGGAAAGGTACGTAAGTAGATCCAAAAGAGGGAAAATGGGACCCCTAGCATCTTCATCAACCACCTTCATCAACCACCAGCTATCATTGGGCACTAAATATTTCCATACATCTAACTCAATTGATTGTCAAGTGTGACAACCAGATTCACGTGTAGAGTTCAAACAAGCTACTTTATTGCTCTACACCTATTCTGCAGGAATCTTCTCAGACTGGCAGCTTTCATATGGGAAAGACCAGGGATTCAAGGCAAGGCAGACCTAGTTCTCGTGTGTTTTTCCATAGTGAGCCTAGGCTAATTTCCCATTTCCCCTCCTCTCAATGGGGATGGTTGCTCTCTAACCTCAGGTGTGTATCGTCAAGTTGGTGTCAACCCTTTGCGAACACACAGAATGATTTTCTCTGTGATGATGTCTCTAATCTGGTCTTCAGGTTTTTCCAACGAATCATTGCTCTAACTGAATCCATCCACCTTGCTTTTGGACAGCCTCTTATCTGTCCTTCCACCTTTCCCACCATTGTGAACTTCTCAAGGGAAATGGGCTTTTCCGTTGTTTGATTCATTATGTTCCAAAAATATATTTTTGATTCTTAGCATCACGCAGATAGTTTCTCCAGGGGAGTATTGTCCCTACCTGATCCGTCAGGGGTCTTCCAATGGTGCAACCATCATAACTAATGGTCCATTCAACTTCTGTTGGTTTTTTTTTTCTCTTCCTTTTCAACCTTCCTAGCATGAGATTTTCTCTCTTGCAATAAGTGTCCTAATCAAAACTCCTAACTTGGGAATTACAATACTCAACTTTGCAAAAATCAGTCTTTAATGACAACAGATTAGCACGATTTTCAAAATTACTGTACAAGATTGGTTTTGCCAGATGTGATGCAAAGGTGACATTAGTAAGCGTCTTCATTTAGAGTTTTTGCTCTCGTTAAATTAGGCTTTCCAGCAAATTACAGCATATAATGGGGTTCCTTCTAGCTGAGAGTGTTATGAAGGAAGTCCATTGGGTAGTTTATGGTTCGGTATATTATGTGAAGCCAGAAAATGGCTTAATTCAGTAGGCAGCTTGAATTTTTTTTTTTTTAATGAAGGCAGCCACAGGCTCCACTTCCAAGAAGGGATATATTGAGGATGAGTAAAAATTACATAGGAAGAAAGACGCTCAGCTGTTTTTATGATCTCGTCAGGATGTAACAATGCAGTTTAAGTCCAGGAAGGTGTGTAGAACTCTGCTCTTTTGTTCTTCGCATGATAGAAAACAATTCAAATCCAGAAGATGCTTTTAATAGTTCTCCAGATTTTGACATGTTGAGAGATGTAGACGTCAGATATGCGTGCTTTATAACTGGCATGGAGTAATTAAGCAAATAATCATTGCAACCCTCCTTCTCTCTTATAAATAGCAAGTGCTGACTGTATGTAATTTTATTTGAATAAAGTTTTCACTGTTTTAGTACAGCCAAATGTTCATGGGGAGGGGGGAGTTTGCACAGGTACTGCAGTTTGGTCTAGGGGTGAAAGTACCAGACTAGAAACCAGGATATTGTGAGTTCTAGTTGCACCTTAGGCATGAAAGTGGTTAGGAATCTTTGGGTCAATCTCCAAAGGATGGCGAGTTCTAGTTCTGTCTTAGCCTTGAAAGCTGGCTGGAAGACTTTGGATTAATCAGCAGGAGATAGTGAGTTCTAGTCCCTCCTTAAGCATGAAAGCCAGTGGGTGACTTTGGCTCAATCACAAGAAGATGGTGAGTTCTAATCCCACCTTAAGCATGAAAGCCAGCTGGATGACTTTGGGCCAGTCCCTTTCTCTCAGCCCAACCCATCGCACGGGGTTGTTGTTGTGTAGAAAAAAAGAGGGGAAAGGAGTATTAGGTATGCTTGTCAACTTGAGTTATTTATTAAAAATAAAGATGGGGTAAACATAAAGCCATCCATCATAGATAGCTCTGTCTGACCACCAATTTTCTCAAAGTTTAACACAAGTATATACATGCACGCACACTATATATGCCATCTTTTCCAGCTTCCTTAAAGATACATGGACTTCAACTCTTCAGCTACAGAATTCTCCTACTAGCATGCCAGCTGGGGAATTCTAGGAGTTGAAGTCTACACCTCTCAGAGTTTCCAGATTTGAAACACACTGTCAGATTGTTCTGTTCTTACCTATATTTCCTCTTTTCCGGTGTCCAGATTCAATCCTGCTGATTCAACCACAGCAGTGCCATGATAAAAATCCATCCATTGAGAGGAATTGTTCACAGAACTAGGTAACTAATGGGGACAAAATGTCACACCACAGATGCGTTTGTAGAGGGCAGATCATACTGAAGAAAATGAGGAGTTTCGTACTTCAAAATAATTCCTGGAACAAGTCTACATATCTAATTGGTTTTAGACAGAGGGGGTATTCAGCAGATTCTGACCAGTTCTGGAGAACCGGTAGTGGAAATTCAGTCCGAACCCAAAGTCCATAGAAATTATAAATAAAAACCAACACAAACCATGCTGCAGCAATTAATGAGACAGGGCAGGGTAAGGAATTGCAGACTTCCAAAAGATAACAAAATACACACAGTTGGGATGACGTCAGAACCCAGATATGCCTCGACAAACAAAGATAATGCACACTTTGCTTCCAACAACTTTGCTGTGCTTAGTTTGCCTTTTTAAACAGTTTTCCCAACTACAGCTAATGAAGGGGATCAGGGCCCTTTCCTCCCCCATAAACCACGTAACTCACATTGTTCCCTTCTCCATTCCTCCCTGCATACCCTAGGATGAAGAGGGGATGGCCCTGGGTCTTCCTCTGAATGCCCAGCCGGAATGTGCCCTTCCCCAGTTTCTTCCACAGCCACCGGAGCCACACTCCCAATCCCTGCCAGCTGCTCAACCTCCCCCTCAGAATCAGATTCCAACAGGGGCATGACACACCCTTCCATCTTTCTGGTTGCCCCTATGCCTCTTTCTTCTTAAACCATCAACAGATTTCTCTCCCTGTTCCTCCACCTTTTTCTTTCATGAAAAAGTAAAATAGCAAAGTAAACCTTGCTTTGACTGTCAATATCTGAGATGAATATTAATAAGGACAGGCAAATCCTTGAAAGTGAAGTACGTGTAGAATTTCAAAGTATGGAGTGGGCAAAATTGTACTTGTGAAGGACACAGCCAGCTGCGATGTACTTGTTTACCAGAAAAGAACTGACTCTACCAGTTGGAATATTGCAATCAGTTTTGATCGCTGTGACACAAAAAAAATGATATCGAGTCTCTAGTAAGAATGCAGGGAAGAGCAGCAAAGATGATTAGTGGGCTGGAGGCTAAAACATTTGCAGAACAGTTGCAGGAACTGAGTAGATCTAGTCAGTGGTGGGATTCAACCTTTGTTAGTACTGATTCTATGAGCACGCACTTCGCATGTGCAGCATTCACAAACCACCGATTTTGAGCTTCAAACATTACCTTCTATTCAGCGCTGGAGAGTAAAACAGCTGAGGTATGGCAATCCGCTCGCTAAGGAAATACAGGACAGGAAAAAACAGCACTATCAGTTCGGTAGAACCGGTGCGAACCGGCAGCATCCCACCACTGGATCCTGTCTAAATAAGAGACGATGTGGGGAGGGGGGGGTGATAGAATAGCAGCCATTCAATATTTGAAGAGCTGTCACCGAGAAGAGGAGGTCAACCTCTTCTCCAAAGCAGCTGAAGGCAGGACCAGAAGGAAGAAATGGATGAAACTCAGAGGGACCATTATGGGCCTCAGATTGTTTCCGCGGCTAAGAACAAAGTTACAAATGCTTGGCTTCCAATTCACTTTTAATTCAAAGAATTTTCAAAGCAAGCAGGGCAAGAAGGTTGACCGACACCTGGAGAATTTTGGAGGCCACATTAAAATCAGACAGGCATGGCTTTCCCTTGCTCTGGTTTAAAATAGACCAAGGGAGTGAAGAAAGGGACACCTGGATTTGACTGCGGTAATTAGATGCTCTCTGCTCAGACTAAAGTGTGCCTAACTGATTTTCCAGCAGGCGTCTTTTGAGAAGGGTTGAGGTTATGGCTAAGAAATTCAATAGTTTCACACTGGATGTATACACTTCAGAGCATCCTTGCCTGAAATGTGGTGTGAAAATACCCCTGGGAACCATGAGATCAAAGGAAAACATTCTGGGTAGATTTAAGGAACTCATTTCAAGGACAAGGACAATTGGACCGAAAAGCTCAAGAGAGCCATCATTTCATGCAAGGCTTTTTGGGGATATCAAGGATTAGAAGGGGTGACAAAGAAGCTAATCTGTCATAGGGATGTGAAATAGGTCATATGTTTGGCCAGCAATTGTGGGACAGCATCATATTGGGGTACCAGATGAATGCACCCGGGGAGAATATCTTCAACCAATAGATCAGGACCTAACCAATAGGATTATGCACTTGACTTCCTGTTTCCTTCTGTTGTGAGATGGGCCAGGGGTCACGTGATCTCTGTTTGTGTGATGGCCCAGGGTGTGGCACAAAGGCAATACAGTCAGATAATCAGTAGGAGTCCCTTTATTATCTCCAACTTTGCCCCCAATGTCCAGGTTACCTTTTGGCTGGAGAAAAACTCTCCCAGGAACAGGTTTTCGCTGCAGAAAATTAAGTACAAAACATGGTCAACACAAACTGTAACCTAAAGTCCAAACAAGCCAAACTGAGGTAATTAGTTTGGCAGGGCAGGATCAGGAATTTCAGCCTTGAAAATATAGCAAAACTCACACAGTTGGGAAGATGCCAGGAACACAGATAAGCCACGATGATGCAAGATACATTCACGTTTGTGCCCAACAGCTTGCTGTGCACAACTTCCTTTTTTATACGCTCTGTTCCCAATTGCAGCTAATGAAGGGAATCAGGGCCCTTTCCTCCCCCATAAGACATGCAACCCACGTTGCTCCCTTCTCTGTTGCTTCCTGTGTGCCCTAGAATGAAGAGGGGGTAGGTCTGGGTCTTCCTCTGAATTCCCTCTCCCTTGCTCTACCTCTCCCCTGCTCTGCCCAGCTGGACTGTGCCCTTTCCCAGTTTCTTCCACAGCCAATGGAGCCACACTCCCACTCCCTGTCAGCTGTTCAGCTTTCTCCTCCAAGTCAGATTCGGACAGGGGCATGACAGTTTGTGACTTTCTGACAAGCAAAGTCTATGGGGAATCCAGATTCACTTAACAACCGTCTGGCCGACTTAACAACTGCAGTGATTCACTTAACAAGTGTGGCAAGAAAGGTCATAAAATGGGGCAAAAAACTCACTTAGCAAATGTCTCACTTAGCAACGGAAATGTTGGGCTCTATTGTAGTTGTAAGTTGAGGACTACCTGTATAAAGGTAAAACTCCCAAAATAGAACAGCAAATGGCGAAAAAAAAAAAAGATAGCCGTCAAAGGTTTAAAAAATGTTAAAGCCATAAAACTATTAAAGAAACCAGTTGTGCGAACAATACAACCACTGGTGGGGTCCTTGGTACTCTCTGAATTTGCTGGTTTTCTTGCAGGTGTTTCATTACCCAGCGAGGTAACATGATCAGTGTTAAAGTTAATGAAACATTTGCAAGAAAACCACCAAGCTCAGAGAGCAACACGGACCTCACAGTTCTTCTCTCCACACACAAGGAATAATGGATGGAAACTGATCCAGGAGAGATTCAACCTAGAAATAAGGAGAAATTTTCTGACAGTATGAACAGCCAATAGAACAGAAGTTGCCTTCAGAAGTTGTGGGAGCTTCATTACTGGAGGCTTTCAAGAGGAGATTGGACTGCCATCTGGCAGAAATGGTGTAGGGTCTCCTGCATGAACGGGGGTTGGACTAGATGACCTACAAGGTCCCCTCCAACTCTGTTAATCTGTATCTGTACTTCGCTCCCTTCTACCACTGATAATGTTCCCTAGCTTGTTAATAAAACATCTGCAAGAAAACCACCAAGCTCACAAAGCACCAAGGACCCCAGAATTTAACCCTTAGCTACAAAAATTTTTCTTCCATCAGTAACGCAATCACAATTTTGCAGGCTCTCTACTATATTGCCAGGTGCCCAAGCTACATAACAGACCCCTATCTTCAAGTCCTTCCAGAAGGACAAAAATATTTGCCTCATTAGCATTTGTCTTTCATCACACCAATTGCAGCTTATACTAATTCAAAATCAGAGCTGTTTTGGAAACCTGTTCCCAGAGCAGCCATACTGCTTATCCATAATGCCTTGCATATTGATTGCTTCATCTCTACAAACAGGCTTGACCAATCTGTCAGGTACATGAATCCCAAGCTGGGGTTTGAATTCAGAGAGAAGGGCAGGCAAAGAAAGCCGTACAGCTTGTTTTTTTTATTTATTGCAGATGTTTCTTACAATGCTTGTATGCCATCATCTCCTTAGGGACTCTTAGCCATTTACAAACATCCATAAAAACCCATGAAGACCATATTACTGGATTTGGATATGAATTTTTGATAGTTTGCAAGGTTTTATGATGATTGTAAACCTTGTAAGGAGCATCCATAATAAATAAACCAGTTAGCAAATTAACATCTTTCCTAATAATAATAATAATAATAATAATAATAATAATAATAATAATAATAATAACCACTTGAACACCATTGGCATTGACAAAATCACAGTCGGTCAATTGCAAAAGGCAGCCTTTCATGGAATAGCTTACATCCTGGCATTATTAATAAGATCGTCAAACAACATTTTCCTATCCCAGTCCTTTGGGAAGGACTTGATAGGTAGATAAAAATGCCAGATCCGGTCTGAACATGTGGATCCATAATACCGAAGTAAAGATTAACCAAACACACTGAGCTACACAAAATGACCCTACCCTAAAGCCACAAAAAAGATGAAAAATTCCAATCCATGATAATCAAATTTAATTTCTCCTGCTCTTCGCCTGACTTGCTTAAGCGTGTTCTGTGAAGGTGTCTGTCATGTCATCAGACCCCACCGTTAGGGGGAAATAAGGCCAAAAGTCACTCTGGCCATCTGCCCACTCATCACAGCCCAAAATATAATGAATGGGTATAAATAGGTATGCTGTGTTATTTTATTTTATTTTTTTCTTCCCTCAGCCGGGAGTGCTCATTTCAAAACAAGTAGAAACCAAGCCCATGAGTTTCATTCAATTCAGTGGTTCATTTGTTGGAAAACAAATCTGCAGCCTTAGAACAGGGAGGAAAATGTAAATGAACTGGAAATAAACAAACACTCCAATGCACAAAATCTCAAGCAAATATGTGGCTCGGAGTCTCCGTGACTGTGAGTTCAGTCTGTCAAAAATAGACTGGAGAACCATTTGACTGGCCCTTCCCAGCTTTATGTTCTATATTCTACATTTCATCTGTCCATACAGATTAACAGAGTTGGGAGGGACCTTGTAGATCCTCCAGTCCAACCCGCCACCCAAGCAGGAGACCCTACTCCATTTTTGACAGATGGCAGTCCAAACTCTTCTTGAAAGTCTCAAGTGATGAAGCTCCCACAACTTCCGAAGGCAACTTCTGTTCCATTGGTTGATTGTTCTCACTGTCAGAAAATTCCTCCTTATTTCCAGGTTGAATCTCTCCTTGATCAGTTTCCATCCATTGTTCCTTGTCTGGCCTTTGGGTGCTTTGTAAAATAGCTTGATCCCTTCCTCCTCTCTGTGGCAGCCCCTCAAATATTGCGACCCTGCTATCATGTCTCCCCTGGTCCTTCTCTTCCCTAGACTACCCAGGCCCAGTTCCTGCGTTCATCGTATGTTTTAGCCTCCAGTCCCCTCATCATCCTGGTTGCTCTTCTCTGCACACTTTCTAGAGTATGTCTATATGTGTTTCTCCTAATATACCCAAGGCCTACCCAACTTCACCATGCTCACAGACGTGTGTGTGTGTGTCTGTACACACACTCAAACATGCAAGCAATGCCTCATGCAGTATCTTTGCACATCATTTTCATGACTGTAGGCCTGTTGAGATCAGCGTTCATTTTGAGATTTGGCCTGGAGGAATCATCAAGAATTAGAAGTGACTTGGAAACCCTTTCTAGACTTTGTTCTTTGGACAAAAATAAAACAAAACAAAACACTGAATTTGGGATCTGCTGATTTGTTATCGTAGAAATGGCTGGTATATATTAAGTATGGAAAAGTAAAAAAAGCTGAGGTTGTAACTTTTATTCCCCTGAGCTGAAAATAATTGAAATTTTTCCCCCGCCCTGCATCCTACTCTTTTCCCTCTTCCGAAACTCTTCCCCTCATTCCCATTTATCCTGATATTTACTTGTATTTTTTTTTTATAAAGTTTTATTTGGGTTTTTCACACACAAAATACAAGTAAAACATCTTTTTTGAAAATAGCATGGTCCCAGGTTAAATATCTTTATACAGACACAAAACTCAATTTCATGCTCCTTTTTATATTCTATTCCATATCTTATACTATTTTACATTTTCTATATAGTTTTTCCCCTCTTTTAATTTTCTCAATTTTATTTTGAATCTCATCTAAATTCAAATCATTATATTTATACTTTTGTCTGTTCTGTTTCAATGTCATATTATCTTTTCTCATTAAACAAATTTTCTCCTGTAGTTACTAATTGGAGTATGACACCTTTATATCTTTTAATTACATCCATTCAACTCTTACTTAAATTTCAATATATACCTTAAGTTTATGACCTTCAATATAATACATAATATATAACTTCCAATCGAATTCTGCTTGGTACATTCTTATAATACACACTAAATTCTTTTTTTAAAAAAGAAAGATTGTAAATATATGTAATTATAAACCCTCATTCCATTCCAGTTTAGTTCTATCATTAATAATCATTAAAATCTTAACATCTTTAACACTTCTTTTCAATTAAATATACTTCTTTAAAAACACATATAATCTCCATAATTAATTTTCCCTTATTTCTCTTCACATATGTTTTATAAATCATTAAATATATCTTTTGTTACATTTATTTATTGACAAGCATTCCACTGAATTACAATAACTATTTTATCAGACATTTTAATCATACATTGTTTCATATTTTCTAAAATTATTTCTGCTTCCAATATAACCATATTATCTTATGTACCTTTGCAGAATCCCCCTTTCCATTAATTTTTCACTCATTATCTCTAAATAGGCCCTGTTTCTCTATATTTTGCTTCTGTCCTTTATAACTTCTTTTCCTTTCTTTTTTCACTCTCATCTTCTTCCTCCCCTTTTTACCCCCTTGTCTCTCTAGTTCTAATTCTCTCTTCTGCATTTCCCTCTTCTGTTGCTTTCTGATTTTATACTTATTTTTCACTCTATTTTTTTTTGAAGTTGTTTTTCCCAGTCTTAAACTTTCCATTCTCTTTCTCCCCTTTCCTCCCCCCCCCCCCACTTAAGATTACTTGTTCATTAAAGATGACTTCTTCTTTGTCGGAATCTTCTTGTTCTGCAGGCATTTCTTGTTCTTTCTCATAATTCCAAATCTTGTTTTCTAAAAACTGAAATACGAAGCCAAAAGAACCTCTCCCTTCTTGTGCATCTTCTTTGTACTTTTTAAATTCCATTTCCAGTTCTTCTAAAAGTGGAGCCATTTTAAACAGTTTTAAACAACCACCCGATTGATTTTAGTCATTCAAAACAATAACCAAGAATCCAGAAATCATCAAGTAATCCAGATAGTCCCAAATTATATCCTTATTTCTTTTTCGACTTTCTCTTCCTGGGGTTTTTGTTTCTATATTTCAGTTAGAATGTATCTTTTGGAAGTCTTGTTGAGATTTTGCTATAAGTTCTTTTTTAATTCCAGGCAGTCTCCTCCCTTCCAGATCCTGCCCTTTTATTCTTCCTCTCTCCTTTCCTGTTTTCAAAAGCTTTTAATTATCCAGAAATCTTTATTATCCCTTTGACTTTTTATTTTCAGCATTAAATACCTATTGATGTCAAAGTGGATTTTCCCCCAATTTCTTACTTAAGTCTCTTAGCTGTCAGTATAGGAAAAGGAGAAAAAAAAACCAAATCTTTTCCCTTTTCTCTCTCCTTCACAGTTTAAAAATCTTCTTAGGGAACAATGTTATTGTTTTTTAACAGTTTCAATTCCAGGGTACCTTATTTGTTGCTTTTGCTGTTTGACCCGGTCAACCAAAACTTTCTCTTCTTATCTTCCTCCTGCACATTCTTTTCCGGTTGAGTTCTTCTTTGTGGTGGCCATTTCTGACCACTGCTGCAACCGCCTTTGGGAAAGGGAGTAATAGCCAGCTGGGGAGGAGAGATGCTGCTCTCCTCAACCCTGCTGGCAATCTCCCCCCTCTTCACCACCTCTACGGGGTGGCTTAGCCCTGAAACCAGCCGGCTCGGGGCGCTCCAGCGGTGTGCACGGATCGAAGCCTCGCAGAGACGAGGTTTCGGTCTGTCGCTGAAGAAACTCAAACCAGAAGATATTTACTTGTATTTTGTACTTTGATAAGTTTCCTGATAATAATAATTTTTTTAAAAGGGGGAAGGAGAGTGATTTGGACAAGAAGCAGGTCTACCATTCCATTCTGAATTAAGCCAATTGTAGGAGATGACCAGGCTGAGCCTAAAGGAGGGGTAAAACGTGTCATCAGTCTCGAGTCCCTTCACATCCACAAGAAATCTAAGTCCAGCCCACCTTGAATTCCATTGGCTATTATCTACCATCAATTTGCTTTGATTGTTAGTAATTCCGATTCTTGTAGAGTGTCAACTAAAAAAAATACTTATTTGGTCTTTTTAGTTGCCAGTTGAAAGGGAGTGGAGGGGAAGCAGTGCATGTCTTAAATGCTTCAGATAATTGGTTTGGCAGCCGAAGTTGTTGGCATGCAAGATTATTACTGGAGACCATGATTGATGACTCTTGGATATGGATATGTCTCATTGGAGAATATACCTCCAGGGGGTGGGAGGAAGACCAGGGTCAAAGGTGAAATGAATGATGTGTCTCAGAGTCAGCTGTACCCAGGAAATGCCGACATGTCAACTCCCAATAAATCAATCTTTTTTACTCTGAGAGATGCGGCTAGAGACTTATGATTTGAATGGGGGTGGATTGTCGGAGCCTTGACAATAGACAGCCTAAGCCTGCAATAAAACCCTTTACATTTATTTGAACTGCCTGGATTTGCAGATTTCCTGTGCTTGACCCCTATGTGAGTGGCAATCTCAACCTCCATTATTTCTTTTGTGGAAAAACTAAAGGTATTTTTCACCAGCTAGGTTTTGAAATTACTACCCAGTTAACTGTGGAGGAGTGGAATCCTAAGGGCCCAATAGTTTTAGTGCACCATTGTCTGCAGAAGAGAAACCTGAGCTCACTCACCAAGCACTTAGTGGAGATGTTCTTGCTGATATGACAAAACTGCACATTGAAAGGTTGTCTTTCTGCTACTAAGATCCATTAAGGAGACATCCTGGCTGTCAGGGAGACAGCACGCTTTTCAGTCCCAGAGAACTGCATATCCCACTTTTTACTGCTTTAATTGAATCAGAAAGAAAATTTTAGTCATGAAAAAAAATAGTTTGGCACAATATGGAGAACATCGTGCTGGCAGAAATCTAGTGTTTAGGGAGTCTTGAATGGAAACTCTTTGAACTGCTTTAAACTAGGGGAGGGTGTTTCTCCTTCTTATATTTTATCTAAGAACTGGTGAACATGTCTGAATATCCAGAAATCTTCAGTATGGATAGTAATGGATAGAGCTCTCAAGTTTCTGTTACTACTTTTGAATTATTTTAGACCAATCTTTGGAAGGGCTTACCTTTCTCTTCTCATCCACCAGCAGAATCTAGTCTGTTTTCTTTAAAATATGTATGTCCTAGTTGATAACTTGCTTTCCAGCCCAAATCCTGGATAGTGGGAATGTTGAGTTAAAGCAAGTCATAGATGGGTGGGTGAGAAAAACAGTTGAGGTTTCAGAGATAAATTAGTTCTATCGGCCCATCCCATGATATCGAATAGTGGAAAAAAGTCATCCATCAAGGTGGATGGAAAGGATTGTTATTCTCAGGTGCTCCTTGGAGCTGATGTCTGTTTTGATAGCCAGAAATTGTGGGGGAATCCTATGAAGATTGAAATGTTCTTCCAAACCCACCCCAAAAGAAACATTACACAGAATGAAGGAACGGAACTGAATGGGAAATATGAGATTTTTTTTAAATTTAGCTGAGAAAAAAGAGGGGTATGAAATGTCATTCCCAAATGGATTTCACCCATACAATTTCCATCTTGGTCAAAGAACATGATAAGATTTACCCCGTACAACGTTGGATAAGTAGGTTGATCAGACATGGCTACTGATCAACCTGCTGACAGTCCCCAAAAGGAAGCTACTGTTTCTGTATCCAATTCCTGTATTAGTCATTCATTTTTCCTTCTCAGTGATTAAAAAAAATAATGATTTGGCACAATAGGAGTCTACCATTCATTTGTGCCTTTTTTTTTTTCATCTGTCTGTAACTGCAAAATATGAAATCCCCAAAAGCCACAGAGACAAGAGTGACCAGAGAGATCTACTGTATGGGGGCCCTCTAGGACTTTCCATTTGATGACGGCTGTCAAGAGAGACACCTAAACTTTAAATCAGGGGTGTCTAACTTGGCAACTTGTGGACTTCAACTCCCAGAATTCCTCAGCCAACCATGCTAGGAGTTGAAGTCCCCAGGACTTAAAGTTGCCACGGTTGGACCTTCCTGATTTAAATCAATGTTCATATGAAACTGAGCATT
This sequence comes from Hydrophis major, assembly GCA_033807585.1. NCBI lineage: Eukaryota > Metazoa > Chordata > Lepidosauria > Squamata > Elapidae > Hydrophis > Hydrophis major. The sequence goes on along the minus strand of CM066340.1, from coordinate 11,748,978 downwards.
AGTTGACAGAGGGAGAACTTCATTCAATCCCCCATAAGTGCATCTCTGTTTGGGGGCCCCAACTAAACCCCTTAGGATTAATGGAACAATAGGCTTGTTCCACCATGGAAATAATACGTGAATTATCCACATAAGCCAAATGAAGGCAGCCAATATTTCATTTGGAGTTTTAGATCAACTGCCGATAGATACATGCAATAATTAATTCACGATCCCAGAATAATGCAGGGACATCCATTGATGACCAGATGTGTTTCTCCCAAAATAGTCAGTCAAATGAAGCAAACAAAGAGGAAATAACCAGGCTTATTAGCACAGGATCAAGCTAAGGTTGTTAGAGTATTGCATGAAGTCATCAAATGCCTTTCAAAGAAATTAGGAACCCCCCACATTCATTATAATTGCATTTTTCCTTAAGCCACTAATCTTGGCATGTCCCATTTATGTCCTTTTGAGTGGGAGGGGAGGCAAAACAGGCGTTCTGGCTCATAGCTTCATAGGGCTGGAAGCAGGTTCTGACCAGTTCTGGAGAAACGGTAGCAGAAATTTTGAGCAGTTCAGAGAACCAGCAAATCCCACCTCTGACTGGCCCTGCCAACCCCATTTGTTCTCTGCTTCCTGAATCCCAGCTGATTGGCTGGGTTTTCTTTGGTTGCCCTGCCCAGGAAAATGGGGCTGGAAAGAAGGTTAGTGGAGTGGGGAGGGAATGGGATTTTGCAATGTCCTTTCTCCAGGAGTGGGGTGGGAATGGAGCAAAGATGGTTGGTATTCAGTGGGTTCTGACCAGTTCTGGAGAACCGGTAGCAGAAATTTTGAGTAGTTCGGAGACCAGCAAATCCCACCTCTGACTGGAGATTTTACAGTATCCTTCCCCTGCCACGCCCACCAAGCCACGCCCACAGAACCGGTAGTAAAAAGAAATAAAAATTAATCCTACCACTGGCTGGAAGGGATCATGGAGTTCTTCTAGTCCAACCACCTGCCCAAGGTGGATGGACTCCTGACTCCATCCCAGATAAATGCGTGTCCAGTGTTTTCTTGAAATAAGGGGTCCTTGCGGCCCTCTAAGTTTGGCTGTTTTCTTGCATTTCTCTTCTTGAAAACCTACAGTGACAGAGCACTCACAACTCCAGGAGTCAAGCTATTGTTCTGACCCAAACCTTGTTCCAAGGAAACAAACATGAAACGGAGGTAACAGCAAAACCTTTGAATGATTCTTTACAAATTCCATCCCTTCACAGTGAAAAGGCTGTTTCAAATTAATTGCCTCTGATAAGAGTGAGCCTCGCCAAGATGGTGCAAGGCTGCCCAGAACACAAGATAAAGTTGCCAAGAAATAGTTCAAACACAAAGAGTCTCCAAACACCAACTAAGAGAGTCCGAACATTCACAAGGCTTGAGTGCAAAAACTTCTTTGCTTCCTGCAAATAACTCTGGTTTCTCAGCTGGCTTTTATCTCTTAAGGGAGGGGCTGTTACCTTGCAGTCTTACTCCCGAGTCGCCCACGCTGCAGCAGCTTCTCTTTCCTGCAAGCAGCCCTGCATGCACAAGCTCCTTGGGGAACTCTTCATCACTGCTGCCAGCCTCCACAATCTCCGAAGGCAGCACTCCACTCCCTGATAGTCCTGGTCCCTTCCCTGCATCACACGCAGGCCCCTCATCTGAGTCCTTGCTCTCCGAGACCTCAGCTGTCCACGCTTGCTGCTGGCAAACCACAACAACTATCTATTATTTAATAGTTGGGTCTCCCTCTGAGAAGTTCTGAGGAGCTCAAAGACATCCAAAGTTCCTTCTAGCTTCATGATGCTATGAAAACAAGAGGAGCTCCTAAGCCACACTCTTTGTGTATACCCAAAGCCTTCCACAGTAGAAAGCAAGAATTCACCTCCTGTTAAGCTCTTATTCCTGTTTATACAACATGGCTTGAGGAATTGGTTTATCGCTAAACAAAGCCCTGGTGATTTGGAGATAATCTTTTAATCTTTTTACTCTCACTGCTGAATGGCTTTGGTTGCTCACATATAACACCTACCTGTTGGATATAGTTATCCATGACAAGTGACTCCACACCAGGATTTGGTCATGGGTGATGAGAATAATGGTCTGAGAAAAGATAGCTCAGCCCAAAGAAGGAATGGGGCCAAGGGAAGTATGTCAATCCCTCTCTAATTCTCTGGAAAGTAAAGGCAAAGGAGAGAGCCTGTTGGGGTAGAAATTAAGGCATTCGGCTAGAAACAGGGAGACAAATGAGTTCTAATCCTGCCTTAGGTCCAAAGTCAACTGGATGGCCTTGGGCCAGTCTTTCTTGCTCAGCCCTAGGAAGGAGGCAATGGCAAACCATGAGCCAATTTGGAAATGTAAGCAGAAATGTTGGGCTAACACAGGGCTCTCCAAACTTGGCAATTTGAAAACTTGTGGACTTCAACTCCCAGAATTCCTCATTCCTCATTCCTGGCTGGAGGATTCTGGGAGTTGAAGTCCACAAGTCTTAAAGTTGCCACGTTTGAAGAGCCCTGGGCTAAGTTATGGGCTTGGAGCAAATCTGTTGTGGTTCACCAATAGCAGGTGCGGACGGCTGAGGTCAGGGAGTAGAATGCTGCCTTTGGAGATTGTGGAGGCTGGCAGCAGTGATGAAAAAGTCCCCGAGAAGCCTGTGCCCAGTGCGCATGCATGCAGGGTTGCTTGAAGGAAAGTGCAGCTGCAGCAGCATGGGCAACTCAGGAGTAAGGCTGCAAGGTAATGGCTCCTCCCTCAAGAGATAAAAGCCAGCTGAGAAACCAGAGTTATTTGCAGGAAGCAAAGAAGTTTTTGCACTCAAGCCTTGTGGATGTTTGGACTCTCTTAGTTGGTGTTTGGAGACTCTTTGTGTTTGAAATATTTCTTAGTAAAGAAATCTAGTGTTCTTGGCAGCCTTGCACAAACTTGGCAAGACTCGTTCTTATCAGAGACAATTAGTTTGAAACAGCCTTTTAACCGGGAAGGAACGGAATTCGTAAAGAATCATTCAAAGGTGTTTCTGTTACCTCTGTTTCGTGTTTGTTTCATTGGAACAAGGTTTGGGTCAGAACAAAATCAAACAACTTCATTTCTCTTGATCAGTTATTTATTCTTGGAAATATGGCGTAGATTTTTCTGGCTCTTCTGATAGTAAGCTAGGCTATCTTCAACTGGTGTCATGTTCATTAGCTTTTCTAGAATGCTTGTCTATCAAGCCACTGGGAATTTCTCACACAGTAGAAAATGTGTTATAAAATGATAAAATAGGAGGCCTGGCTGCTGTCACTTAGAACTGCCTTTTCAGCAAAATTCAGGATATATTGCTGCATTTTGAACAGATTCCACATTCTTTATCAGGGGATATTTGGGCTAACCAAGGCAGTTCCTCTTGTATTATTGCAAGGTTTTTCATCCGCACGTAGCATGACTGAAAAATAAGGGCGACACCATACACAGCAACAACTGAGTTGCAAACATGGCACAACAGAAGGAAATTAGCCCACACAAGGAGCCCAGTTAATCGGTTCCTGATCTCTCTTAAGAGCAGACATCAAAGGGTACTTTCTTCTAATCTCAGATCCTATTCTGAAATGGGAACAAGCCATTAGCTGTGTTCCATGTTTTAATTAAAAAGGGAGACGTCCTTTTAACAGCACCTGCATGCTATATAAAAGCACGAAGATGCCAATTAACGAGGAGACAGATGGAGGCAGGTAAAGCATGCAGAGTATAATTTGACAACATGGGCTCTTTCAGAAGCAATTTAAATTCACCTGGAGGAGGAGGCAAAGAAGAAGAAGAAGAAGCGTCTCTCTCTCTCTCTCTGAAGAAGAATGAGCAAAAAAGAAACTCCCAAGTGGGAGGCTGTTAAACAGCTACCTGCCCTTGTTCCTTGCCTAGGGAAGACCAACATGTCAAAGCCTCAGATGAAGTTCACACAGAGGCCAGGGCCCAGCTGTTGGATCTGGAACTTGTTCGCTCCTTCCAGTTATCCGTTGGAGGAGTCTTTGAGCATCCAGAGATCACGCTCAGTGTTAAAACGATTATGTGAGGCTTTACAAAGATAACTGGAAGCATTGAAACATTCCGTCGTCTTTTGTGCTTCACAAAGGCCTAAGTCACATCTTAGTTCAAGCATTAGAAAGTGAGTTCTCCGTTTATTGCAAGACCCTTCTGTAGATGCTTCACCTTTCCTGCCACTGCTGGTCAGGAGTAATAGCATATGAAAAATAGGTTTGGTTACGAGTTTGATCCTAGACATAGGATATAGACCCATAGCCTAGTTATCCATAGGAACAGCCTTTGAGCACCAGAGATTCTCAGTATTAAAACTATTATAGGAAGAATTAGAACAGGGGTCTTCAAACTTGACAACTTTAAGACTTGTGGACTTCAACTCCCAGAATTCCTCCTCCAGTCATGTTAGCTCAGGAAGTGAAGTCCACAAATCTTAAACTTCCCAAGTTTGAAGACCCTTGATTTAGAAGGACTAGGGGTGGCATGATAGCAGTGTTCCAATATTTGAGGGACTGCCACAAGGAAGAGGGGGTCAACCTATTTTCCAAAGCACCAGAAGCCAAGAAACAATGGAAACTAATCAAAGAAAGAATCAACCTAGAACTATGGAGACATTTCCTGACAGTGAGAAAACAATTAATCAGTGGAACAACTTACCTCCAGAAGTTGTGGCCTCTTCACCACTGGAAAAAAGACTGGACAGCCATTTATTTGTCTGAAATGGTATAGGGTCTCCTGGTTGAGCAGAGTTTGGACTAGAAATTTTTTATAAAATTTTATTGGTTTTAAAAACAATCATAAACAAACAAAACATAAAAACATCAAACTGTCTTCCATAAGTGTACATACAGTGTGCCGGTTGGTTTACAAATTGTTTTGTGCTTCCATTTCGTAGTCTTCAATTACATTACATATCATCTCATATTTTCAATCAAAAACTAAATACCTTTATATAATTATTAATCAATCATTTGACTATACTTTTATTCATTCATGTTTTACAAGATAACCATAGTTTACTTAATTTATTGTACAACAGTTCGTATTATCATCCCAAATCTATCCTAAAATCATTTTATAATTATAATAAGAAAGAAGTACAACTTTATGTATTTATTATTTTCTAGAAATCTACATATTTCATTACTGTACTTTATTATCTAACCATTGATAGAAAAGATCCCAAATTTTATAAAATTGTTTATCCTCTTGTTCTCTAATTTCGAATGTCAATCTACTCATTTCAGCATATTCCAATATTTTCTTAATGATTTCCTCCTGTGTTGGTACCTTCTCATTTTTCCTTCTCATTTTTCGCTTTTATTTTTTAATTCCCTACTGTAAGGTGAAGGAACATTGCTCCTGCAACCTTCTGAGAAATGTTAAGAATGTCTAGCAGGGGTAGTATTCTACCGGTTCAGACCGGTTCTATAGAACCGGTTGTTATGATTGTGCGCAGTTCAGAGAACCGGCAAATCGTGCCCCTGGCTGGCCCCGCCCCTCTCCCCCCTCCCCTCCCCTCCCCTCCCTGCCAAGTCAGTCCTTATCACGCATGCACGACATTGTGTACATGCCCAACATCGCTGACTCCATTCTCCCTGCCCAGTCACTCCTTAAGGTATTTTTTCCCTCCCGACAATCAGCTGTTCTGATGATCAGCTGTTCTGGGTTACTGCTGTCACTGTGTTACTGCTTCACCCAGGAGGCTTCCCTGAAGCCCAGGAAGCAAAAAGGGGTGTGGGGGTGCAAGGGGGGTACAGGGGGAGCTGCACCTTCCTGGGCCCCAGGAAAGCCTTCTGGGAGTAAAAACACTCCCCCAGGAGGTTTATCTGAGGCCCAGAAGGCCCCAAAATGGCGGGAGTGCTGCAAAAAAAAAAAAGAAGCCACACCCACCCAGTCACATGGTCATGCCCACCTAGTCATGCCCACAGAACCGGTTATTTAAAATTTTTGAATCCCACCCCTGATATCTAGAGCTAGCCTGGTGATGGACTTTTTCAAAAGAAAAGCTCCAGAGATATGGGGGCCACCTAGATGCAAGTGATGCGGTTGAACTAGCTTTTCATTTGCACAGATAAATGAGAGAGCGGAATTACTGAGAACAACTGCTCTCTCTTTCTTTGTGTGTGTGCGAGCGTGGTGTACATGCACGCGTGTAAGATGAGCCTCCAATATATGAATTCTTGACTAGCTGCCAGGAGTTTACAATGCTCTCTACCGCTAAGATTTCTCTGGTTTCTCTACAGGGAAGAAGGCTTGTAATTTCTTACAATTCCTATTTATGATCCGGCTGTTATCTCCATCTGGAAGGAGATCTTAATTTTAGCCCACACCACTGCGTCTATTTATAAATTGCAGTCTGGCAATGGTATGTTTTATTTTAAAAACTTCTTTTCCTGTCTCTGGGCTAACACTCCCTTTTTTTTTTCTCTCTCTCTCTCTCCTTCCCTCCCTCCCCCCTCTCTCCTTCTTTCAAAACTAGCAGATAAAGGTAACGATGATTTCTACTCCAAGCGGCGTCACCTGGCTGAGCTGGCTGCCAAAGGGAGCCTACCTTTGCACCCCGTACACGTGGAGGAAGATCGGCCATATATCTTGGAAGGGGGCACCATGAAACAAAATGGACAGAAGTCCAAAGCCACCAAGCCACATATGCACCCCTTGGCTTACAAGACCTGGGATCCTAGCGACCAGTCCCTTCGAAGGCAAGCCTACGCAACCAAAGGGAGGAATTTCATGGGAGATCCCACCACGAGGGACCCCTTGACTACACGGAGCCAGCATTATTTGCCCACACAGCCATATTTCATCACTAACAGCAAGACAGAAGTGACTGTTTGAGAGCAAATTCCTTTTGGGGCTCCTTTTTTTTTTTTTTTAAAGAAAGAATTCAAAACAAAGCAAAAATCTGTCAAGAAGACAACCGTGAAGACAAACAAACAAACAAACCCAGGTTTCACTTGAAGCTAGGAAAGTCCATCATCCCTGGTTGAAGAAAGATGGACTATCTCTTCAAGGGCAGCACTTGTCAAAGACTGGGTCAGCGCTTCTATAGCAATATTCCGAAGTTTGCTCAGACTTTTCTATTCCACCTGGGAAATTGACCTCCCTTCCAACGGAATTCCCTCCCTTCTCCAAACTGAGATCCATGATGAAAAAGTAGCACAATTTAGAGACCCCCATCCATTGGGTTGAGAACTCTTTCCACCTTCCAGAAGAGGAAGGGAAGACTTTGATACAATCAGGATTATTCCTGTGATTATGAGGATTATTATTATTATTATCATTTGCTACAAATTTTCAGAATGTTCTCTAGTCACTCAATCTGCGAACAACAGAAGGCTGAAACGGAGAGCAAAGACCAAAAGGGCATAATCCTGATTAGTGTCTGGGGGATTTTTTGGGGGGTTGGGGGTGGGGAGGTTTTGGGGGGGTGAGTACCACCGCTTAACAAAACAAGCAAGCAAGCAAAAAATACATGGAGATCACACATCTCGCGTTAAGAAAGAGCAGAAACTCTTTGGCCAACCCTACAAGACTGTTACCATTCAACGTATTACAAAGACTTTCTCATCGATTGAAAAGCTCGGCCTTTTTCAGTCTTACGTCATCTGTTTTTTCCAGATTTGTACGGGACAAGAGTGACATGGACAAGAACCCCTTTATCCTGTCCTAAACCCTTCATCCCACAGCACTCAAGTTACTCAAGTTACTTTCTCTCCAGCCTGCTTGGCATTGGTTTTTTTCTTTCTCAACCTAGTTAATTATTCCCAGTTTTCAATTACTTCAGGATTGACAATAGCTAAGCGTGGGTGGTGCCTTTACCATATTATTAATGTTTGATGACTGTCTTGTTTTTAAGTGAAATCTGTACCAATTTCAGATGCTTCCCTCATCTCTTTGGCTTCTGTTCTGGTTCTTTACCCCTCTTTTTTTTTAGCTGAGAATACACTAACATCACCTTTATAATGTCTTTTTTGGCAAAGACTGGAATTGTCACTCCTTCCTGGTCTTTTCTCCTGTTGAAAACTGACTTTCCCTGCCTTCTGATTTTCGGAGTATTCTGTTGTTGCTGTTTATGTTCCCTTAAAACTTGGTTAAGTCTGTTTTGAATATTTCTCTCTTCCTTCCTTCCTTCCTTCCTTCCTTCCTTCCTTCCTTCCTTCCTTCCTTCCTTCCTTCCTTCCTTCCTTCCTTCCTGATTCTCATCAAATCCTTCCTTCCTTCCTCCCTTCCTCCCCCTCTCTCTCCCTCTGCTAATTGTCATTTGCAGGTCTCAAGGGGAAGAAAAAGACAACACGCAGGTTGGAGAATATAGCCTGTGATCACTTCCCCTTAAAAGAAGGTTGTATGTAAAAAAAAATGTTTTAAAATATAGTTATTTCAATGTGTTTGTTCATGTAAATAGACCCACAGAAACAGCAGGGGATATTAAGGGACTGCTTGGATGGGTGTCACCAAAGTTGAACAAACCAATGAAAAGGGCAGAGGTGGTTTTTTTTGGGGGGGCGGCTGATTTTGGTGGTCTCGTATTTCTACAAGCACTGTGTATTTACAATGTCTTGACCAGCAAATATTCCCTTGTTCTCCTTCAGAAAGAGCATCTTGGGACATGGATTGCATTTGTATTTCTCTTTTATTTCCTATCTTGTTTCCTTTTGTTCTCTACTGGGCCTGGTCTAGTATTATCAGACCTAAGCTGCAAAAATCCTTATGACCGCTGGGTGGCACATCTCGGTAGCCCTTGACTTAAAACCATTTGCTTAGTGTCCAAAAGTTCCAAAGGTCCTGGAGAAAATGGTTTACAACCAGTCCTCATACTTATGACCATTGAACACCCATGCTATGACTTGATCCAAATTCACAGGATCAAAATAAATATACTTGGCCTCTATTTACAACAGAGTCCCAGGATCTGCTTGATCACCATTGGTTGACCTTCCCAGCTGGGTTTTCATAAGCAAAACCAATGAAGGAAGCCAGATTTAAAGACCGCATTGTTCACTTAATAACTGCTGAGATTCCGCATTGTTCACTTAATAACTGCTGAGATTCATTTAACAACCACTGCAAAAGAAAAAAGGTCATAAAATCAGGCGTGACTTACTAAACCACCATCTAGAAATTCTGATTCCCAAGTGTGGTGATGAGCCGAGGACTTTCTGTATCTGTTTTGGCCAGATAATGGTCATCTGGATTTCTGGTATGCCTAACAGTGAGTAATTTGATTTTCCCTAAACTGAGAACTATCTTCCCTAATGGATAATGCTGGCTATTAGGAGTGGAACCATTGCCACCAATGGACAATTCCTAAGCTGCCTTACGTTGGGCTATTCACTATTTCTACCATCCTGTCTGTCTGACTCTTAATCCCTTTTCCTGCCTGGGGAGGTAGAAGTAGAAGTCTTTATTGGTTGGCTGTCAAAGAATTGTATTTGCTGACGCTAAACCGATGCTCGTTGCTAGTCATTTCAACCCACTGCTCTTACATCCTTACAAAGATGGGCTAGTGAGGGAGAAGATGAGAGAGAATTTTATTCTCATTTCATCAGTTCTTGGCACATAGAGAGAAATGGAAGGACAGTAGGGTGGTTTTGAGAGTGGAAGCTGGGGAGGAACATGGGCTGAGGACCACAATCGGCTGATCTATGTCTATAATAAAGATTAATCTCATTTGAGGACCAACCAGCTGAGCTTAATCCTAGTTAGAGAAGAACGTTTGAACTTTCTAAGCTTAATCCTGGTCTGGAGTTTGTGGAGTTTGTTTCTGAGCTTCATTCATTCAAGAGAGCTTTGTAAACAACAGCACCCGAATTTTCAAGCTTGCCTCTTAAACAGAAAGACCCTGGTTGGAGGGAGGTTTTTTTGGATCAGGCACTCAGTGGCAATCTTCTCCTAGATCTGTGAAATAGCTTTTTCTATGCTGTTTTCTGTCCCGTTTAGAGATTTCTTAGGGGGGTTCTGTTGGTTTCCACCAACATGTCAAAGGCTTCTACATCTTTCCCAATTATAATAGCTAATATTCTGCTCGATGTCGTGTTATGCTTTGATCTCACCATAGCATTGCTCTTGCAAAAACTTCCTGGTTTAAGTCAATGGTGTTCTACTCTGTCTTGTGGAAAAGAGTAGAGAAATGCAGAGGTCTACTGACCAAATGGGAAGTTCAAAGAAAGGTGATAAAAATTCACCTGGCACCAGACTGGTTGGTTCCTACATTTCATTCCTAATAGGCTGCTTCGACCTTGTCCAACCTGGTGCCTCTCCAAAGCTTTGGACTACAACATCTGTTAACTTTACTCATCACAGCTAAAACTATGGAAACCAAGACCTGTAGCATCTAAAGAGCATTGGGTTGTCTTTCCTGGTAGTAGCTTTCAATGTCCGAGATGGAATGGGACAGCTCACCACAGCCAATTTGCCAGGGCTAACTCACTACAGCCAACTCACTGCAAGACAACATACCATGGCCAACTCACTGCAGGACAATGCAACAAAATCAATTTAATGATCCTACTCATTAAGAGCCTCGGTGACACAGTGGTCAGAGTGCAGTACTGCAGGCTACTTCTGCTGACTGCCGGCTGCCTGCAATTTGGCAGATCAAATCCCACCAGGCTCAAGATTGACTCAGCCTTCCGTCCTTCCGAGGTGGGTAAAATGAGGACCCAGATTGTTGGTGGCAAAGAGGCTAACTCTGTAAACCACTTAGAGAGGGCTGTCAAGCACTGCGAAGCAGTATATAAATCTAAGTTGCTGTTGCTATTCCACTATATCTTTGATCATAGTGTAATTCTTGTCGCATGGAGAGTTGGTCATGGCAAATTGTCCCATGGAGAGTTGGCTGCGGTGAGTTGTCATGGTCTCATCAGAGAATGGTATTTCTCATCCCTTGCTTCCTTTGCTTGCTTGCTTGCTTGCTTTGGAAGTATATGCTCAGGGGCTGCCTTGGAGATCTTTTGCATGCATTTTCTCCTGCTGAACTATAGTCCCTCTCTTCAGCTAAAGACCAAACAGAAATCAGGGACTTTCTAATTCATTTCTCAATGTCTTAACAATGTAGTTTTATAAGCCCTGCTGACCTCATTGGTGCTGTCACCATCACCACCACCCCAAAAAAACAGCAGAGTTGCAACTCTATCCATGACACCATCCTAGCTCCTAAGTCTGGGTTCCCTCCTCCTTTTTTGTACGATTGGTTTACATGGCTTTAACCTTCAGTAAAGAAAACAAACATTAATTCTCAAGTGATGTCAAGAAAATCTGTTTGGTTTGGAATTTCTTTCTCACATCACGAGCGATCATGCCTTCAGAGCATTGCATCGCTTAGCAGCAATTCCAGCAGGCTAAAATCCGTTTGAGCCAGGTGCACTGCACCTTCGGTGAATTTTGGAAAACTGTTTGGGAAAAGGTATTTGAGAACAGGGTAACCTCCAGAAGTTTTGCAATTAATTTCTCCATTGATTCCTTTGGAAAGCCTAGAAATCTGACTGCCGTTTTCCTCCAAAAAGCTACTTTGGAATGACACATCACAAAGAAGCAACCCAAAGAGAAAAAGAAAGAGAAAACAGCTTGAGAGTAATCTGTTATATGGGTGGAATAAAAGTGCTTTTTCCAAAAGGCAACTGGACTTCCTTGGTTTTTCTCTTTGAAAATGTTTTGCCTCTCATCCAAGAAGCTTCTTCAATTCTAACTGAAGAACTGAAGAAGCTTCTTGGATGAGAAGTGAAATGTTTTCAAAGAAGAAACCAAGGAAGTCCAGTTGCCTTTTTGGAAAAAGCATCTCTGGGAAAACCATGATCTGGATAATTGTGAATCTACATAGTCATCACACTTTCTGCTACCCAAACCTCATCTCTGATCAATGAAGAGATGACCCCATTCTTGGTATGCCCATTGCAGATGCCGGATTCACTTAAGGACCATGCAATTTGCTTAACCATCATGGAGACTCATGATAAGACAAACAGACATGAAATCAAGTCTGGTCACATAGCGATCTATTTAACAACTATAATGATTTGTGAACAGTTTTGGGTTTAATTGTGGTTGTTAAGTCAAGGATGACCTGTATTTGAAAGAGAGACATTGAGATAAAGAATGCATTTTGGTCTTAGTACCCGAAATTCATTTAATGAGAGAAATAAAACCAGGAGTGGGCTGATATAGATGAGAGAAATGCTTTTTTTTTCATTTGCAAATGCATCTTTGGAAAATAAATATAGCGTATTGCTTATTTAAAGTTATCTGGGAATGTTCCTTCAGAAGGTGGTATGGTTACTTATTTAGCTATTCAGACATCTATAAAATCTAGAAGTTCATGCTAATAATTTTAGGGCTACTTTGAATGTTATATCAGGAGCCTTACTCCAAAAACAAGTAAAGAAGTAAAAAAGACCTGAATAAAATCCAATCAGAATTTATTTCCATGTACTACACAATATATGTATTGTAGGTACAGGCAATTCTCGACTTACAACCATTCATTTAGGGATCTTTTGAAATGACAACAGTGTTGGAAAAAAATGACTTCTGATCGTTTTTCACACTTATGACCATTGCAGCATTCCCCCATGGTCACATGATCAAAATTTGGATGCTTGGCAACTGGCTCATGTTTATGGAGTCTGGAGGCAGAGGTGGGATTCTACCGGTTTGTACCGGTTCTATAGAACTGGTTGCTATGATTCACAGTTCAGACAAGCGGCAAATTGTGTCCCTGGCTGGCCCCTCTTCTCCCCCCCTCCCCTCCCCACCCAGTCAATCCATATCACGCATGTGAGACATTGCACACATGCCCAACATCACTGACTGTGTTCTCCCTCACCCAGTCACTTCTTAACGTATTTCTTTTTTTTCCCCTCCCAACTATCAGCTGTTCCGATGATCAGCCGGGCTGGGATCCTCCTCTCTGTCTTACTGCTTCACCCAGGAGGCTTCCCTGAGGCCCAGGAGGAGTGCTGCAAAAAAGGCCATGCCCACCCAGTGCCATGGCCACGCCCACAGAACCAGTTGTTAAAAAAATTGAGTCCCACCCCTGTCTGGAGGTCACATGATCACCTTTTACGATCTTCTGACAAGCAAAGCCAATGGGGATTCACTTCAAAACGGTGTTGGTAATTTAACAATTGCAGCCATTCCCTTAACAACTGTGGCAAGAAAGATCGTGAAAGGGGGCAAAGCTCATTTAGGAAATTTTAGGGCTCAGTCAGTTTGTGGTCATCAGTCAAGAACTACCTGCATAGTTAATAATATTCTTCTGTCACATAAAAATGGGTGGAAACAATCCCTAGGGCAGCGCAGCACAACCAAGGTTTGCAGGGGACAACCTGGGTTAGGTCCAGGGGTGGACTTCAAAATTTTTAGCAACGAATGCTCTGTCCGGTTGCTAGGTAGGTGTAGCCATAGTTGGCCCCTTGCACCATGGCAGTGGGGGCATTTTTGCCCTCCAAGGGCTTCAGAGGCTTTCCTCGAGTCTCCGGGAGGAAGAATATGGCCTCCCGGGGCTCCAGAGGCTCTCTGGAAGCTGGAAACAGGCCCATTTCCGGCCTTCCCAAACTTCCGGGAGGCCCGTTTTTCACCCTCCCTGAGCCTCCACACACACCCTGAACTTACCTGCATCCAAAGCGGGTCACCTGGAGACTCCTGGGAGGGGAGGGGATGTGTGGGCAGGGCCAGACAGGAGTGGCATTTGGGGGTTTTCTGAACTGCACAGAATCTCCCGAATCCCTGCGAACCCCCAGCCAGCCCAGCCCTGGTTAAGTCCTCCTGCCCTGAGGAATGCAGAGATTTCATCCTTCTACTGTTCTCAGGCTTTCTGATCCTTTCACCTCTTTCCTTTTTGAACCATTTCCAACTCAACGGCTTTTGTCAATTCTAGGGCTCGCTCCAATTTAATGCTAAAATAGCATTAAATTGTGGGGAAGCCACGATCAAAGGCAAGATGACCCTGTTCTCAAATGTCCTATTTCCTCCCCCCTCCTCTCTATTTCTGGTTATGATTCAAAAAGGAAATTGGGGACCTCATCATGTGGAAATATAGAAGTATCTCAGAATGCCTTTTTAAAATGTTCTTATTGCTTTCCAAGGATCTCTGACATGCTGGCTGAGGGATTCTGGGAGTTGAAATCCATACGTCTTAAAGTAGCCAGGTTTGAATAACACTTTACATGATTTTTATAAATATCCTCAGCCAGTATTTGTTGCACTTTCTCATCTCCTTTCCACAGAGACTCAGAATAATGGCAAATTTAGGGTAGAGGGTCAGTTTGCAATTTGGTAGATGGAACCTCTATCTCTTATGCTTGTAATATCCCCAAAAAGTCATTGTTACCCTAAAACTGTTGGAGAATCCATCCACTTTTTTCTTCGTTTAAAAAATTAATGGATATTTCTTCCCCTCACTAGTGAGATAGTGTTGTGATTGTCTCCCAAGCTCTCCCCTCTGCCTTCAGAGATTACTGCTGAATTGAGAAACTGTTAAATAATATTGGGGAGGGAAATTTGCAGAACAATTCTTAGAGGATTGTTTTATTTCCAGAAAAAGTGCTGGGAAAATTGTTGGAGAATTATCTTCTTCAACAGAAATATAGTCAAGGAAAAGAGTTGCTTTGGGACTTATCAACACAGGATACTCCAGTCAGTCCTTCGATATATTTTTTTAAACAAACCAAATTTGTGCATTTCTGCATGGCTGATGATGCGTGGCCCAAAGGCATCTAGTCATTTATCTATGGCAACCCACCGGGAGCACAAAGGAGACATCCTCAGTTCATACTTGCTAGAGTGACCACTAGAGGGCAGCTACATTTCATCTCTTTGCTGCCACCTAGTGGTCATCCAAATGTGGGGTCCGTGGTGCTGTCTGAGCTTGGGGTTTTTTTTACTTGCAGATGTTTCATTACCTGATTAGGTAACATCATCAGTGCTACTGAGTATGGGATTGGCTCCCTGTTTGCATACAGTAGCTTCAATTGCCAGTATTTACAGGGAATTGTTTTATCCTTGGTAGTTTCTCGATTTAGGCATTGATCTCTGCTTGATTGTTTGCATGGTATTAACCCCTGCTTATCTGGGGTTAGTTTGTTGGATAGGACAACATTCTGGTCTTTTTGTAGCACTGATGAAGTTATCTAGTTGGGGCATAAAACAAGTGCAAGCAAAGAACTAATTTCAGAAAGCACCAAGGACTCCACAGTTCAATTCCGAGCTACCTACATTCTCTCTACATACTGTACATCCATAATATCCAAATGATATGGATGCGGGGTGGGGGTGTTTCCCACCTGAGAACTTTGCCTTGGGACTCAAGAGAGTTCTACTCAATCCCCTGCCTCTTCTTCCTCTTGGAGAAATGGTCAGTGCAGTGACTGTCTTCCAACTTCTCCAGCTGCAAAGGTAAACGGAGAAGTCTGAGAGGCTATTTGCGCATAGCCCCTGGCAAGAAGCGCACAGTTCGGGCGTGCATTCCTCACTGACCACTTCCTTGTGATGAGAAACCAGGCTCTTACCTTTGGCCCTCCAGTGGAATGTCGCCGTTTCCTTCCTGTGCTTAAGGAACACACTGCAATTGCACTCCAACCACCACCAACAACAACAACCCCTTCAAGGTTGTTCTTTGTGTAAACTTGGGCATCTTTTTATGTGGAAGCAAATTTAGTAAGTGTATGTTCTGTAAGTACATGTGTTAAATACTTGTTAATGATAACAGAGTTTGAGATCACTTCCTACACTTAAAAAAATATGTTTGTTTTTTAAATTTGTTTATTTGTAAACATATGTATTCACTATATTAATATGAATTTCTTACTGGGCAATAAAAACTGATTCTATGTGAGTGAGAATGGTGAGGTTCGTCTATAAATGCCAACCATGACCCTCTTAATTACTCTGTTGTGCTACGGCAATTTTCCTCTTCACAGCTACATTATCTCCAGTGCAACATCTGCCCTAGGATATTTTCCACAAATACACACATAATGCATGCTTACTTTAGATGCATAGACGCTTTCAAACATTCTTCCTAAGGATGGGCGCACAAGTGCCAATGCTCTCAGGAGATTAAGAGGGCCACAAAAAGAGACTGGCCAAAAAAAACCCTCAACTGTCAACTCATAAAGCATTCCTGGCCTCCTTTCAAGTTGCCATAAGGAAAGGGGGGAAACCCTGAAGGAGTAGTAAGTACATTCCATGCATACCTCTCCAAGGCATCTCCCAGGTTACTGATCCAGTTGGAGGAGCATGGTCTCTAGAGCCCGCAAAAGTCCTCGGTTGGAGAATGTGATTTATGACCCCCCAGCCATGAAGATGCTCTGATTGGAAAATGTGATTTATGATACACCCAGGGTGGATTGAGGGAAACAGGGCATAGTTGCACCATAAAATATGTGAAGCAGATCTGGCTTCATTAGAATAATTGCCGATATGTTGCTCCTAAGAAATAATTGGATTTCTTTTGAAGATTGCCTCGAGGCTCATGATTTGATTAGGGCTTCTGTTAGAACCCTGACACCAACAACAAATCAAGATGGCAGCCATGATGACACAATCCAAGGCCCTTTCTTATAAGAATTGCACATGTGAAGCATAGAACCAGGGGAGACGGCTTTAGTCACATGATCAAGGACATCATTCCATCTTTTTGACCTCCCCATGAAAAATCAGAACTGTGCACTAAGTTCCAGTTAAACTGATTTATTACTCATGCCCATACACAAAAGTCTAGACAACTACAGTAACAGCACTAAATTGCCACTGGATAAGAATCAATGGAATTCAAAAAGGGCTGGAGCATTTGTGGAAACATATTGACTCCAAGCTCATTCCTCTCTTAACTCCACCCCCCCCCCAGGCTCTGCCTCTCCTTTTCCTACACCATCATTGCTATGAAGAGTAATATTTCTGAGAGTATCAAAGTCAGGAAAAGAAAAGGAATAGTGCTTTGCTTATTCATGGGGAAGAGAACCTTCCCAGAGCCAAATGCAATAAGATTAACTCCAACCAAAGTTATCATTGTATCATAATTATTTAGAGGAAAACTACCTGTAGAGTAAAAGATAAAAGATTACTGAAGAATAGGAACACAAATCAATCGTACATTCCCTTAAGGCCAACATTTGCTCTTGGACCTTTTTCAGAAAGAGACTAGACAGTCGTTTGTCTGGAAAGTTATAGGGCCTCCTGCTCAAGGTGGGGGTTGGACTAGAAGACCTCCAAAGTCCCTTCCACCCCTATCGATTCTATGTTCTGTGGTATCTCCTCCTAGGAAGCAGTTCCAGGTTCTCCTAGGTCACCCTAGTTGCTTCAAAAATTTGAGCAATGGGTTCTCTGCCCGGTTGCTGTGTGGGTGTGGCCTAGTTGGCCTCCTGCACCATGGTGGAGGGGGGGTGTTTTTGGCCTCCCTTGTCTCCAGAGGCTTTCCTTGAACCTCCAGGAGGGGGGAAACAGCCTCCCCGGGTTCCAGAGGCTCTCTGGAAGCCAGAAACGGGACCATTTCCGGCTTTCCCAAACTTCTGGGAGACCCATTTTTCACCCTCCTTGAGCCTCCATGCATGCCCTGCAGTTACCTGCGTCCAAAACGGGCCACGTGGGGATTCTTTAGAGGGGCGGGGTGGAGTGGGCGGGGCCAGCCAGGAGTGGCATTTGGGGGTTCTCCAAACTGTGCAGAATCTTAGCTAGGGGCTCTCCCTGTGAACCCCCAGCAACCCACCCCTGCCTTGTTGTCCTCCATGAAACCTTCTTTACCTTGACTGTTTCCTTTGTGACATGCAGCTCGCACCTTCACTGCAATTGCAGCATCTTTTCAATGGGCATCTAGATTTTCATGGCAGTGCACAGAAAGTTAAAAGACCAAAAAAATATAGAGCAAACCACTATCTGGAACCAGGGGTGGGATTCTACCGGTTCGCACCTATTCGCTTGTTAACATTCTAAGCAGTTCGGAGAACCGGTTGTCAGAAGAAATAACTGATCTAATCCTGTAAGGAAAGCAGGATTGAAACATTCTGGTGTTGCTTACAGAAACTGCCTCTCCGTTAACCCTTATTACATTCTTGGCAGGACAAGACTTCCTGTCTCAGGAATGTCTCTGGAGGTTTTTTTCCCTCCTTTGCTGGTACTTTGCTTGTGTGGAGGGACCATTCAAAGTTACAACGGCACTGAAACAAGTGACTTATGACCCATTTTCACACTTACGACTGTTGCAGCATCCCCACAGTCATGAGAGGCCAGGCGAGGAGATGCGTGCCTCGATGTGAGTGATATTGAGTTGGCCATGCCCAGCCAATAACATGACCACCAAGCCATGACCACCACCTAAACCACACCCACAGAACCGGTTGTTAAAATTTTTGAATCCCACCCCTGTCTGGAACCCCAGCAAAGTGGGATTCCCTGTCCCAATGCAAATACAGAGGTTGAGAATATATTTTTGTGTCCTGAAACGAACGTTCATAAAAGGTGAGCTGCTTCTGAGACTCTCTGACAAACTCGGAACTCTGGGTAATCTCTTTAATGGGGTTTTATTAACTTCTGCCAAGTTGATTAATTACTTCCATTTGAACTTTCTCCTTCCGCTCCTGGTGGAAGCCTCCCTCTCCCTCCTTCCATTGTCGTCTTAACACTTTGCACTTTTCAAAGTGCTTTTGTAGCCGTTCCTTCCCTCGCTCTCCTGAAATTAAGCCCTCCTGGATTCGTGCCCTTTTCTCACTGTCCATCTCTGGCACCGCATTTTAATTTTCTTTTTTTTTTTCACTTTTAAAATGTACTCAGGCTCATTAAAAAAAAAAAAAAGATAGATTGGCTCTAGCTACAGATATGTTCAGAGATCTCAACGTGCAACAACGGGGTCCAAAATTCCCATTGCTAAGCAAGGCAGTTGTTAAGTGAGACATGCCTGGTGCTTTGGAGAATAGCTTGACTCCCTCTTCTTTGGGGCAGCCCCTGAGATATGGGAAGACTGCTATCAGTTTTTCACATCAATGAATGTGGCAGCATCCCCATGGTCACATGATAAAAATTCAGATGCTTGGTAACTGGCATGTATGATAAGAGATAGATAGATAGATAGATAGATAGATAGATAGATAGATAGATGACAGAGATGAGAGAGAGAGAGATGTAGGTAGATTAGATAGATACAGTAGATAGATAGATAGATAGATAGATAGATAGATAGATAGATAGATAGATAGATAGATAGATAGATAGATAGATAGATAGATGAGAGAGAGAGAGAGAGAAATGTAGGTAGATTAGATAGATACAATAGATAGATAGATAGATAGATAGATAGATAGATAGATAGATAGATAGATAGATGACAGAGATGAGAGAGAGAGAGATGTAGGTAGATTAGATAGATACAGTAGATAGATAGATAGATAGATAGATAGATAGATAGATAGATAGATAGATAGATAGATAGATAAGAGAGATGAGAGAGAGAGAGAGAGAAATGTAGGTAGATTAGATAGATACAATAGATAGATAGATAGATAGATAGATAGATAGATAGATAGATAGATGACAGAGATGAGAGAGAGAGAGATGTAGGTAGATTAGATAGATACAGTAGATACAGTAGATAGATAGATAGATAGATAGATAGATAGATAGATAGATAGATAGATAGATAGATAGATGGATGATAGAGATTTTCAAGAATGATGAAAATCTGGTGCTATATTGCATTATTTATACATAGTATCAGGGAACCATCTTCGTATTGAAATATCAACAGTGTTTTCAAAAGAAAGAGCTTTTTAAAACCAGAAGTGGTTCACAAGAACTTATGTTTCTGCATTCCACAGTTGCCATGGGTATGCACTTTAAATCCATCTGATAGCAACAGAGCATTCTCAAGTTCCGATTGGTTCTTAATCTGTCCTCTTGATTGGTTCATTGGCTTTCAAGATATTCTAGATTTGGAACAGAGTGGCTATAAATAGGCTGCATTTGCTGCAGAATATCTCCTGTTCTTCTGTTCCTCTTCCCTAGCTTGGGTTCCATGCATTGCTTGCGGGGGGGGAAAAAGAATAACATTAAAAATGGGCTCTGTAGCTCCTGGCATGAATTTTCTTCAGGTATTGATTGGATCAACATGGAAGATCTGGAAGATCTGGAAGATCTAAAAGCATCCAATCAATGGGGGTGGGTGGGAATTGTGTGTGTTTTTTCCTACCAAGTTTTATCCATCCCGAAAGATGGTTCTCGTTTGTTAGCAATTCACCCTGCCTTAATTGTCTCTGAATTTCTTTTCTTTTTTTTCCCCAACATATGTCATTGAAATGGCTCAGTGGGAATTTTTATCGGGTACCACTGGACTTCTCAGTGAGAAATGAAAATCTGCTTGTATTTTCAGGAAAGGAAAATGAAAAGAGCATCTTATTTGCAAAACCATCACAATACACACAATGGGTTGCCTGAAACTGTAAGGCACAAAATATGCCGTTGAACAGCTGACCACACAAGCAGCTCTCCAACCAAATTACGACTAGCCTATTTGGATGCCCCATTTCGCTGAACTACTTCAGAGGAGGAGAAATTCTTCAACAATTTCCCAAAGGCAGAATGTCAACTCATAAAACATTCCTATGTCTGTCTTAGAGTTGCCATGAACAGATTTGGGGGGGGAGGGGGGAAAGAAATTTGAAAGAGTAATGCAGCAGTTTGGAACGGAAAGTGCATTCCATCGTTATCTTGCAAAGGTTATAACTAAGTTACTGGAATTTCTGCCAGGCAAATCTCTAACTGGAGAACATGATTGATGACTCTTGGCTATGAACGTGTTTCATTGGAGAATATGAATTATGATACATCCAGGGCTTGGGGGGAAAACAGAGTCATAGGTGACAGTGAATTACGTGTCTCAGAATCAATTTCATACAGGTCATGCCAGCATGTTTGCTCCTAATAAATTCCTTGAAGTTTTTGAAACTAGGCTCATGATTTAATTAGGGCAACTGCCGGAATCCTGACAGCGAGCTGATTTTGAGACAGGTAATGTACCACATGTTTGTTGCCATTCACACATTGCTACCTAATAAAACAAGCAATTGTGTATATAATGCACCTTCCGCCCAGAGGTGGTATTCAGCAGGTTCTGGCCAGTTCTGGAGAACCGGAAGTGGGAAATTTTGAGTAGTTCGGAGAACCGGCAAATCCCACATTTAACTGGTGATTTTATAGTATCCTCCTTCCCCTGCCACGCCCACCAAGCCACACCCACAGAACCAGTAGTAAAATAAATTGAATCCCACCACTGCTTCCACCAGAGCAAAAATTGACCAAACTGAAACATATCGGCTAAAACTGCATGAAAGTCACACAAACCGTCTTTCAATTTTCTGGCCACTATTGAGGCCAGAATTTCAGTTACTAAGTAAGGTGGCTGTTAAGTGAATCAGGGCCAACTTTACATCCTATTTACTTTGGTGGTTAAGTGAGCCACTGCAGTTGTTAGATGAATCAAGGCCAACCCATCTCACCCAACTAAGTTGTCTTGTCAAAAGCCAGCTGCAACTATCACAAATACACGCCCATTGCCAAGAGTCCAAATTTTGATCATGTAAGAACTGTAAGCGTGCTGTGAGAGTTGCAAGTGAGAGGAGTGGTTGTAAAGTTACTTTTCTCAATGCTGTCATGTCATCAAATGGCCACTAAATGAATAGTTGTAAGTCAAAGACTACCTGTCTAATCGATATATTTATATATCATGACACCCTGACTGGCACAATGGAAATCACTTAGCTGTAAAATCCTAAATTTATACACCTCAACATTTGCCATCTTCATTTGTTCGTAACATCGACTACAAAATATTTCTAAAGTCTCTGTTTCCACCTCACCGCATAGATGGTCAGTCCTACTTAAGAACTGAAGCTCTACTTTCAAATCAGGGAAGTTTTTAATCAAGGAGGGAGCCAACCTAAAACAAAGGAGAAATTTCCTGATATTCCCGATACGGAAATTGTTCCTGTTAGAACGATGAAACTGTGGAAATAGCTTGCTTCTGGAAGTCATGGGTGCTTCATCATTAGAGGTTTTAAAATAAAATTGCAGAACCATTTGTCTGAAATCGTACAGAGTTTCCTACTTGGGTAGGGGTTGGATTGGATGACCTCCAAGGTCCCTTCCAACTCTGTTATTCTACTTAAAGCCACTGGATACCAGTTTGATAGTGATGGTCATGCCTTACAGAGTACCCATTTGTTAGAGGGGGGGAAAAACATAGGACCATGCAATTTTTCTATTTGTAGAAATGATATCTCAAGAAAATACATCTTGCAGCTCAAAATATCCCGAGTGTTTGAAAGTGGGTTTCTCCAAGGAAAGAAAAAATGAAGCCAAACAAGTTATAACTTCCACACAAGCTGAAAAAAAAAAAGTGTTACTATCTCTAGTTACTATTTACATTTTTCTTCTAGCAAAGTGCATGCCCTTGGGCAACTGTGGAAGGTGTCAGCATCGTTGACCTAAAATGTAAAATATTTCCAGGACCTGTCTTAGCATCCTTTTAAAAGCAGAACTGTGTCACCTGACATTCTTCATGGAGAAACCATCATCAGCAATTCAGTTGATTTCACTTTTTAGGTTTTGGAGAAGATGGGTCTCCAAAATACATAGAAGGCAAATTATCTAGCAGTTATGGAGAAGAGGATTGGAGTGCATCTTAATTTTATTACACAGTTTTGTGAAGATTCACACAAGGGTTTTTAGAGCTCTGAACAAATTTTGATTGGTGTCCTGGTATTTCTCTGAGGACTCTTTGGAGTAATTAATTTTGCCTCTTGACCAAAATTACAAGGAGAAGCTCTCACAGTAGGGCTACATCTAGATTACAGAAGGTTTGGCCAATAATACCTGTGGTCCATTTTCATTTTTATTTTCTTCTGCTTTCACCCAAAGCTTCAAAAAAAATCAGTTGGTCATAACTAAAAGTTCCCCGTTCTGGCCAGTTTTGTTTCCCATCATTATCCAAAAATCTCTCTGTTTAGCAAAATCCCTTGCTTCTTAGTTCATTCCAACTTGAACAGGGAGCTTTGCAGAATCCAAAGCCTGCAGAATATTTTTTTTTTAATCTAAATAAACTCACCGTACAGTTGTGAGAGGGAACAGTCCCAACCGGTCCTGTGGTGATGTTGGCTGCTCTGAGCTGTGCTTAGCTTTTCCTGTTTTCTGTACATAATGCCGTTGTTTGCAGTCTATCTCACAAAATGAGTCATTTGAGGGTCTCCATCCCCACTCCGTATCAATACGCTGCTCCTCAAAAATATGATCTTAGGATCCTAGGGCAAAGAATCTATAGGCGACCTGAAGACAGATGGACAGACAAATGGACAAGCAGACAGATGGGTGAACAAATGGACAGATGGACAAGCAGGCAGACAGAGAGTCAGATGGGGGAATGGACAGAAGGACAGAGTGACGGACATACAGATTGACACATGGGTGGACAGATAATGGATAATTGGACAGAGAGGCAGGCAGGCAGGCAGATGGATGGATGGGCAATTGACAGTATCAAAAACTTCTGTGAGGCCAATAAACATTGTGTAGAATTGACGAGTGCTCCCCCTGAATTTGAAGCACGACAAACATCATGTCAATAGTCCCACGATCTCTGCAGAAGCCACACTGTGACTCTGGCAACAAGCCCACAGCTTCAGATAGGTGGCCAAATGATTTAGCATGACTCTTTTGAGGGATTTTTCCTACGATGGAGAGCACAGCAAGATTCCTCCATGGTTGGCACATACTTGCAAATTGCCCTTCCTCTTATATTTTCAGACCTGTGCCCTCACATCAGATGCAAGTACCAAAGCTTCATGGCTTGCATTGTGACCCGGTAATACATGTTCCATCATTCTGACATCCCTCTCACCTCTGAAGATGCCTGTAATGGCTATACATCCCCAAGAGTGCCCTAATTTCATCACTCGTAGCTCAATATTTAGGCTCAAAATCTTCCAGCTCAAAATCTGTGATCACTCCCTCCCTTGGTTTACATTGAATATTGGCTCTCTTTGAAAACATGAACAAGCCAGCTTTGCTCAATCAGTTGACTCACCTCCATTCAGCAGCACTGCACAAGTCAGGAGCAACTGAATTATTGATGTGCTGAAGATTTTTTTTTGCACTCTTTTTCTGCTGGCTAGTTAATCCCTTGGAAAGCAATTCATTCCTAAAACACAGATCGCTAGAAGATGTTGCCATTGCTCCAAAGGAGACGGAGCTAAACTATTAATTGGTGATTCAGTCTAATTCCAGAAAGTTAATTGGCTGAGCCAATTAACACTCATCTCCTTGCACCACATGATGTTTCCTCACCCTTGATCAGAATCAATCAAAACTGTCAGGTGACCAAGGGACTTCCGGTTTGCCAGGCTTCGGCGGCGGCGGGGTTTCGCGATCCCTGTTGCGCTAGCCGTCTTGGTGCCTCCGATCCTGACGGGTCTGGAGGATAAGGCTGCCCCGTAGAGGCAGCCGAAGACAGGGGTGATCCGGATAGGGGTCTGGGGGTTCTGCAGACCCCCTCCCCACCCGGCATAACCCCCTTTTCTCAAGGCGGTGTAGCGGCGGTCAGCAATGGCCGCCACAAAGAAGCCGGGAGCTGGATAAGATTGTGCTGGAGGAAGAAGGAGAAAGTTTTGAAGCGAAAGTTTTTTGGTTGAACCAGGAATATAAGATGCATTTAATATCCTGAAAACCTTGATTTTTGAATGATACTTTGTTTCCAGAAGAGATTTATAAGCGATGAGTGAAAGTGATGAAAGAGAAAGTTTACTCTCCTTCCCTATGGAATCAACAAATGGACATTGAAAAGCCTGCTTTTTTATAGAAGGTAAAAATTTAAAGCTCTTTGTGACAAGTGGGGATGGAGAGGACAAAGGAGAAATTGATATTAAGATTTTGTTGGAGGAGATGCCTGGAAGACTTTGAGATTGGAAGTTAATTGCAATAAGACTTTTAAATACAGATTGGGCTTTTTCTTCCCTTTCCAATTGATATTACCCCAGGAAGAAAAAGTGCGAAGGGAAGAATCTTGTGCTCTGTTTGGACTGTTTGATGACTTTGGGAGTTTGGGGAATTGTTCTAAGTTTTGAACTATTTTGGTTGTCTTAAGAAGAAGAAGAGAAAAGAAGAAAAGGTTTATAATGGCTTTATCTGTTGATGAACTAAGAGAGGAATATGGAAAAATAAAGAACGAAGGCAAGGACACTTGGAGAGAAACTATTCGCTTTTTAGAAATGGCGCTTGCTACTTACCAGCAAATAAAACGATTGAAGGAGGAAGCAGAGGAAGAAGAAGAAGAAGGAGGAGAAGCCATCTTTAATGAATCCAAAAAGTTGATTAAGAAAGAAAAGAGAGAGAGAGGAAGGAAAAAGGATTTAAGACTTAAAAAAAACATCCAAGAAAGAGAAAAATAAGATGCAAAATCAATACAATGTTAGAAAGCAAAAGAAAAGAGAAATACAACAGAGAAGGGAAGCTAAAAAGGTGGAGATTTGGAGAAAAGGGGATAAAAAGACCAGGGGGGATAAAAAAGGAAGGGAAAAGGGGGGAAAAAGCCACAAAGGTATGAAACAAGATGGGAAAAAGAAATTTTTTTTTAGGGATAAAGGATAATGTAAAATTTTTCTTAAAAGGATTCTGCAAGGTACATAAGATAGTATTGTAGTATTTGTATTAGAAATAGAAATTAGAATTTAATAAGAATTAAGTAAAGATTAAAATATTAAATGTTTAACAATGATAGATTTTAAGATTTAATAAATTATTAAAAGGAATGTTTAAAATACTTAGTTTAAGTATAGAGCTTAATTGACTATGTTAGTATAAATTTATTATGGTAGCATTTGACTTTCAAATAGATAATTGGAATGTTATAAGATTTAATGTTTAATTATGTATTTAATTATTTTATAGATTTACTATTTTCTCTTTCTTTTAAAAATTAGTAGGAAGAATGTACTAAGCAGAATCAGATGGGGAAACAGATGTTACCTTAAATGTTAATTTAGGGGAGCGATGGAAAGGCATCATACTTCAATCAGTGATTTCAGGAGAAATCCTTTTTTTCTACTATAGGGAATGAGATAAATGGGTAATTGGAAAAGAATGGACAAAAGATACAAGTATAATGATGTAAATTAAGATGAAATAAATAAAATATAATTAAGAAGAGTGGAAAGGGGGGAGAAGCTATAATGAAGATATAAAATGGTAAATAAGATAGGAAATGGTATATAAGATGAGCATAAATTTAATTGAAGTCCATATAAAGAGAGGTAATCCAGGGCCAAGCTACTTTCTAAAAAGAAGTTTTATGTTTTTGTGTTTTGTGTATTTATGTTTGTTTGAGATTTAATAAAACCTTGGAGGAAAGCTAGATGAGGATAATTATAAACAAAATAGAGGGAAATATGAATATGATGAGTATAAAATGGATAAATATAGAAAAGAAACGTAATTGAATAAGAGTAAAGAAAAAAAATGAGAAATCTGCTAAAAGATATTTAAGTGGAAATGGGATTTATTATAATTATGTTGTTGGGTACTGATGAGAAAGTGATTAAAAATTATATGGTTATTTACTGGGAATTAAATTAGAGGAAGAACAAGTTAAAGAAACTATGATTGTTTGGGGGAAGAATTTTGGATATGGGATTGATTTAGAGAAATGGCAAAAATTGTGGTCTCAAAATTATAAAATGACAATGTCAACAGCATATAAAGAAAACTTGTACAAGATGTTTTACAGGTAGCACTTTCTCCCGACAAGAATAGCAAGAATGTTTAAGAACAAATCTGAAAAATGCTGGAAATGTCATCAGATACCTGGCTCATATTACCATATGTGGTGGACTTGTGAGGACGCCAGAAAATATTGGACTAAAATTCGCATGTGGTTGGAAAAAATGACAAAGAAACACATAGACTTGAAACCAGAGATATTTTTATTGGGAATTTTACCTGATACATATAGTAAAGATTTGAAATACCTGATTGTAAATGTATTAACAGCGGCTAGGATTGTATTTGCTAAAAATTGGAAGAATGAGAAAATATCATTACAGGAAGAAATTATTAAGAAAATATTGGAATGTGCTGAGATGAGTAGATTGACATTTGAAATTAGAGAGCAAGAGGATAAACAATTTTATGAAATTTGGGATCTTTTCTATCAATGGTTAGATGACAAAATACGATAATAGAATATTTAGAATGTTAGACAGTAAGGAATATCTTTATTTTTTCTCTTGTCTTTGTTATTTGACACTATATTTATAAAGTGTTTTTAGGATTGATTTGGAATGATTATATGATTTGTTACAGAATAAACTGTTTAAAGTATTGTTATCTCATAAAGCATGAATGATTAAAAGTATAGTCAAAAGTTTCTTTTTTTTTTTTAATAGCGATATTAGGATATAAGTTTGGATTGACAATATGAGTTGTTATGTAACATAATTGTAATTGAGACTACAAAATGAATGCACAAAACTGATGAACCAACCGACACGCTGGATGTACATGAGAGTTGATGTTTTAATGTTTTGTTTGTCTTGTTTGTTTGTAGAAAATCAATAAAAAAATTTTTTTAAAAAAAAACAAAACTGTCAGGTGACCGTTTTCCATGAGAAAGCCAGAAGGATTCCAGAAAAATGTTATTTCTGTTAACCAATCTGCCTTTTGGTTTTGAAATGAAAGCTGGTATGACTTACCAAATGAAGCACATGTTTACCAATTAAAATCAAGCACAGCTAGTCCTTGACTTAAAACCAATCTCTTGTAAGACCACTCAAATTATGTTGGACCTACCTTCCATAAGTCCCTCTTTTAAGTGCATCTTTTCTTTCCTTCCCCCATCCCATCTGCCGTCTTTTTTTGCCTCTTCTTTTATATTTTATCTCTCTTTCTTTCTTAATTACACTCCAGATAATTCCATGTTTATCTATTGGCTTCTGTGAAAATCTTTAATAAAAACTTATGCCTATATCTCTCTATAGAAAAGCGAAATACCATTCATGCATCATCACAAAATCTCCAGAACTGTAAAGCCTACAAACTTGAAATTTGGCACATATGTTCCTCTTGGCTTCTAATTGTTCACTAAGAAAGGATTTTTTGAAATGACCATCAGAGCGTTTAGAATATTTCCTATATTATTATTATTATTATTATTACTAACGTGCTCTGATGCTAAGGAGTTCTACTCCCCTTCCCCACCTGAAAAGAAATCTCTTCCAAATGCAAAACATAAGCAGAGGAGAGGAGTTTCCGTTTCAGTTTTAGTTTCACAGCAGCAACCAGCTTCCATACAGAACAGTTGAGCTAAGCCATGCCCAGGCACCTTGCTGTCTCCTTTTTGCTCACACAGCAAATACTGTTTCACTTTCCAAACAGTCCTCAACTCTCATACACACCGACAGAACACCAGCCAGATGAATATCGATGGATGCTGGTTTCACAATGTTTTCCCCTTATTTTCCTTCCAAAAACCTAAGGCCAGCCACATAGTTTTGTAGCGAAGCACAGGTATTGAGCTAGTATATATTAAAATACGCCCTTTTCTTTAAAACGAATGGAGAAAAACAGTTGCTATACTCAATATTTCAGTATGAAAAAAATATTTCTGGGGTCTTCAGAGGAACAGTTCGTTTCTCATTGCATACCCTGTATAGCATGCACACCATTTGAGCGATATTAGAGCCTTGCCTGCAAAAGCTAGCAACATGCAGGAAACTCTGGAGAAAACTACTGTAGGAGTAAATTAATCAAATGGAGATGACCTCCGATCTGAAAAGCACAGCATGGAGTCCTTGACCATATGCACAAGCAGCAGAAGAGGCACCACAAGAGAACCATAATGGTATCGATTGCCTGCAAACTCAACTTAATACTCTTAGCCGCAATCCCTCCAAAGAAATAATTAACTTCTTCAACAAATACAGCTTTGGTCTAAACAATCAGCAGGTGATCAGTTCAATTTGCCCATGAATTAAATGAATCAATACCTGCCTCTTAAATATAAATCTGTCTCTTTAAAACGAACTATGGAAATGCTTATTAGCCATTCCAGCTTAGGAGTAAGGGGGGGGAAGGGGAAGGGGGAAAAAGAGGGGTGCTAATTCGACCGACAATCCATCTATTGTCACTGCTCATTCTTGTCCAATGCAGGGGCCTGATCTGAAAAAAAAAAAAGACAAAAGCGAAGGAATTTTACATTCTGCAGCCAGGGCTTCATTTGTTCAGATTCTCTCAGAAGGCCTGCAATTCAACAGAGCATGATCTGTTTTCAAGCCTCCATGCTCAAGTCAAGATTTCATTAGCACAAGGGAAACAACATCATCATCACCATCTTTTCTCCTCCTTCCTCCTCTTTCTCCTTCCTCTTCCTCCTCTCCTTCCAATTCCCCTTCCTGCTCTCCCTCTCCTTCTTCCCCTTCTCCCTCTCATTCTTCCTCTGCTCCTCCATCCCCTTCCTCCTCTTTTTCCTCTTCCTCTTCTTCCCCTTCTTGCTCTTCCTCTCCTTCTTCCTCTTCTCCCTCTCATTCTTCCTCTGCTCCTCCTTCCCCTTCCTCCTCTATCTCCTC
Source organism: Hydrophis major (assembly GCA_033807585.1). Lineage (NCBI taxonomy): Eukaryota > Metazoa > Chordata > Lepidosauria > Squamata > Elapidae > Hydrophis > Hydrophis major. Next base: position 11,719,369 of record CM066340.1, on the reverse strand, counting down.
TTCCTCTTCTTCCCCTTCCTGCTCTCTCTCTCTCCTTCTTCCCCTTCTCCCTCTCATTCTTCCTCTGCTCCTCCATCCCCTTCCTCCTCTTTTTCCTCTGCCTCTTCTTCCCCTTCCTGCTCTTCCTCTCCTTCTTCCCCTTCTCCCTCTCCTTCTTCCTCTGCTCCTCCTTCCCCTTCCCCTTCCTCTTCTCCCTCTCATTCTTCCGCTTCTCCCTCTCCTTCCCCTTCTCCTCCTTTACTTCCCCTTCCTACTCTCCTTCTTCCCCTTCTCCCTCTCTTTCTCCCTCTGCTCCTCCTTCCCCTTCCTCCTCTTCCTCCTCTATTTCCTCTTCCTCTTCTTCCCCTTCCTGCTCTCTCTCTCCTTCTTCCCCTTCTCCCTCTCCTTCTCCCTCTGCTCCTCCTTCCCCTTCCTCCTCTATTTCTTCTTCCTCTTCTTCCCCTTCCTGCTCTCTCTCTCCTTCTTCCCCTTCTCCCTCTCATTCTTCCTCTGCTCCTCCATCCCCTTCCTCCTCTTTTTCCTCTTCCTCTTCTTCCCCTTCCTGCTCTTCCTGTCCTTCTTCCCCTTCTCCCTCTCTTTCTCCCTGTGCTCCTCCTTCCCCTTCCTCCCCTTCCTCCTCTATTTCTTCTTCTCTTCTTCCCCTTCCTGCTCTTCCTCTCCTTCTTCCACTTCTCCCTCTCCTTCCCCTTCTCCTCCTTTACTTCCCCTTCCCTTTCCTGCTCTCCTTCTTCCCCTTCTCCATCTCCTTCTCCCTCTGCTCCTCCTTCCCCTTCCTCCTCTTCCTCCTCTATTTCCTCTTCCTCTTCTTCCCCTTCCTGCTCTTCCTCTCCTTCTTCCTCTTCTCCCTTTCCTTCCCGCTCCTCCTCCTTCCTCCTCCTCCTCTACTTCCCCTCCCTGCTCTCCCTCTCCTTCTTCCCCTTCTCCATCTCCTTCCCCTTCCCCATCCAGTAGTTAGTTTCAAATGGTGCTGTTTCAAGGTTGATCCTGCCCAACGGTTCATGAATCTGGAGTACTTGAAGCTTTCAAGTTTGGGGATTGACTCGAAGACGTTTCATTACCCAACTAAGAAACGTCAGTGCTAGGAAGAGTTCAGAACTGCTTTGGGACGCGTCAACACAGAAAACCCCAGTCAATCTTTTGAACTTTTTTTTTTTTTTAAACCAACCAGGTTGTAATCTCCTGCATGGCTGGTGTGTGGCCACAAATGATGTCCAGTCATTTATCTAGGGCAAACCAATATGGGCACAGAGGAGGAAAAAACTCATTTATACTTAGTAGAGCAACCACCAGGTGGCAGCTGCATTTTCCTCTCTTTGCTGCCATCTAGCGTTCATCCACATGTGCTCTCTGAGTTTGGTTGTTTGCTTGCAAACGTTTCATTACCCAACTAGGTAACATCATCAGATTTAGCAAGCGTAGGGTTTTGCTCCCGGTTTAGATACAGTAGCTGGTCAGTGTATAGTACAGTACCCTATCGATGTGGGTTTGGAAGTTCCTTCATTAGGCTGTTTTTTACAGCTTGGTTTATTTGTTTGGTTCCAACAGAAGAGAATAACTGCAACTTGGAGTTGGGACTGTGGAGTCCTTGGTGCTCTCTGAGCTTGGATGTTTTCTTGCAGACATTTCATTACCCCACTAATGATGGCTGGAGAATCCCTGGACTTGAAATCCACACATCTTCAATTGGCTGAGGTTGAAAAACACGGCAGTAGAACTTCACAGGGATTCAAGACTCTTTTATATTGGAGTGAATTGCACAGACTTTTTTTTTTTTTTTTTTTGAAAAATCACACATGAGAAATCTGCAATGTTTATCTTGCAGGCTTCCCCTTATCACTCTTGTTCATTTAAAAGGGCCTCTTTAAAATGCTGTGTGTTGGTACAGAGCTGCATTTTACGCATCCAAGATTTCTTTTGGGCTGGTGAATGATTACGGGTGGCTGAATGGGGAAAGACTATTTCCTACTTCAGCCGGCTCTCTTTTCAGAGGCATGATGTCCGGATGGGGAATAACAATTCATCCCTCAAGGATCTCTGTTGCTGTCTATTCTACTTATTTTATGCGCTCAAATCTCCAGCTGAGCCAAAAGTTCTCAAATAAAGAGCTGTGCTTTGAATGTGGAGGCAAAAAAAAAGGCCACCCTCACCCCTAAATTGGATTTCTTCTATTTTATTTAATTTGGGTCACGGGATGGAATTAGGGTATACATTTTGGAGAAAAGTTAGAAAGATCCCTATGAACCCGACTCAGAGTGTCAGGACTGTCCCAGCTTGGGCATTTTGGAAAGAAAGACCCTGGACTCCATTCATAGAGAAAAATATACTCTTACTAAAGCCAAGTGGTTATAGAGTAAGCAAAGTCAGATCTGAATATTCCCACATAAACACAGTGATTTTCCCTTCTCCCAGGCCCTACCCCTTTGGTCATTTCATTAATGTCCAATGTTATTGAAACTAGATGTTTTGGTAACAGTGCTAAAGTTTGGCACCTCTTTGTGGGCGTTTGCATTCCGTTCTCGCGCCTGTGTCCTTGGATCTTTGGTTCTTGTTTTGGGATGGCACCTCTGTTCTTGTCATCCTCCCTCCCTATATTCCCCTGCTTTTCCCTTCCCCCTTTTTATGGCAGGATGTCACCCAAGTGAAGCAAGAGTGAAGTAGTGTGATGGCAGATCTCACACAGAGGATTGAAGACCTGCTGTGACTTGTATCAGAGGGAGGAGCTGCTTGTAAGTATTGCTCATGGATGGATAGCAATAGCAATAGCACTTAGTCTTATATACCCCCTTTATAGTGGTTTCCAGCCCTCTCTAAGTGGTTTACAGAGTCTGCCTCTTTGTCCCCAACAATCTGGGTCCACATTTTACCCACCTCGGAAGGAGGGAAGGCTGAGTCAACTTGGAGACAGTTGGGATCAAACTGCTGGCAGTGGGCAGAGTTAGCCTGCAACACTGCATTCTAACCACTGCGCCACAAGGCCTCCTACTAGCAATAGCACTTAGACTTATATACTGCTTCATAGTGCTTTAAAGCCCTGTCTAAGTGATTTACAGAGTCAGCCTCTTGCCCCCAACAATCTGGGTCCTCATTTTACCCACCTCGGAAGGATGGAAGGCAGAGTCAACCTTGAGCCTGGTGGGATTGGAACTGCCAAATTGTAGGCAGCTGGCTGCAGAAGTAGCTTGCAATAGTGCACTCTTAACCACTGCGCCACAGAGGCGCATCTGTGATGTTATATGTTTGTTCATATGTGTTTGTGTGCATCTAGAAATCAGTCTTGATTCCTGGCAATTGCCTAGATAAATTCCTGAATGATCTTCAGGAGTGGTTTAGTTATTGCTGTCTTCTTCCCAGGGCTGAGAGAGAACTAGCTGAAGATCACCCAACTGGCATCATACCGAAAGCAGGACTAGAACCAGGGGTGGGATTCAGCTGGTTCGGCCAAACCAGATGTTCAATTTACATTTGGTTCGCCGAACCAGTAGTTGAACCGAATGGCTGACCCTGCCCAGCCCAGCCCTACCAGGAGTCTTCATGTGGCCCATTTTGGATGTAGGTAAGAGCAGGGCCTGCGCAGAAGCTCCAGGAGGGCGAAAAATGGGTCGAACCAGAAATTCCAGAAGTCTGGAAATTGACTAGAACTTACACTCTCCTGGTTTCTAGCCCAGTGCTTTAGCCACTATGCCAGACTGGTTCTCATTATCATATTACATTATAAAATTTCTTTCTGTTCTCTGTCCTTTGATCATATTTCACAATAATGGGACCTCGAACAAGTTCTTTATTTCTCTCTCTATGCTCCTACAAGAGTGGACTCAAAAGTCAGAAAGTTCTCTAAAACTTGAAAAGATCATGGCTTCAAACTTCACTTGGACACTGTATAGTTATTCCACCAATTATGCTGTTTATTTATGACATATTTCTTTCTCTCACCCCTCCCCCAGCGTTAGATTTTTCTGAAGGTGAATAATTCGCTGAATAAATGTCAAGATATAATGTGTTTCTTTCAAGTGTATTTCAGATTTGATGACCTACCGCTGCAAAATGTGGAACAAGAAATAAAAAGTGGAGAAACTTTGAATAACATGATGTGTGATGGAAAGGTGAACACTAACAATCTGATTCAGAGACCAAACTCATCAACTTGGGGTTATGACTCAGTCAATGACTAGATTGGACTTCAATTCCCAGAATTCTCCAGCTATCACACAATCTCCTAAGACATAATACCTATCCAAGATTAACACTAACCACATCAAGGATGTTGGGTGCCAATATCTGCTAAGTCTTTAACTTGGTCAAATAGGCATCTCAATATCTTTTTTGTATCATGGTAGACCAGAACTGGATGCAATATTCCAATATGGTCTCACCAGTGCAGTATAAAGTGGTTCTAACACTTCATGTTATTTTTATTGAATTAGAACATTTCCAGTGATTTCAAATCTGGCAAGCTTTGTCAGAATGGCTTGAATAAGAAAACTGATTGACATTCCCTTCTCCATGAAACAGTTATTCTTTAAAAAATAATAATAATAACATCCAACAGCTAGTTCTTTCTTCGAAGCTGGCAGTTTAAAAAACACACACAGAGACACAAACTTCTGAAGCAAACCTAAAGTATAAAGAGTGGATTAAGAATCCTTAGCGTGCTCTCAACACCGAATGTGAGGAAGCAAGCTATTATGACCCACCTCAGTAAGGTCATGATTAGCTATGATATGAGAAAAAGAGAAGTTCATTGGTTTATTGGGGAATATCAGCCTTTACTATCTGAATTGTGGAGATGTGGTAGACCTTTGACATCACATTTGTTGCTGCAAGAACTGCTATGTCAGGCTATGTCAGGGATGTCAAACTTGCGTCATCATGGCGTCATCATGTGATTTGTTGGGACTTTCCCCACCTTCACTAAATCCAACATGGGCATGGCCAGTGTGTGACGCATCCAGACCATGGGCCACAAATTTGACACCCTGGGCTATGTAGTTTGACTAATTTCCCTCCTAACATAGACACCACCAATCTGCATTTAAAAGCTGATTGTGATTTTCAGTGCATTGCCCCTGTCGGAGTCTGAATCCGAGGAGGAAGACAAACAGCTGACAGGGAGTGGGAGTGTGGCTCCATTGGCTGTGGAGGAAATGGGAGAAGGGCAAATTTGGACTGGGCAAAGCAGGGCAGAGGTAGAGCAAGGGAGAGGGAGTTCAGAGGAAGATCCAGGCCCACCCTCCTCTTCATCCTAGGGCACGCAGGGAGGAACAGAGGAGAGAGCAACGTGGGTTGCATGAATTACAGGGGAGGAAAGGGCCCTGATTCCCTTCATTAGCCACAGCTGGGAAGACAGCTGATAAGAAAGGCAGGCTGCGTGTGGCAGCTGCTGGAAACAAACATGACTTTATCCTGTGTTGTCATGGCTTATCTGTGTTCCTGGCGTCTTCCCAACCGTGTGAGTTTTGCCGTGCCTTCAAGTCTGAAATTCTTGCTCCTGCCCTGCCAAATCAGTTTGGCTTGTTTGGACTTTAAGTTACAGTTTTTGTTGATCACATTTTGGACTTGGGAGAGTTTTTCTCTAGCTAGAAGATAACCAGGACACTGGGGGCAAAGTTGGAGCTAATAAAGGGACTCCTGCTGATTATCTGACTGTGTTGCCTTTGTGCCATTCCCCGGATCATCACACTCAGCTTCTTCCTGAAATCTGTGCACCTAAGGAACTTTTTATATAAGGTATATAAAGAAGGAACAATTCCACACCCATCTTATCTTCCACTTCATGGTATGGTCCAGACAGAGACAAATTGGGAGAACTTGCTGAAGGTACTGCTCAGATCTTAACTGCTCTCTTCACAGTTTTAGTATGTTCACACAAACATGGAGAGGAACTGTTTATGGAGATTCTCAATCATCCAAGTTGGTTGTCTCAGTGGTGTTTTGTTTTTCAAAAGGCAACTAGACTTCTCTTGGTTTTATTCTTTAGAAACATTGAAGCTTGAACAGAACTGAACTGAAGAAGTTTCTTGGATGAGGAGAAAAATGTTTTCAAGGGGAAAGAAACTAAGAAAAGACCACTTGCCTTTTGAAAAAGCACCTTTGGGATAGAGATGAACTGTGGCCTTTTAAGGATTCATTAAAAAGCTTAAGATGAAGATAGTTTTTTGTTGACAAGAACGCGAGCAAATCTCTCCTTAGAATTGTGAAGGCTGCTACTTGTGGATACAAATATAACTTCCTTTTCAGAACTCTGAAAACTATTCTCATTGGTGGATCCAATAGTATATTAATGAGACTTGGAAAGGGATAATCACTGTCAACACACTGTCAAAACTGCCATTTTGAATTTGCAGAAAGCTGGACACGTAAGATCACAACCACACTGTGAGGCATTCAAATCTGGCACACACAACCCAGATTTCTGGAAGGGGAAATATTCATAGCAAGAGCACTTAGACGTATATCCCGCTTTTACAGTGCTTTACAGCTTCTCTATGTGGTTCACAGAGTCAGGCCCCAATAATTTGGGTCCTCATTTTTCCCACCTCAGAAAGATAGAAGGCTGGGTCAACCTTGAGCCTGGTGAAATTTGAAATGCCAAATTGCAGGCAGCTGGCAGGCGGCGGAAAGTAGCCTGCAGTACTGTATTCTAACCACTGTGCCACCGTGGCTCATGGTGATAGTGATCCATTCTGTGGTGCCTACAACCCTGAAATTACATTATGCATGTTACAAATACATAAATTACAGGGCAGTGCAAAAGTAAACAGGTAAAGGTTTTCCTGGTGGTTACTGCTGATTACAGAAGCAAGCATTTCAGCTTCAATAATCCCTTGCTGTTAACAAGACTGGCTGAAGGGGGTAAGTAAAAGAAGTTTGCAATGAATGAAAGGCAACATGTTGCCTTCCCTATCTAGAGAAATTATTAAATCTGCAGACTGTCTAGGAAGCCTTTGCACCTCACAAAAGACAGTGATGAAATGATGGAATTGCAAAATTGTATTGTTCCATAGGTGGCCCCAAATTGGAGCATCAATAATACTGATTGCACTTGTTATTACAGTTAAAAGATGCCTTGATTAATAGCAATCAGACACCATACAGAATTGAGTAGATATTTATATACATCTTACCTTCTTTCTGTGATTTTTTTTGGGGGGCAAAGAATTTCCGAGGTGTAACTTGGGAGAAGTAAGTCCTAGTTTGTTTGTTTTTAATCCCTGGTGCTCCTCAATCAAGAGCGAGCTAAGAACGTTGATATCTGGATTTGTACATGGCCATGATTTCAGTTGGGCTCCTGTCCTAAAATGCATGGAGACAAGACTAAGAAATAGTCTATATTTTTAAGAAAGCTTCTCTTTCTATAAATGGGTCTTTCTCCATCTTAGGGCCCTGGATAATGCCTGATCCTTAAATAAGAAATTCGAAAACCTTTAGACCAGGGATGAGTGACATGTGGATATCTAGAAACTGCTTAGATTCTAACTCCGGTCACTCCATCATCAGTGAAACAGTGGAAGTTGTAAGCCAACATTTTCTTGAAAAGCAAACATTGCCCTTGTCCTAGAAGGGCAGGTGAAGAAGACTCCTCTCTGATGTTACCTTTCAAATTCAGGTGAAAAGTGATGGACCAATTTTCAGCATTGTTCATATTGCAAAATCTCCAGGATTTATTGGTAAGCAAAAGAATATTTGGATGGAGAATTCCAAAGGCAGGAGATGTGGATAATATGGATTGCATGCAGAGCTAACTCAGGACATTTTGTGCCTGAGATGAAGAAAATAGTATAAAAATGGTTACAGGAACTGGGTGTGTCTGGTTTAGTGAAAAGAAGAACTAGGGGTGACATGATAGCAGTGTTCCAATATCTGCCATAGAGAAAAGGTCAAGCTATTCTCCAAAGCTCCTGAAGGCAGAACAAGAAGCAATGGATGGAAACTAATCAAGGAGAGACGCAACCTTGAACAATTAAGTTGAATATCCGTAGCTTAGGGTTGAAGTGTTTGTGTTCTTTGAACTTGGCTGTTTTCTTGCAGAAGTTTCATTACCCAAACAAGGTAACATCATCAGTAGGGGTGGGATTCAATTTTTTTAACAACCGGTTCTGTGGGCGTGGCTTAGTTGGTGGGCATGGCTTGGTGGTCATGTTATTGGCTGGGCGTGGCCAACTCAACATCACTCACATCGAGGCATGCATCTCCTCGCCTGGCCTCTCATGATTGTGGGGATGCTGCAACAGTCATAAGTGTGAAAAATGGTCATAAGTCACTTGTTTCAGTGCCATTGTAACTCTGAATGGTCACTCCACACAAACAAAGTACCAGCAAAGGATGGGAAAAAATCTCCAGAGAAGTTCCAGAGACAGGAAGTCTAGTCCTGCCAAGAATGTAATAAGAGTTAATGGAAAGGCAGTTTCTGTAAGCAACACCAGAATGTTTCCTTCCTGCCTTTCTTACAGGATTAGACCAGTAATTTCTTCTAACAACCAGTTCTCCGAACTGCTTAGAATGCTAACAACCGGTTCTAGCGAATAGGTGCGAACTGGTAGAATCCCATCCCTGATCATCAATGCACTGATCACTAGCAGTGATAGCCACTAGCACTAATGATGCTACCTACTTTGGGTAATGAAACATCTACAAGAAAACAAGCTATCCCAAAGAGCACCAAGAGCACCTCAGTGAGAACAATTAATCAGTGGAATGATTTGCCTCCAGAAATTGTGGGTGCTCCAACGCTGGAGCTTTTTTAAAAAAAAGATTGGACAACTATTTGTCTGAAACATTATAGGGTTTCCTATCTAAGCAAGGTGTGAGACTAGAACTGTTATCTGTCCCTTTCCACTCCATGCTCAATAACCTGGATAAGCAGGTCCAGTTTCTTCAACATCAACATGGCCATTTAGATATGCAGAGCAGGTCTTCAACACAATGCCAGGACTTCCTAAAGTCTACTGCTGGCTTTATTTTCTGCTAGTGCCAAGATTGGTCCAGATGGTTTGCATTTATGGGTCCTGGAATGACAGCTGATTATATAGGGGGGAGAGAGAAATAAAAGCGGGTGGCGGGGGATTAGGAAAGAAGGCAAGGTAGGCAGGTTGGAATATTTAGCAGCCAGAAGCATCAACAGACCTGTGTGTTCTTCCCCCAACTTCTCGTTCATAGCTTCGCTTAGCAATGGGGAGAATGGCAATTCAGGGCTAACCACTTGAAGAAAGCTGCCTGTTAAATTGTGCTTTTTGGCAAAGCTTGAAGCAAAGGATAATGGGCACATTATATCACAGGAGGGTGAGTCTAAAAGGCTTTGTGAGTCAGGCAAACATCTCAGTCAATCCACTCCCAGGAGCAATGGGCTGTAACTAGCAATTTACTTGGTCGTCCCGTGACCTATTTTCCCTCAAGGTCATAACCCAATGCTTGGGTCGCAGCACTAGAGATCAAAGAGCTTGCTGAATGTGATTATTATTTGGCCAGAGTGGAGAATCTCCTTTGCTGGCTATTTTAAATCTTATGTGTCGAATGGTTAACATTCCTGTATGGTTTTTTGTCATTAAAACGATTGATTGCGCACCAATTTTTCTTTTCTATCCGTGTGCCTGGCATGAATTTTGTAGGCTTATCCTGCTGTGTTTGTTCAGTGTTCCTTAATTCTCCATGGAGATGCAGAGGGTTTGCTCTAAAGGAGTCAGATCTAGAGTGATGGCTGTTGTGGCTCTCAAATTACACATTCACATGGAACCAACGGATTTAAAAGTGTAGGTCAGAAACCATAAACCAAGGGCCTTCAAACTTGACAAGTTTAAGACTTGTGGGCTTCAACTCCCAGAATTCCTGAGCTAACATGACTGGAGGAGGGATTTTGGGAGTTCAAGTCCACAAGTCTCAAAGCTGTCAAGTTTGAAGACCACTGATCTACATTATCTATCTTCTATCTCCCTCTCTCCCTATCTATCTATCTATCTATCTATCTATCTATCTATCTAGTGCAAGGGTCTTCAAACTTGGCAAGTTAATGACTTGTGGACTTCAACTCCCAGAAATTCCCAAGCTTACATGACTGGAGGAGGAATTCTGGGAGTTGAAGTCCACAAGTCTTAAAGCTGTCAAGTTTGAAGACCCCTGCCATAAACAATTAAGGAAACTAGGTAGATATGTCTTGTCTAACCAAAGGAAGGACTAGGGGTTGATCTGTAGTTGAGCTCTCACACGGAAGAGGAGGTCGTTCTGTTCTCCAAAGTACCTGAGGTCAGGACAAGAAGCAACAGGTGGAACCTTATCAAAGAGAGATCCAACTTGGAACTAAGAAGAAATTTCCTGACAGAACAATTAATCAGTGGAATGGCTTGCCTTCAGAAGTTGTGGATGTTCCATCACTGGAGGTTTTTAAGAAGAGATTGGACAGCCATTTCTTTGGAATGATATAGGGTCTCCTGCTTGAGTAGGGGATTGGACTAGATTACGCAGGTCTCCAACCTTGGCAACTTTAAGACTTGTGGACTTCAACTCCCAGAATTCCTCAGCCAGCATGGCTGGTTGAGGAATTCTGGGAGTTGAAGTCCACAAGTCATAAAGTTGCCAAGGTTAGAGATCCCTGGTCACTAGAAGACCCTTCCCGGTCTTACAGCTCCATATTCTATGCTAGCTGATCCTTCCATTGAAGAAGTGAAGGCCTGAATTAGGGACTTTCTACTTACGGAGCAGCCAAGCTTTTCTCAACCTTTCCCAACAGAAACAGACAATGCGGTCATGTATTCCTTGATCTGCTTTGAAAAGCTCTAGGCAAATAACCAGATCGGTATCAAGATGTTTGTGTCATACCCTGGAGCAATGGAGAGGAAGAGAAGGTGGTATCAGCAAGAGACTTCAAGTGGCATTTTCTACTTTAGCTATGGCTCTTGTTATTGGCCCTAACAAGGGAAGGCAGCAACCAGCAGATATAAGGCCCTTCACTTGGTTAAAACAAAGAGAACTCCAGCTTTTTGACAGCTCCTTGGGAAGACAAGAGAACAGGCACAGCTGCAGTTCTCATGTTTAATTTAATTTGCCTACATTTCCCTTTTCTTTCATCGGCTGCTGTAAATAAAACAGAAAGGATGGAGCATGGATGTGAATGCATGATCTTAAAACCATTCACAATTCTTCGCATCCAAGGGGCATCCGATCACTCTTGGCTGCCAGCACAAAGATTATCTGGGGTGTGTTTTCCTTCCTTCCTCTCTCTGGTCTCCCTTTCCCTGCTGAGCTGTAATCGGAAAGTCAGAGAAGCCGTGTGGGGAGGGGTCTCCTCCCTCCCTCCCTCCTGATTGCTGGTTCCTTTTACCCATCTCCAGCCCATCTATGTCAGCTACCATTTATCGGGGTCTGCAACTTCCAGGGTGATTCATCTGAATTCATTTTACAAGGCATGGCCAGCAAGATAAATGCACTGTAATTAGACAGCGTGATCAAGTTTGCCTTTCCATTGTGTTCTGGTTAAAGGAGAGCAATCGAGCTTTGACCAGAGGCCCCTTCCTATCCGAGAAATCCCAATTTCCTCTCTATTCTCCGTTTTCCAGTGTTCAGTTCTCCAATTTTTGAAATTTATTTTCTAGTCTTTTTTCTACTGTATTAAAAAAAAAAAAAAAAAGCACACGCAGAGCTCCAAATCGACCTGTATTTGAGGCATATTTCTTCTCCCCTAACTTTTCTTTACAACTGGGCAATTGTCAAAGCAATTTCTCCACTACGATGGAATGCTATCTGATATCAGCTTCTACCAAGATTCCTTATTCTACAAATGTTTCCTTAATATGTGTATTATTTTATGAATGAAGGGAAATATACTCTTTTCAGGATAATGTTGCAGGATCCAATCTGGGTTGGTCCCTGGGACCAGAGTTTTAGTCTTCCGAGCACTGGGACTCATGCTTGGAGTCCATCCTCAAGAGAGCCTCTCTGTGACAGAATTTTCCAGAATTCTGCCAGAATCTTCTCTCAGAAAGAAGTTCCCTCAGGATGGACTTCAGCACAAGTCCAAAAGCTCGGAAGACTAAACTTCTGGGTCCTGGTGGCATACTCTGATTAGATCCCATGTGTTATTTTTTTAAAAATTGCCATTATTGCTCTCTGAAGCATTCAGAAAAGTTTGGGTTGTGAAGAATGCCCAGGTTTTCAGTGATGTTCTGATTTCTAGGTGTGAAATTATAGACCTTTAAATTGACACTTCTGGAATTTGGCCTTGGAGAAGACTCCTGATGAGACCACACCTTGCAAAGACAATAAATAAATGGATTGTTCAAGAATCCAATCAAGAATTCTCACTCGAACATCTTCTTCGACAAAATCCCAACTCTTCCTTCTCCGCCAGCCTCTTTTGGTGGGATAGTTAAGAGATAAGGAAAAGCATCGTCTTTTCTGACCCTCAAACTTTTAAAACAAAAGAATATCAATCTGGCCATTTTTATTCAGAATAAGAGTGGCATTATTCAGTGTCCTAAATTTTTCACAGGTTTTTTTTTACCAGTTGGAACTTTCTGATTTGGGAGCGATGATCAGAATCCTAAATACAACTGAAGGAAGGAAAAAAGGAGGAAAAAGTGCAAACCCAACTGTTCATTTCAGAAACTTTGGCACCCGATAGCCGCTGTGATTCATTTTCTATTGAGTGATCAGCCTCAATTCTTCCTTCTTTTTGATTTCAGAAGGTGCCAATAGCCGAAATTCACGATTCAGGCACCATTCTGTACACTCTACTAGTAGGTCCTTTGTCTTCTGTCCCAAGTCCTACCCTGGTAGCACCTTTACCAAAAGAAAAAAAAAATGGCTCGGCCAGTAACAGAATAACAGAATTGGAAGGGACCTTGAAGGTCTTCTAGTCCAACCCTCTGTTCTCAAGCAGGAGACCCCATTCTGAACAAATGGCTATCTAGTCTCTTCTTGAAAACCTCCAGTGATGGAGTATCCACAACTTCTGGACAAAAGCTGTTCCACGTGTTAATTGTCCTTGCTTTCAAAAAAGTTCCTCCTTAGTTCTAGGTCACTTCTGTCCTTGATTAGTTTCCATCTCTCACTTCTTGTCCAGCGTTCAGGTGCTTTGGAGGCCAATAAACTGGAGCCCACCATGCATGGATGACTGAGTCAACAAGAGATCAGTAGAGACCCCTCACAACAACAACAGGATCTGTGCAGGACAAGGTCCAAGAGTTCTCCCTGTTTGAATAAAACTGCTGAGCCTTTGGAAGGTTACCACCGTTTCGGCCACCGTAGAACTGGGAGAAGCGTGACGGAGTCTGACATTTCCCGAGGGATGAAAACAGAACACAAGCTGAAAGCTGAGGGAAGACAGTGGGCACTAACAATGTACCCACAGCACATATGGCAGGCAAGCAAAGGAGCACTTGAAAACCTTGAGCCTGGAGCCCACATGCCAGGAAGTAGGTTTTCATGAGAGCCAGCTGGTATGCGTTCCACCACGAATGGAGCTGAGCTTGATGTTCTCCAACATTTGAAGGGAAAAAAAACAGCGATGTCACAGGGAGTGGGAGTTTGCTCCTGTGGCAGCTATTTTAGGCACGGATTGGCATTGTGATGCACTCCTCTTTGACCATCGCTGGTTGGTTAAAAAAAAAAAAAGACAACTCATAATATTGCCCCAGAATTATCAGATGATGGGAAATATTGGGCAGGAAATGTTTTTTAAAAATGGTTAAACTGCTGTCTTTCTATTGGTAAGATTTCTCCAAGCTTTCAAGGAGGGAAGAAGTAGCTATGCGTATCTAGGTAGCCCTTTGAGCCCAACATTTCTGTTGCTAAGAGGTATTTGCTCCATTTTATGACCTTTTTTTTGTCGCAGTTGCTAACAGAATCACGACAATTGTCAAGTTAGTAACACGGTTATAAGTGTGAAAAACGGTCATAAGTCAATTTTTTCAGTGCCATTGTAACTTCAAACAGTCACTGAATGAACTTTTGTAAATCAAGGACTATCTCCATGTGTAAACCCAACTAGCATCCCATACCGTTGTGGTTCACCAGCAGCCAGTGCAAATGGCAGCGGAATCAGACAGTGGGGAAGAAAGGGGATCAGTCTGGGAGTCTGGAGAGGACTCAGATGAGGGTCCTGCTTCTGATGCAGAGATGGGGCCAGGACCATCTGGGAGTGGGGTGCTGACTCCGGAGCCTCCAGAGTCTGGCAGCAGCAAGGCAGAGGACCCAGGGGAGCCTGTTCCCAGTGGACTTATGCACAGAGCTGCTAGAAGGTGAGAGCAGCTGAAACAAAAGGGGTGACTCGGGAGTAAGGCTGGGAGGTGATTGCCCCTCCCATAAGGGATAAAAGTCAGGCCAAGATGATGATACCTTTGCAGGAAGCAAAGTAGTTCGATAGATTCCGAGTCCTCCTTGAAGCTCTATGTACTCTGTTTGGTTTCTTTCCCAGATCATTTGACACTTCTGTTATTGGCAACACTTTACAAGAAAGAAAGGTGGGTGCTTATCTCAAGGGACTGTTTGAGATTCATTACCAGTTGGGAATGAAAATAATTCCCAGTATTGCAATAAAACAAAGATTTGTTTTTAAAATAAACGTGTGCATAATTACGGTCTCAGAAGCCTTGGTAAGAACACATACACCATAGAAAGAAATGCTACATTTCAACTCTGCTTGTTATTTGGATTAGATTCATATTCCATGGGGCCCTTCAAGACATTTGGGGGGGGGTGTCTGCCTCCATTTTATCCCACATGGGGTTGAGAGACAGCAGTTGGTTCCCGTGGCTTAGGGTGGACTTGAACTTCAAACTCCCCGATATAATCTAGCAATGTAACTACTGATTCTGGAAGAGATGCAGAAAATGTGTTGAGCCAGAGGTGGTGAATTCAGCCAGTTCTGACCAGTTCTGGAGAACCAGTAATTTTGCATAGTTCGGAGAACCGGCAAATACCACCTCTGACTGGCCCTGCCCCCATCTATCCTCTGCCTTTTGAGTCTCAGCTGATCGGCTGGGTTTTTTTTGGTTGCCCTACGCAGGAGAATGGAGCTGGAAAGCAGGTTAGTGGGGTGGGGAGGGAATGGGGATTTTGCAGTAACCTTCCTCTGCCACGCCCACCAAGCCACGCCCACCAAGCCACGCCCACAGAACCGGAAGTAAAAAAAAAATTTGAATCTCACCACTGTGAGCCCAAAGCACTGATCTCCAAGCCATACCTTAGCATGTGTGAATTAAGCTTGTAAGAAAGGGAGCTGCAGTTCTGATCGTGAAGCTATGAATGCATAATTCAGTAGGAACTGCGTGGGATTTCTTAAACTGGCTCATTGCTGCGAAGACTGATGGGTGGGTTAACAGCTGAAAAAGTATCACTGGCTGAAGGTCACTCCACTGGTTTCTTTGCCTAAAGGGAGTTGTCTAGCACTTCAACCCCACAACGTATTAGCTCATGGATCATGGCATCCTGATGGGTGTAAATCTGTTTAATATTTCCTCAAGAGAATGCCATCAAAATGTTCTTCTTCCTTAAAAAAAAAAAAAAAAGAGCAGAAAAACTCAAGCGTCTTAGCTATTGATCTACCACAAGTGTGATCTTTTCCATTGTCCCAAAGGTGCTTTTTCAAAAGGCCGCTGGACTTCGTTTTTCCTTGCAGAAGTTTCCCTTCTTATCCAAGAAGCTTCTTCAGTTCTGACTGAAAGGTGGAGGGTGGAAGGATTTCTATGCCTTGCAGTCATCTGGTCGTTAGTATTCTTTCTGAGAGCCGTTGAGGCCACTTGGGAGGTTTTCCTGTGGCCTCAGGGTCACCTGAATAGTGCAAATGGGTGTGGAAACTTCTTAGAACTGTGCTGTAATCTTCTCCATTTCACATCTTGAAGGGACAATAATTTGAGGTACCTGCTGAGAGAGGTTGACCTGAGCTAGAAGATGAACATCAAATCTAGAACCTACTGATTTTGGAAAAAGATGGGGAGAGATAAGACAAAGTCAATACTCATCTATCATGTGGCATACTATAATAATATGGCTGCAGTTATGAAACGCATTGATTCGCCAGTGTTAATTTTAACAATTGATTTTCAACTACTGTTCTTTTTCTGATGATAGCACTGAAAAGGATGAAGGGAAAGAAGTTTCAGATCTTTTTTCTTGATGCAACCTGATTTAACAACTGGTTCTGTGGGCGTGGTTTAGTTGGTGGGGGTGGCTTGGTGGTCATGTGATTGGCTGGGTGTGGCCAACTCAATATCACTCACATCGAGGCACGCATCTCCTCGCCTGGCCTCTCATGACTGTGGGGATGCTGCAACAGTCATAAGTGTGAAAAACGGTCATAAGTCACTTGTTTCAGTGCCATTGTAACTTTGAATGGTCACTCTACACAAGCAAAGTACCAGCAAGAGAGGAAAAAAAAAATTCCAGAGACGTTCCTGAGACAGGAAGTCTAGTCCTGCCAAGAATGTAATAAGGGTTAACGGAGAGGCAGTTTCTGTAAGCGACACCAGAATGTTTCTTTCCTGCTTTCCTTACAGGATTAGTCCAGTAATTTCTTCAAACAACCGGTTCTCCGAACTGCTTAGAATATTAATGGTTCTAGCGAATAGATGCCAACTGGCAGAATCCCTTCCCTGGATTTAAACCAGAGCTGCATTCACTACTACTATTTTTCATAACTTCTCAACTATTTTTCCCTAACAGAATGAATAACAGAATAACAAAGTCAGAAGGGACTTTGGAGGTCTTCTAGTCCAACCCTCTGCTCAGGCAGGAGGTCCTATACCAGTGGCCTTCAAACTTGACGGCTTTAAGACTTGTGGACTTCAACTCCCAGAATTCCTCCTCCAGTCATGTTAGCTCAGGAGTTCTGGGAGTTGAAGTCCACTTAATCTTAAACTTGCCAAGTTTGAAGACCCTTGCCCTACACCATTTCAGACAAATAGTTATCCAACATCTTTTTAAAAACTTCCAGTGTTGGAGCATCCACTACTTCTGGTGGCAAGTTGTTCCACGGATTGATTGTTCTAACTCCAAGGAAGTTTCTCCTTAGTTCTAGGTTGTTCGTCTCCTGGATTAGTTTCCATCTATTATTTCTTGTCCTGCTTGCTCTAGAGATGCTCTGGATGCATCTCTAGATTTGTGAGTGGGTGGAATTTCTACCCTCAGGTTTCTGTAGAGACGGCAGCATAAAGTTTTAGATGGTAACCCTGCAGAGCCTAAAGGAGAAAACGGAAGATCAAATGGACCTTGTGGTTTTGATATCAAAGATACAAGCATTCTTCTCAATTTCTTCTGACTCTGGTTCTTCAGTTTTGATGAAAGAATTGGCTTTCTGGGTCGCTTTCAGAAAAGAAGAAACTTTGAGTAAACTTCTCCCTGGATGGATTGGGAGACTCTGAATAATGAGGTGTCAAGGGATACGTGTGAATGTTTTTCAGGCTACAGTTCTCTCTCTAATGGCCTGCTTCCCACACTACTGGTAAATCCTTAAAAATGACAATATAGGGGAAATCCCTCTAAGAAGCTGGTTCACATTGTAGGAAATGTGAGCAGCCAGAAAGTTTTGGAAAAGTGTCCAACAGACAATAACTTATTATCATGTTGATTTATTATTATATTAGCATACTAGCTCGATACCCATGCTATAAAACTACATGGTCATGCTTAGTTTTGGGGGAGGAAAATAAGGGGGGGGGAATGGTGCCTCTGCCTCCCAGCATCCATCGGTATTCATCTGGCTAGTGTCCTGTCAATGTGTGAGAGAGTTGAGGGCTGTTTGGAAACTGAAGCAGTATTTGCTGTGTGAGCAAGAAGGAGACAGCAAGGAGCCTGGGCGTGGCTTAGCTCAACTGTTCTGTACTAAAGCTGCTTGGTGCTCTGAAACGGAAACTCCTCTCCTCTGCTTGTGTTTTGCATTTGGAAGAGATTTCTTTTCAGGTGGGGAGCGGGGTAGAACTCCTTAGCATCAGAGCATGTTAATTACTATATAAGAAACACAAATGCTCTAATGGTCATTTGGAAAAATCCTTTCTTAGTGAGCACCTCGGAGCCAAGAAGAACATACATGGCAAATTTCAAGTTTTTAGGCTTTATGGTTCTGGAGATTTTGTGATGATGTGTGAGTGGTATTTCGCTTTTATATATATAGAAGATTGATGAATTCAGGTTTTCTTTTTCATTATTTATTTTATTGTTCCATTATTTTGCTTTATTTTACTTCTGTTTTATTCATACTCTTTTCATTTCTTCCTTTTTTTTTTTTATTGTTGTAAGCTACCTGGAGTTGCCCTGTGGTGAGATAGGTGGCAAATAAACTTAACAAATAAAAAATAGTAAAAGGCTTCAGCACCAAAAGCTCCCACCACTTTCATTCAACAAGAAATATTAAAAAGATACAACCAGAAAAGTAGAAGAGAAGATGCCTCTTTTGCAGAGGTAAGATAGATTTTACCATACCATACATTTCAGAGTTGGAAGGGACCTTGGAGGTCTTCTAGTCTAACCCGCCTGCTCGAACAGGCGACCCTATACAACCCTGGACAAATGGCTGTCCAGTCTCTTCTTAAAAGCCTCCAGTGTTAGAGCACCCACAACTTCTGAAGGACAGCCATTTCACTTGTTGATTATTCTTACTGTCAGGAAATTTCTCCTAAGATCTAGGTTGCTTCTATTGCTTCTTATCCTGCCTTCAGGTGCTTTGGGAAATAAGTTGACCCCATTGGAACATTGCTGTCATGTCACATCCTTAGTTCTTCTTTTCACTAGACTGGACATACCCAATTCCTGAAACCGTATGTTTTAACTTCCAGTCCCCTAATCATTTTTGTTGCTCTTCTCGACACTATTGCCAGAGTTTCAACATCTTTTTTTTTTAATAATGTGGCGACCAAAACTGAATGCAACATTCCACGTACGGTCTTACCAAAGTCTCATAAAGAGATATTAATACTTTGTGTGATCTTGATTCTATCCCTCGATTAAGGCAGCCTGGGACTGCGTTGGCTTTTTTGGCAGCTGCAGCACACTGCTGGCTCATATTTAAGCGGCTGTCCATTAGGGCTCCAAGCAGGGGTGGGATCCGACCGCTGTAATTACTGGTTTGGTGATTTTACATTTTGCTGTGCACGCATGTATATCGTGGTCATCAAGCTGCCTGGACAGCTGAGCAGCACTGCGCGTAGGTGCGCAGCGGTTGAAAAAGCTCTTTTTTTTCCTGCTTTTTCAACTGCAGCTGTGTCACGCAAAGCAGTTGCAGTTGAAAACGCAGGAAATAAAAGTCAAGGAAGAGCCCGGGCGGGCAGGTGGGCCAAAACAGCAGCAGACATAGAACCAGTTCTATGTATGCTCTCTGTTTGCTGCTTTTCAGAGCAACCGGTTCTACAGAAGTAGACAGAACCGGTAGAATCCCACCCCTGGCTCCAAGATCCCTCTCACAGTTACTGCTATTGAGCCAAGTTTCACCTGACTGAGAAAACTGTGTAAGAAACAGAAAAAAAAAAAACTAAATTCACAATTATAGAGTATCTGAGTGAACAAAGACTACTCTGTTTCCCCAAAAAGTAAGTCCTAGCTTGATTTTTACATGTGCGCCCAATATAAGCCCTACCCTCAAAATAAGCCCAAATTAAGATCTGCCCACTCCAGGGTGCACAGGTAAATATCAAGTTAGGGTAGGGCTGGAGGAGCGGAGCTGCCCTACTACTTACCCTTTGGACAGTTGTAGCCAGGACTCACACACCCAGATACCTACCTGCCTTGCCGGTTCATTTCTTCTGCAGCTGGCAAGGCTTTCCAGAAGGCCTCTGTATCTGATAACAAAGCTCTGAATCGATCTGGAGCTCTGTTATCAGTTGCAGAAGCCTTCAGAAAAGTGAAAAGAAGGCCAGGCGTGATGTGCACAAATGAGGTTAGTCAGTGGATGACATCCCCCCAAAATAAGGCCTGGTGCCTTGTTTAGTGGCAAAAAAAATATAAGATAGGGTCTTATTTTCAGAGAAACACAGCATTCTGCAGCAGAAATTGCCACGCTTGAGCACCATAGGGAATCCAGTCCCAATGTTCTCTTTGTTACAATTATTTCAGCATCTTTTGGTGCAAAACTGTCTGTTTTTTTTGTTTTTTTTCTTTAAATGCTTGATGTGGGACATAGAAGAACATTGGGGGGAACAACTTAAAAATAAATTCACCTTCACTGCTCATTCCGAATGCATTTGGCTGACACAAATGTGATGGGAGCAAATTAGACACAATAAAATTATTGAGCATTAGGCTTTGTATAATTAATTTGCTCCTTGCTGACATTAATTGCACCTTGCCTTTCAAAAAATCTTTGAGTTGCAATTCTCAGTCAAGTGTGTCCTAGCCTGTCTAGACCCTTGTGAGAAGGAAAAAGTGTAAAAACTCTTTAGAGTTTTTGGCTCTTTGAACCCTCATCGCAAACAGCTCTATTCCTTCACAACACAAAGATTTATCTTGACTATTTTAAGATGTATATATTTGCATGTTATTTCAAAGATGATTTGGGAGCTTAGGCAACATAATAAGCAGGTTTTTTTTTCTTTTCCTGGTTTAATTTATATACATCTGATTTTAGTTTTATGAGAATCCTTGGAAATGAGGATGGAATTTTATGGGACTGTATGCTGTTTAATTGTTTTAACTGACCATAAACTCGCCTGCTGCCTGATATTGAGGGCAATCTATGCATGTTGTAATAAATAATAGAAATAAATATGACTTCTCTACCAAGTACCTATCTGTTCATTTCAATTTCTCTTTTCCACCTTCCCTTTCTTAAGTATTATTCCATTTCTTTGGAACTTTAGAAGACTTGACTGCAAAAAAATATATTAGGATTCTAAATATTTTGATACACAAATTCACCTAAAGATATCAATTTTGGCAAACTGGTTTTCTATATGTGATAATTTTCTAAAACATGCTATTTTGTACAACTATTTAACTGATATGCATACTTTCTCTCCCATGGGTATCAATTCCCAAGGGTATTCTCTCCCAAGTATCAATTCAGATAAACAAGCTAATAGTAAATTGCAACCTAATCAAGGAACCTCCAAGAAAACACCCCTAATGCTGACAAAGCAAGCCATTTGTATATAAACAGAGAGCAAAGCCCACTCCCTTGTAACACGGATGATGTTACCTAGTTGGGTCATGAAACATCTGCAAGAATGCAATCAATCTTAATCAATCTCCACAGTCCTACTGCTCCTCCTTGTCCTTCTCCTCCTCCTCCTCCTCCTTTCTGCAAACCCCACTCCCTTTGTTGCTGCCCTTCCGTGATATCCTAATCTGTTTCCAAAATGGCCACCTCAGTTGTGCCATCTCTCCCCAACAGTCTGAGAGTATCTGTGACTGGGGGGAAATCTTTGTATGCAGTTGGGATATGAAGTCAGCAAATCTATTCTTTTTAGATCAATATAAAATGGCTTGCAATTATCCTCTGAAATTCATGTTTGTCAGATGTTTTCGGTGTTTTTCTTGGAAGGGTTCAAATAAGGGTGAAGAAATTCTGTTGAGTTCTGCTCCACCTACCGAAGTTACATTTCCCCGCCATAAATGAAATCAAACTGAGGGCTTCCATCAACCCCGTCCCACAAAATAATTCAAACATGTGTCATCTTTGCTGTTGTTCAAAAGGATAAATATAGCCAGAGTCAGATTAATATTTCCAAGATTACTCATTTCTCATTCATACGAGAAGCAAAGATCATGCGCAAGATGACAGAAACCCATCTGGGATTGTAAAAGTCACCATATGGATGTCTTTAAGCTAATTATAGGTTGTTGTTGTTTTTCCAACAGGGATTAAAAAAATAAGGACCCATCCATTAAAACAATATACTATTCCTTTCCCCATCACCACCACTGCATGCTAAATTTCTCAGGATGCTAACAGAATGGAGGACGAGAATGCATCTTGATGTATGTTTGTTCATCTTGTTGTGGTCCAGCCTGCAGAGACAGCAGCAGAGTTGGACAGCGGGAAGGAACATGGGGCAGTCTGGGGAGGACTCGGATGAGGGTCCTGTATCTGATACAGAGAGGGGTCAGGGCCATCTGGGAGTTATGTGCTGACTCTGGAGCCTCCAGAATCTGACAGCAGTGAGGCAGACGATCAGTGCGCAGAGCTGCCAGAATTTAAGACAAAAGGGGCAACTCGGGAGTAAGGCTTGGAGGTAACTGGCCCTCCCATAAGACATAAAGGAGGAACAAAGGGACAGGGACTTTTGCAGGAAGCCACTTTGTTCGCTCTGTTCAGATTAAACCTTAAAGCTCTGTGTGGACTGTGTACTCCGTTTGGCTTTTTACAGTTAATTTGGCACTTTAGTTGTTGGCAGCAATTCGAAGGAGATAAAGGTGGGTGCTTATCTCGAGAGACTGTTTGGGACTCATTACGGGCTGGGAATGCACATAATTCCCAGCCGTTGAAATAAAAAGAGATTTGTTTGGACTAAGCGTGTGATTAATTACGGCCTCAGGAAGCCTTGGTCAGAACACATCTCTTGTTCACAGTTCCTTTGCTTCCTGTAAAGAAGGATTTCCCACTTGCATTCTGGAAGACATGCACTGGCTTTAGGTTTTTTCTTGCTTTTCCGAGTCCATGATATAATCTTGGCTCAAGGTATTCCACGCCAAACCACCAAAGAAGCAATAAGAAATCAAACTCTCCATGTTGACAAGCTTTGCAATGCAACAGACCTAGTGAAGGAGCTGTATTTAAAGTCCCACTTTGTAATAAATCCTCATCTTGGGGCCTGAGATAAGCTGCAAATGAGATCTCTAGGCCGTTGCCCTGCAGAATGGAGCAAAATTTCCGTCACGACATGATGGAGGTTTCATTTGTGGTCCACCTGCACAAGATGTATTGATGACTAAGGTCACATCTATCTGGAAAGGTTGAAGAGATCTGTAACCAAATTTGGCTGGACCTAATTTTGATAATCCACCACACCAAGGTCCTTAGGACAGAGATAAGAAGAAGTTTGTGGCAGATCATACTTGGCAGATCAACATGAGGCAGTGTGTCCAATATCTGAGAAAAGCTGAAGATAAACCAAACTGCACACCAGAACAACGAGACACAAGGACAGTTTTTTCTCGAACACCATCAACTCTGCTAAACAAATAATTCCCTCAACACTGTCCAACTATTTACAAAGTCTGCACTACTATTACTATTAATCTTCTCATCACTCCTTATCACCTGTACCCTCCCACTTATGACTGTGTGACTGTATCTTTGTTGCTTGTATCCTTACAATTTGTACTGACTGTTTCCTAGTATGATTTGATTGCTTATTGTATCCTATGACTATCATTAAGTGTTGTACCTGATGATTCTTGACTCTTGACGAATGTATCTTTTCTTTTATGTATGATGAGAGCATTTGCACCAAAGACAAATTCCTTGTGTGTCCAATCACACCTGGCCAATAAAGAATTCTAAAATGGACAGGTTGGTCAGTCGTACTGGTTTGGGAACAACATATACCAAGAAACAAGGTTATTGACATGGGCCATGTGCTAGAAAGTCCAAAGGGAATGAATGGTGAGTCATTAAAATGCCCCAAGAGGGCAGGATGCATCAAAGGAGTACACTGAACATATTGGTGCATTATTATGCATGTGTTTCTTTTGCTGTATCTCCTTTTGTTGCTTAATTCCAATAACTTGGCATTTGAAGATGCATTTGATACTCTTGACAAGGAGACAAGGGACAAGAGAATGCTGGAAGATCATGGAAAAATGAAAGAAGACATTTTCACCTACTTTCAAAGAATATTTGATTGCTAGCTGACCACCTAGCTTGACCCAAAAAAAAGACCGAACATGGGTCTCCATAGGAGGAGTCATAGGACAACATCTGCCTTCAGGACACATGTTACTGTTTTGATATCTTCATGGGTTGTACCACCTGTTAGGCCCAAAACTTAGTTGTAGGTACTCTACCACTGAAGATTTTAAAGAAGAGATTCAACAGCCATTTGGTGTAGGATCTCCTGGTTACACTAGAAAACCTCCAGTTTTGGTCACCACATTACAAAAAAAGATGTTGAGACTTTGAAGGGGAAATGCAAAGAAGAGAAACTGAGATGATTAAGGGCCTGGAGATAAAAAAAACAAAAACAAATGAAGAACAGCTCATTTTGGGTATGGGACTGGGTATATCCAGTCTAGAGGAAAGAAGGACTAGGGACGATATGATAACAGTATTCCAGTATTTGAGGGGCTGCCACAGAGAAGAGAGGGACAACTTGTTTTCCAAAGCACCAGAAAGCAAGACAAGAAACAATGGATGGAAACTAAACAAGGAGAAAAGCAACCTGGAATTAAAGAGAAACTTCGAATTAACCAGTGGAACAGCTTGGCCCCAGAAGTTGTGGGTGCTCCGTCACTGGAGGTTTTTAAGAAGAGACTGGACAGCCACTTGTCTGAAATGGTGTAGACTCTCCTGCTTGAGTATGGGATTGGACTAGAGGACCTCCAAGGTCCCTTCCAGGTCTATTCATTGACTATCTGTATTTGTTTCCCATGATGGTCTGAAGATGCTCTTCACTCTGCACCTTGAGCTCCTTAAACTAAAGCCAACCCTTAATTTTGGAGTTGCAATCAAAATGGTACCCCCTTATCCAGCTTAACCTCTGATACTCTCTTCCTTTCTCTCCCCCACCCCCACTGTACGCCCCCACCCCAAAAAAATACCCATGTGTGGAAGTACATATAGAAGCCAGTGCATCTTTTCTGTTCAGTCTTGACGCATTTTTCCATATAATTGCATCAGAAATTATCTCTTCCACCGATGCCTTCTCTTTACCCTCACTAAATGTTGCCCTTATGAATCTTGATGTAATTATACAAAAGATCACCTCAAGCATGCTGTTCTTTTTTTTCTTTTTTTCTTTGGCAATCATATGTTGAGGAAATTGAGAAACAGACCTCGGAACCATGGAGAGAGTAACTGTTTTTACACAGCCTATTTAACCTGCTTGAAGAATTAACCCGTTTCTGGATGTACGCAAGACACAGTGGGCTTCAGAATCCAAGGAATATTTTTCCACATCTTGCTAAGTGGCAAAAACAAAAGTTTACCTGCTTTGGAATAAGCCAAGATGAAAACTAACCTTGTCGGTTGTTCACTGAGTTGATTGTTTTGTGAAGTTAACAGATACACAAACACAAGAATAAGGACAAAGAGGAGTTAATGAGCTTAATGGACTTCCATTTTAGAGTGGATTTTTTTTTAAATCCCTACTTCTCAGCTTCTTTTATGATGCATATTCAATAATCAGTCAATGCTTAACCTTTAAACAATGAAAATAACAAGAAAGTAAGTTTCTGCAGATAAAGCCACGGCACAGTTGGTTAAAATTCAACCCAACGCAGATTGAAATAAGCCAATATTAATTTGGTATAGTTTAGCACTTATAATACTACTATCTTTGGTACTGGATGATATCCTACCAAAAATTAGTGGGGGAATGAAATCTATTGTTCTCTGTTATTTATAAGCTATGTCTTCAAAATGTACCTTACTGTTACTATAAAAATGAATCTCTATGAATTAACAGTAAGAAATGCTTCGGCTGATGAAATCTTATTGTTTAATTAACAATTTAGCTAGATGCCAAGAGAACTATGAGACATAAATATTTATGTTCTAATAGAGCTATTTCCAGATATCAAAAAAGTTATTTTCTTTAACATCATACATGTCCCATATTTTGTGTGTGTGTGTGTGTGTATATCTTCAACTCACTTTTTAAACAGGGTTATTAAATATTCTCAGAAGCTTAAATAGTAGGGGAAAAGGAAACTTTATATCTTTACAGAATTCTTTAATTTTAATTCATATTCAAAGTTAACAAGCCCCAGATTAGAATATCTCTAAAAGTACAGTGATCAGGGAAAATATATTAACCTTGTATAATTATATATGTATTAATGTAATATCATTATTATGCTTATAAGAGTACAAAATAACTGTTAACTTTAAAATAGGTTGTGAATACATGCATATAATAATTGCATTTACGCCATCCTTGTCACAATCTTTGTTCTTGACAATTAAGGGTGTTCATTGTCAAAGGTTTATTAAGAGACTGCAGGGGGTTGGGCTAGAAGGCCTCTAAGGTTCCTTCCAACTCTGTTACACTGCTAACATTTAGTGAAAACACTTTAAACAATTTCCCTTCAGATGACGGACGATCCAACATTAGTTTCACAGATATTATAATCATATAATCCTTTGGATGTAATGGGTAATACTCTTATTTTTAACTATTATTCAAAGAACTTATGCATCTGCCTTGTATACATCACTAGACAATGTGGGCTACATTATTTGTATATGTGTTGGCTCAAATAATCTTAACCTTACATTTATTCTTCAGAGAATCCCTGAGTAAAAAGGAGCTAAAATGAGATACAGCCACTGTTTCATGAAAGAATGCAATCCAAATTAAAATATCATCAATACTTAATTCACTTAAAGACATTCAATTCCCCAGTAAGAAGCAATGTGGGGCTTTATTTGCATGGGGAAATATGATGTCAAGTGCAAGCAGCCAGATCCATTTGTGAAAGGATGAAACAAGTTACTTTACTGCAATCTACCTCTATTACAAGAATCTTCCCAATCTGCTTACCTTCTATTGAGAACAAATAGATAAGGATGCATGGGAAGAAGGATCAGGACTATATCTCTTGCAGCTATGCAAAGACTCAAGGCTAGTTCCCCACTTAACCCCTCCTCCCTGCCTGGCTGCTAGTAGTTTCCCAACATATGGGGACCCAAGGAAGCTTGACAATAATGGGAAACAATGGAATGGAAACAATAGAATGTTTCAAACTAAAACAAAATAAAAATTCAGTTGCCATGATTCAACGTCCAGACAAGTCCACCTGGATGACTGAGAATCTTCATCAACACATTACAGAACAGCAAACAACTGCAAATGACTTGCTAACCAATCCCAACCTCAACGTGAGCTTCAAAGGAAAAGAACTTCACAGACTTAAAACCAGAGATCTTCTTATTGGGAATTTTACCTGATACATAGAGTAAAGATTTGAAATACCTGATTGTAAATGTATTAACAGCGGCTAGGATTGTATTTGCTAAAAATTGCAAGAATGAGAAAATACCATTACAGGAAGAAATTATTAAGAAAATATTGGAATGTGCTGAGATGAGTAGATTGACATTTGAAATTAGAGAGCAAGAGGATAAACAATTTTATGAAATTTGGGATCTTTTTTATCAATGGCTAGATGATAAAATATGATAATAGAATATTGACACTATATTTATAAAGGGTTTTTAGGATTGATTTGGTATGATTATATGATTTATTACAGAATAAATTGTTTAAAGTATTGTTATCTCATAAAGCATGAATGATTAAAAGTATAGTCAAAAATTTCTCTTTTTTTAGTGATATTAGGATATATAAGTTTGGATTGACAATATGAGTTGTTATGTAACATAATTGTAATTGAGACTACAAAATGAATGCACAAAACTGATGAACCAACCGACACACTGGATGTAAATATGAGAGTTGATGTTTTAATGTTTTGTTTGTCTTGTTTGTTTGTAGAAAATTAATAAAATTCTTTAAAAAAAAAAAAAAAAGGAAAAGAACTTCACAAGAAGAAATCTTTAAGCTCCTGAAAACCACCAAGAACAGACCTCGCTTTCAGATGGGAAGAGAACATGTGAAGCCACAGAGAAGTTATCACTACAGGCTTCATTCTGGATCTGAGGGGCCTTTCATGAAATACCATCTGGTGGTTCTCTTTGACAGTTCTGGATCTTTTTCCTAGGCTCAACTGGCCAAAAGAGCAAGCATCTATGAGCTGTCATTTTAAATGACCCACCGTGCCCATAATAAGTCTTTGCTCCAGGGCCTTGTGAGGATTCAGCCTGGTGCAGAATTGCCACGTTAAAATTCCCCCGTAAAGCTACAGAATAATGCCAAAGCAGAGTGTTGCAAGGAATGTGAAGCAACAGCTGAGAAACTCAGCCAAAGAGACAGTTGTTTCTAAAAGATATAATATGGCAGTTCCCAGGGTGCTACAGAATTAATTGCCTTTCTTCAGGATTCAGAGGAGAACTACCAGTGGTGGAATTCAAAAAATTTTATACCAGTTCTTTGGGTGTGACTTGGTGGGCGTGGCGTGGCTTGGTGGGCGTGGCAGGGGAAGGTTACTGCAAAATCCCCATTCCCTCCCTACCCTACTAACCTGCTTTCCAGCTCCTTTCTCCTGTGCAGGGCAACCAAAGAAGACCCAGCCAATCAGCTGGGACCCAGGAGGCAGAGAATAGACGGGGACGGGGCCAGTCAGGGCTAGGATTTCCCAGTTCTCCAAACTACTCAAGATTTCCACTGCCGGTTCTCCAGAACTAGTCAGAACCTGCTGAATACCCCCTCTGAGAGCCATGCAGGTCACCGTTAGTCCTTGACTTACAACTGGTTGCTTAGCAACTATTCAAAGTTACAACGGACTGCAAATAGGACCTGGGTTCAAAGTTATAATGGCCAATGCCCCCTCCTGCTGCAGTCCCATGATCCTATGTTGTTCTAGTCCTGCCTCAGGCTTGAAAGCCAGCTAGATGGTTTTGGGCCAGTAAACTCTCAGCCCAGCCTACCTCACAAGTTTGTTGTTGCGGGTAAATAGGAGGAGGAAGATGAGTTGGATATTTTTACCCTCTTACTTGTAGGAATAATAAAGGCAGGTTACCAATTAAATCAATAAATATTGATGGAAGCAACATTTAATGCCCTAACGTAACACTATAGTTAGGGGGAAAGTTGCTTAGGTTTCACCCACCATTAAATAGGAACATTGCAAAATTTAAGAGACTCCAAGCAAACTCTAGTTCTGAAACTGAAGCCTCTTGAGTGTTGTACACAGTACACAGATCTACGCATTTTCCATGCAATTTTAATTCACATCTCAGGTGCTAGGAGCGGGTGGGGAAAGATACTTGCTTAACAAGCCCTTGGGCCTCAACCATCATGTACAGCAAAATCAGAAATTGTTTGTAATTGTGTCCCAAACCACCGGTACATGCAATCTTTTTTTTCTTCTTGCAGGAAAGGAGCAAGGAGGGGAAAAAAAAATCCACTTTGATGTTTCGTGGCAACTGCAGAAGACGGAAGAAGGAGGCGCGTCCAAATTCTCCCGTACACCTTGGAGCAGGGCTCTTTCCTGACGCAGCCTAGCCAACTTTACAATAGCAGAAAGGGAATTTATTTTTTTCTTTCCCCCCCTTTCATTTTATTTCGTTATTTATCTGTGCAGATAGCAAAATAAAGAACAGAGGGAAACAAAATTTAGGGCAGCCTGGTTGGAAACAATCAAGAATTTAAAAACTGGAAAGGAGCACACGCTTTTCTCAGATGCTGCGAAAGCATTTGCTTTGCTCATTTTGCTTTTCCTGTTTTATTGAGGATTGGAATCGAGTCAATCATGTAATAACTTTCATGTTTCTTTCTTTCTGTTTCCCCTGAGGACTGGCTGAGGCTTTCAAAGCAGCTTTCAATAGCCATCCTGGAATAAATAAATAAAAAATGATATCTGGAGCAATTCATTATAATAGAGCCTACTTTTCCAGGAAAGAAAGCTAAAAACTGTTTTATACCGGGCACCATTGTTTCTTTAATCTATATAGCATTTAAAAGTACTTTGAAAGCTCCTATCACCATGACATCTAATCTTTTCCAATAACAGGCATTTAATGCTGCTTTTAAGTGGCATATTTGAAAGCATTCATGAAAAGCCCAAATCTCCAGTTTTATTTGTTGGAGCTGCTTGAATGCTATACGTTCTCATTCTCTCTCCCTCTCCTTCCCTCCCTCTCCCTTCTTCCCATCCTCTCCCTCCTTCCCTCCCCCTCTCTCTCCCTCCTTCCCTCCCTCTTTCCCTCCCTCTCTCTCTCTCCCTCCTTCCCTCCCCCTGTCTCTCCCTCCTTCCCTCCCTCCTTCCCTCCTTCTCTCTCTCCCTCCTTCCCTCCCCCTCTCTCTCCCTTCTTCCCTCCCTCTCTCTCCCTCCTTCCCTCCCCCTCTCTCTCCCTCCTTCCCTCCCTCCTTCCCTCCCTCTCTCTCTCCCTCCTTCCCTCCCTCTTTCCCTCCCTCCCTCTCTCTCCCTCCTTCCCTCCCCCTGTCTCTCCCTCCTTCCCTCCCTCCTTCCCTCCTTCTCTCCCTCCTTCCCTCCCCCTCTCTCTCCCTCCTTCCCTCCCTCTCTCTCTCCCTCCTTCCCTCCCTCCTTCCTTCCCTCTCTCTCTCTCCCTCCTTCCCTCCCTCTCTCTCTCCCTCCTTCCCTCCCCCTCTCTCCCTCCTTCCCTCCCTCTCTCTCCCTCCTTCTCTCTATCCCTCCTTCCCTCCCTCTCTCTCCCTCCTTCCCTCCCCCTCTCTCCCTCCTTCCCTCCCTCCTTCACTCCTTCTCTCTATCCCTCCTTCCCTCCCTCTCTCTCTCCCTCCTTCCCTCCCTCTCTCTCTCTCCCTCCTTCCCTCCCTCTCTCTCTCTCCCTCCTTCCCTCCTTCTCTCTACACACACAGACACACACATTTTTTTAGCAGCACATTCTTTTGGGTAGACAATGTATACCTTCTAAGACAGAAGTGATGTGTAATATCTAATAATATTAGATATTACACATCAACAACAATGTGCACTATCTAATGATGTGTAATATCTAAGGGGCTGTCAGAAAGAAGTGGGGGGTCAACCTATTCCCCAAAGCACCTGAAGGCAGAACAAGAAGCAATGGATGGAAACGAATCGAGGAGAGAACCAAGCTAGAACCAAGAAGAAATGTCCTGACCGTGAGAACAATCAACCAGCGGAACAGAAGTTGCCTCCAGAAGTTCTGGGTGCTCCATCGCAGGAGATTTTAAAAGAAGAGACTGGACAGCCATTTGTCTGAAATGGTTGAGGGACTCCTGCTCCGAGAACCCCAAGGACCCCAAAGTGGTTGTTCTCATCCTCCTCGCAAACCCTACTCCCTTCTAGCACGGATGATGTTACGCAGTTGGGTCATGAGATGTCTTCAAGAAAACCACCCAGCTCAAAAGAGCCCCAAGGATCACTGATTTCATCCCCGAGCTGCAAACATCCTCTTTCATTGAAAACAAGCACGCTTGCTTCTGTGTCCACCTTGAGACCGAAAGGCGTTTTAATGAAACAATAGCCAACTGTTCTACTCACTCTTTCACCAACCCATAAAAGTTCTCTCTCTCTCCCCCAAGCCCTCTTCTGCAGCTCAATCATCTTGTCAATTGATGTCACCCTTCATTCTGTTGAGCTTCATCTTCGTGTTGGCTTCCCCTTTTTGATTTTCCCCTCCTTCCCCGTTTCCAATTTCTGTTCTTAGAAAGTCTGTTCACCTTACGGAGCTCATGTAATTGTCCCCATCAACACGAAGTGACAATACAATGCCACTTAACAAAGGAGATTTTTGTTGTTATTATTATTATTATTTTTGCTTCAAAGCCTCTGCTGGCAATTCTAGGAGCCAGAAAAATCTTCAAGTGGTGCCTAGAAGCTATCAAAGAGGCTGATACAAATGGAGGGAAGCCTCTTCAAACTGTTGAAACAATTGCAAAGAGGCCGCGGAAAAGAAAGCCATGTGTGTAGCCCTTTTTGCTTTTAGAACTGGGTGATCCTATTATTTTATAGAATAGCTTCAAAAGAGAGCTTTTTTTGGAAGCAATCAGGCCTTTGAAGGTCTGCACAACTCTAATAGCTAAGGCAGCATCGACTCATCTTGTGTTTGCCTCATCTACCCCCTTGGAGTTATTTAGAGGAAAAATGTAATGCAATTTAGACTAGTACCAGGTTAAGTAACATCTAGAGCAGTGGTGGCTAACCTTTTTGGGCTCCTGTGCCAAAAATTGTGTGTGCGCCTGCATGCAGGCACTTGTGGGCCAGCACCCAGAAGGCAATGCACGTACGCCCCCTAAGCATGCACGCATAATCCCCACCCACCGCCGCTGCCCCCGTACCTGCACTGTGCCTCACAGCTGATTTTTGGCCTCCCAAAGGCTTGAGGAAGGCTTCTGCAGGCTTTGCAGGCCGAAAATTGGCCCCATTTCGTCACTTCTGATATTTCCCAAAAAACAGGAAGTGACAAAACGGGGCTAGTTTTCGGCCTGCAGAAGCCTGCAGAAGCCTCCCTCAAGCCTTTGGGAGGCTGAAAAAGGCCTCAAAGTGGCCAGAAATCAGCTGTGAGATACACGCATGCCCAGTGAGGTATGTTTGCCTGCAGCTCATGTGCCGGCACAAATGGCTCTGCATGCCACCTGTGGCACACGTGCCATAGGTTCGCCATCACAGATCTAGAGCTTCCTTTCTGGGGGCAGAGTCTCTCTGGACAGTCTCACTCTATTGTTTGGCTAGTCTAGAGAAAAGAAGGACTAAGGGCAACATGATAGCACTCTTCCAGTATTTGAGAGGCTGCCACAAAGAAGAGGAAGGGGCCAATTTATTTTCCAAAGCCACCAGAAGGCAAGACAAAAAAAGCCACAGATGGAAACTAACCAAGGAGAGAAGCACTCTGGAATGAAGAAGAAACTTCCTAACAGTGAGGACAATTCACCAGTGGAACAGCTTGCCACTAGACGTTGTGGGTGCTTCATCACTGGAGGTTTTTAAGAAGAGACTGGACAGTCCTTTGTCTGGAATGGTATAGGGCCTCCTGCTTGAGCAGAGGGCTGGACTAGATGACCTCCAAGGTCCCTTCCAGCTCTATTCTGATTCACTGATTCACAATCGCCAGGAGGTTTCCTTGCGATCCATCATTCTCAGCCTTTCAGAGGCATACATAGGAGCCACCTCTAAAATTAATCTCTTTCCCTATCCAGCTGCAGAAGTCAGAGAAGGCAGTTAGGGAGAGATACACAGAGTTTGAAGAAAGAGAACCTTCCCACGACTTGATTAAGGTAGACCTCAACTTACGACAGTTCATTTAGTGACTGGTCAAAGTTACAACAATACCGACAAAAAAATGATTTACGACTGTTGGAACTGTTGCAAGCATCCCCGTGGTCATGTGATCAAAATTCAGCTGTTTAGCCACTGACTCGTATTTATGACAGCTGCAGTAACAGGCAAAGTCAGTGCAGAACCCTGATTCATTGAACAACCATTTTACTGACTTAACAACTGCAGTGGTTCACTTAACAACTGTGGAGGTTATAAAACGGGGCAAAACCTATTTAACCTATTTGGTGGGCATGGCTTGGCTTGGTGGGCATGGCTTGGTGGGTGTGGCTTGGTGGGCGTGGCAGGGGAAGGATACTGCAAAATCTCCATTCCCTCCCCACCCCACTAACCTGCTTTCCAGCTCCGTTCTCCTGTGCAGGGCAACCAAAGAAGACCCAGCCAATCAGCTGGGACTCGATGGGAGGCAGAGAAGAGATGGGGTTGGCGGGGCCAGTCAGAGGTGGGATGTGCCGGTTCCCTGAACTACTCAACATTTCCTGCTACCGTTCTCCAGAATGGGTCAGAATTGGCTGAATACCACCTCTGATGTAGCAACAGAAATTTTGGGCTCAATTGTGATGAGTCAGTGACTAACTGTAAAGGTGTTCTAACTAAATCTCTCCTCTCCAGCATAACTGGCTGAGGAATTTGAAGTCCAGAAGTCTTAAAATTTCCAACTTTGGAGACTCCCTGCACTAGAGGATAGCAAAGAATCATCCCGATGTTTGCAGTCCAGATATAGTTCACATATGAGCCACGGTGGCCCAGGGGTTAGAGTGCAATACTTCAGGCTACTTCTGCTGACTGCCAGCTGCCTGCAATTTGGCAGTTTGAATCCCACCAGGTTCAAGGTTGACTCAGCCTCTTCCATCCTTCTGAGGTGGGTAAAATGAGGAGCCAGATTGTTGGAGGCAAGAGGCTGACTTTATAAACTGCTTAGAGAGGGGCTGTAAAGCATCGTGAAGCGGTATATAAGTCTAAGTGCTAGTGCTACAAATGTTTTTTTTTAAAATGCCTTCGAGTCTGTTTGGACTCCTGATGACTGCCCCCTGTAGTTTTCTTAATGGTATTTTTTGGAAATAATTGAGCTTTACCTCCCCGCCTCCCCCCAGGGCTGAGAGAAAGAGACTCACCCAAGATCACCCCATCCAGCTTTGCAATTAAGGCAGAGGTAGAATCCACAATATCCTGATTTCTAGACAGACTTATGTCAAACTGGCTTCTCCTAGGTTTGTTACCTCAGTACTAATTAGAATTGTCAGGGTCATCTACTCGCTGCAGAGTTAATGTAACATGTAGGTTGACCCAAAGAGCATTTCTTCACAATGTCAGGAGGAGGTCTCCTTGGCCATATGGACCACAAGCTGTTCCAATTTCCACCAAGTCCTGCAAAAGAGGAGAACGGATAATCTACGCAGAGGCGCTGGCATGAGGATGAAGAATAATGCGATTCCAGATAACTGACGATTCGCCTCAGCAGTTCTGAAGAGAAATTCATTATCTACCCTCCTCGGGAAAGCCCAGTTAAGGAAAATTAACCCACAAAATGAAAGATGTCACAGAATGGGAGCATTCTTTTAGAAGCGAGCATGAGGGGCTATTATAAATCCTTTCTACATATTCCAAGGAGGTTTGGAAGCATCTCAATCATGCTTTAAATGGGATGGCTCTGTGTGAAAAAGCTCTACCCCATTTGAAGCACCAGGAAAGCATGAGTTTCAAAGTAAGAAATAGGTCAGCAATGCTACTGTTGCCTGTGGTTTCAGCCCTCTTCCAATCCATCTGGCTGGGTATATCAAATTTTTACACAGAAATTGTTCATAGAGTAGAAATACTTATTCGGGTTCATAGAGGAGCTGTCCAGCAGCTAAGGACTAACAAAGCTAGCTAGCATTCCTCCGTTCCTTCTCTTTGTTGGCTTTGGGTTATGGCTGTCATCCAGATCTTGCTTCTTGCTTGCAAGTAGGACTTGGGATCTCTCTCTCACTCTCTCTGCCCCTTCTCTTCCTTGGCTTTGGATTATGGCCAAGATCCAGTAATTGCTTCTTGCTTGCAAGTAGGACTTTGGGAAAAATCATTGTACAACTATCAGCATACTGACACTGTCCTATTCTCTCTCCAGCTTTGTGCTATCCCTTTAAATCTATTTCTCTGAAAAGGCTCATAGGTTTGGCCAGAATCTCCAAGGGGTCAATGCCCTGCCCCAAATTAAGAATCCCTGCTTTAAGTGCTGTACCTTATGATTCTTCACTCTTGATGCATGTATCTTTTCTTTTATGTATACTGAGAGTATTTACACCAAGACAAATTTCTTGTGTGTCCAATCACACTTGGTCAATAAAGAATTCTATTTTATTCTATTCTATTAAGCTGCCCGGTTTAAGAAAGGTAAAATTACCTTAGCAACAATTTCCCCAAAGAAGCCAAAATCGACTCAACCAATCTTATAAATTCCTAAGGCCTTTTTTGCTTGTACATCTACAATACATCCTTCCCCATTTGGCTGCAGATAACAAGATCCTCTGGGTAGAACAGGCCAGCATTTCCCAAAGCCTTTATTTTTGTTTTATGTCCTCATTTTAATCATTGCACCTTAACAATGAGCCCAAAACTCTGAATTTCTCACAGATGACACAATATGGTCCAGTGGCTAGCTAATTTCCCCCCCTGTAAAAACAAGAACAATGTGGAAAACAACGGGATAAAGATATGTATGTTTTGCATGCTAAAAGCTTCTTTAGTTATGACATGGCTGTCTAGGGAATATGGACACATCCCAGGAGATTTTTGTTGTTGTTGTTGTTCCTAGAATAGGACACAGATGTTCCAATTTTGTCAATCCAAAACCCTTTGGAATTCAAGGCCTAGCTTCACTTCTATGGGGCAGCCACAAGGAAGAAGGGGTCATAGTTTGTCTAAAAAAAAGCTCAAAATGACAAAGGCAAGATAACCATCTGCAAACAGGGCCAGTCGGCCATGGACTTCACACCTCCTTTCCAGTTCTTAAGAGTAAGAAATTTCCAGGTTCCTTTAATTGTATCCCAATTGGTAAACCCGGTAAGATTCTTCGGTGGAGGGAAATCCTATAATGTCATTTGCAGTTCTTTGCCTCTCCGTGATCACTTCATAATAGCTTTGGACCAAGGTTGAGTAAATCAATAGAGCTACATCAATCCATGCCTGGCTATTAATAGATTTATACCGGTCTTGTTTATGTCTTCTTCCCATCATTATTGCCGGCCCTATAAAACTGGTGTGTTATTCAGGGGTCTCCAACCTTGGCAACTTTAAGCCTGGCAGACTTCAACTCCCAGAATTCCCCAGCCAGTCCGCCAGGCTTAAAGTTGCCAAGGTTGGAGACCCCTGTGTTATGTGACAGACGAATGCCAACCTGACTTAAATCTGCCGCACTGTATGGCACTGAATGCTGGGCAGCGATAACAGGGACCAAAAGGTATCTCCATGCCATGGAAAGGTGAATGCTCCATTGGATATCGGGCATCTCCTTTCTTGACCACATCACAAATGACACCATTTGACAACACTGTTGTGTGGCATCAATTATAGAGAAGAGGAGAGAAGGCCGGTTCTGCTGGGATGCCCATGTCCTGAGAGCAACACCTTCCACTGTGGCCAAGACTGCCTGCCAACTAGAAGTCAAGGGCCAGGAACCTTGCGGGTACCCAAAAACAGAAATTGCAAAACACCATCAACAAAAATATGCAAGCTGCGGGCCTGCGCCCTGGAGATGCAGCTAACCATGCAAAGTGGTGTTCAATGATCTGAAAAGCAGACCCTGCACCTGTGGGAATATGCTAGGAGGAAGGAAGAGGAGGAGGAGGAGAAGGAAGAGGAGGAGGAGGAGGAGGATGGTTTATTTATAACATGATCAATCAAAACCAAGCTATAGGATTTGACCTACAGGCTCAACCAGGAGAGTGACTCGGTTTGCAAATGTCCTAAGCCAAATAGCAACAGCCCTTAGACTTATATCCCACTTCACAGTGCTTTTACAGCCCTCTCTAAGTGGTTTACAGAGTCAGCATATTGCCCCCAATAATCTGGGTCCTCGTTTTACCCACCTTGGAAGGATGGATGAGTCCAATGTTGGTTTCATTCTGGTTTGACCAAGATCTCACCATCTGGCCTATGTATAAATGTGAAGCTATAAAGCCTGATTAACAAACTTTTCAGGCTGAATAAACACCTTCCCCCCACCTCACACACATAACCAAAACCAAATCAGGTTAATACTTTGCGTGAAACAGAAGCCCAGCTGATTGCTCAATACAGGTTTAGGATAATTTTATGCAAAGTTTGCCACAGGATCCTTAAAAATCCAAGAGTGAGGCGCTCCAAAAAAAAAAAAAAAAAAAACCCCACCCTTTTGGCATGCTCTTAAGGCCTGTAAGCCTCTTTTCCCAAATCTTATGCCACTCCCTGAGAATTAATTTAGACTGACTTACGAGATAAAACATATGCATTTATATCTCTCATGTTATTATTCTGAGCCCTGTATTATTACTGCAAGCGGAGCCTTAATTGCCTTCCTTGTTATCCATTATCTAAGGACGTTTCTGTGATATCCTATAATGAAAGGATTATTCAGATCATATCTTGAATAGCATTAATGGCTGGAGATAGTTGGATGGGTAAAGAAAAGGATGCGGGAAGTTAAAACACACACACACACACGCACACACATACACAAGAGGGTGTAAGTTGTTCAAGAGGGTGCAAGTTGTTTGAGAGTGTAAGTTGTTCAAGAATTTCAAAGCACCACAAATGAGTGCTGATTTTCTGCACTAGGCTGTTCAGAAAGCGTATGTACTTACTCGCTCTTTCTCTCTTGACTCAACAGAAGTGGAAGATGATCTACATTGATATTTAAGTGTTTAAAATAATATTAATCCAAATAGCAAAATGGGTAGACTCGGTTACAGCAGTGATGGGTACCCTGTCTGAAGGAGCAAGTTGGGCACAGGTCAGTGGGGAGATCTATCCATGTGATCCCAAGAAGTGGCATTGACTTGATGGCATATAATCAACTAGCTCGATACCCATGCTATGAATCTATGTGGTCGGGCTTAGTTTTTGGGGAGGAAAATAAGGGGGGGAAATAGTACCTCTGCCTACCAGCATCCATTGATATTCATCTGGCTAGCATCCTGTCAATGTGTGAGAGAGTTGAGGGCTGTTTGGAAAGTGAAGCAGTATTTGCTGTGTGAGCAAGGAAGAGACAGCAAGGAGCCTGGATGTGGCTTAGCTCAACTGTTCTGTACTAAAGCTTCTTGGTGCTCTGAAACTGAAATTCCTCTGCTTGTGTTTTGCATTTGGAACAGATTTCTTTTCAGAAAAGCCGAAGGATCTCAGGATGCGGACCCACGCACACAACACACAGCTGGAGTCTGAAATGCGTAGAAGAAAAGAAATATAGAAACAATAACAAAGAACAGGTTCAAGTCAACAAAACAACCCAAAGCAAGGTGTGAATTGCTAAGGTTTTTCCAGTTCATTTAAAATGGGCCGTTTCACAAACTAAGATAACCGTAATAGTGAGCATGTTAAATTGAAATTGGGAGACTTATTTTCAATTGGATGATTTTAGAATGAGCTTGTCTTTTTTTTTCTTTTCCCCTTCCCAACCATCCCAACCTGATTTGCAAGAACAAGAATGAGGAACGATGCTTTTGGTACGCTGCCTTTTTCCCCCCCTTCAAGGCAAACCAGGCTATAAAAATGCATGAAATGAAAATGAAAATGAAAATGAAATGAAATATGGACAATCATCATAAATCATGGGCTGGGGAATTCCAGAGGAATGGGCCTCCCGCTGGGGGGGGGAAAAAAATAAATCTGCTGTTTCTCCTAGGAAACCTAATCGATCTGTATTAAGCACCGTGCCTCTTTCTTTGAAATGCAATTTCAGGTGGTAATGCAGTTTTATTTCATTAAAGAATGGCACTGCAAATGAGCAATATTTTTAAAAAAGAAATCTGCTTGCATTCATTGTATACCTTTCCACGCATTGGTCCCTATTATACGTGGTCTTTGTCTTGCAACCATTCGTTTAATCTGTTGTGGCCCGCCAGCAGAGCTGGCAGCAGACTTGGACAGTGAGGAGGTTGGGGAGGAACGTGGGCCGATCCTGGAGTCTGGGGAAGGCTCTGAGAAAGGGCTCTGCGTCAGAGGCAGAGATGGGGCCAGGGCCGTCCGACATTTATCAGCCGTCTTTGGATTTGGACATCAGTGAGGCAGAAGAGCAGCTGGAGCCTTTTCCCAGTATGCGCATGCACAGAGCTGCCAGAAGAAGGGAGCAGCTAAGCAACAAGGGTCAACTTGGAAGTAAAGTCACAGGTGGATGGTGAATGGCCCCTCCCATACTCCATACATAAAAGAGGAGCGAAAGGAGAGTGGGGTTTTGCAGGAAACAATTATTTTAAATTGAGTGAAGATCTGTTCCTGCATTCTTGCCAATTATTGTCTGCTACAGTGTGGCATCTGAAAGATATCAGCCTGCCAACTCTCCAAGCCTGATAAAGGTCTGCAATGGTGAAATATCTTGAAAGATTGTTGGCCAGGACTTTGCTAGAGAGGAATTCACTATAAACTAAATAAAAAAGGGGTTTATCGGGACGAGGAGTCGGCTTTGTGCTGTTGGGGAACCCTAGGTCAGAACATAGTCCACATTTACAACAGCATTGAAAAAAGTGACTTGTGATGGGTCCCCATACTTATGACCGTCGCAACGTTTCCCACAGTCATGGGGACAGAATTTGGGTACCTGGCAACTGGCACATATTTAAAATGGTTGCAAGGTCCCAGGGTGAAGGGATTGTCATCTGACCTTCCCAGCCAGGTTTTTTTTTAAAAAGCAGTGGGAAGCAAGCCAGATTCACTTAATGACCACCCTATTCACATAACCACTGGAGTGGTTGGCTTAACAGTTGCGGCAAAAAAAAAAGGTTGTGAAATTGGGCTCAATTTACTTAACAACCGTCTTGCTTAACGATGGAAATTCTGGTCCTGATTGTACGTTGAGAACTTTATGTATTCCCACAGAGCCTTGAGTGACATCACAATGGATATCTGTGTCACTGGGTATATAATTCCAGTACAGGCAGTCCTCGACTTATGACCACAATTGAGCCTAACATTTCTGTTGTTAAGTGAGGCATTTGTTAAGTGAACTTTGCCCCATTTTACGGCCCTCCTTGACTCCATTGCTAAGTGAATTAGTGCCGTCGATAAGTTAGTAACCAGGTTGTTAAGGGAATTTAGCTTCCCCACTGACTTTCCTGGTCAGAAGTTTGCAAAAGGGGATCACGGGATCCTAGGACTCTGGAACTGTCATAAATATGAACCAGTTTGCCAAGCCTCTGAATTTCGGGGATGCTGGAAAGGTCGTAACTGTGCAAAACGGTCGCAGGTCACTTTTTTCCAGTGCCATTGTAATGGTCACTAAACAAATCCTTGCACGTCAAGGGTTACTTATACATTGTGCTAGAATTAGAAACAGTTTGTTGTGTATGTATTTCCTGGCTGACAGCTGATAAATTCAGAAAATAAAATCTGACAGCATCCAACTTATAGAATGGGGTCCCCAAAGCAATAGCGGAAAAGGATCTGATTATGACTTCTTCAAATACAAATATGTGTATGTGTGTGTGTGTGATATTTTCAGTTATAATAGCCCCCGGAAAAACCATCCCTTATCAAATAACCATTTCTGAATTAGAAACTGAAGTGAGGAATATCCAGAAGAGCCCTACAGTAAATAATTTTGAATTTGCATACCTTTTAAGTAAATTAACCTGCTCATATGCATAACTGCTTCTTTCTGGGCCAGTGCAGATAGATGTAATTATGGCAAGGGGGGTGGAAATCTCTAGCCAAGAGGCAGGATTAAATTTTTTATGCAATGCTTTTCCTTTTCTTTCATATTTTGAAGGTGACTCCAGCAGCCTTTTAGCTTTTAATTAAAGGTAACCTATCATGATGGAATGTACCCACCATGCTGAATTGCTGCCAAAATTCTTCTTTATTTTTGTAAAATGAGAGAGAGAGAGAGAACTATCTTGTTCCCAGTTCAAAATCCCTGCAATTATTTCAGAATAAAATATGCAACCTGCCATGACACTATAATGAAAGAGGTTGAATGAGATTTAGATAAGTAGTGTCAAGTGTATAGCCTACCTTAATGTATAAATTTCAGCCTTTTCACATTTCCCCAAACTTAATGACATGACTAGTAGTTAAATCCCAGTGGTGGGATTCAAATTTTTTCACTACTGGTTCTGTGGTTGTGGCTTGGTGGACATGTGACTGGTGGGAATGACTGGGTGGTCATATAACTGGGTGGTCATATAACTGGGTGGGCGTGGCCAATTGCACATCACTCATGTCAAGGGCGCCTTGCCTCCTAAGCTCTTCTGGTCTTTGTGTATTAATTTGTCCACTACTACAGTGTCTGCTTGATTATCTAATGCCTGCCTGTCCTTGATCTCCCACAGATTCTTAGCTCTGTTATTCTCCACAATCTTCTGATGAAAATCCTTGATAGTTGGCTGGGAATTCTGGTGGTTAAAGTCCATACATCTTTCAGCTGAGAGACATCGATTTACCCCTTGGGTTCTATTTAGTGTGGTAAAAAACCCAATATGACACCAGTAGATTGCAGAAGAGATACTATGGATGATTTCTCTAAGTTTGGAAGGTTTGTTATTCATTGACCTCCTCCAAGCTTCAAGGAAACACCATGTCTAATTTGAATCCTATCCTGAAGGTTGAAGTTTCTGTAAGGCTGACATGGAATCCCACAAATCCATACAAGCAAGGTAGGAGAATATCTGAATAGTCAAGCAGCAAGCAACAGCCTCACCAAGGAACCACCAGAATATTCTCTCCAGCACTGAGAGAGCAAGCCACTTGTATATACAGTAAATAGAGAGCAAATCTACGCACTTGGAGACTAAGGATATTACCTGGTTGGATAATGAAATGTCTGCATGAAAAGAACCAAGCTTAAAGACCACCAAGAATCCTACAGTCACTGTCTACCTCTTCCTGCTCTCTTTCTCCTCCTCCTCTCTGCAAACCCAATTCCTTTCGAGACAGTTTTGCAGAAGAATTATTGAGTCTGTCATCTGCACCTTTATAACTGTCTGGTTTGGTTCTGCAACCCAACAAGGCAGACACAGACTTTAGAGAGTAATTAGGACTGCAGAAAAAAACAATTACTACCAACCTGCCTTCAGTTGAGGACCTGTATACTGTACGAGTCAAAAAGAGGGCTGTGAAAATATTTACAGACCCCTCACATCCTGGACAGAAACTGTTTCAACTCCTACCCTCAAAACGATGATACAGAGCCCTGCACACCAGAACAACTAGGCACAAGGACAGTTTTTCCCCGAATGCCAGCACTCTGCTAAACAA
Source organism: Hydrophis major (assembly GCA_033807585.1). Lineage (NCBI taxonomy): Eukaryota > Metazoa > Chordata > Lepidosauria > Squamata > Elapidae > Hydrophis > Hydrophis major. The sequence continues at coordinate 11,676,973 of CM066340.1, read as the reverse complement.
GTAATTCCCTCAACACTGTCCAACTATTTACAAAGTCTGAACTACTCTTACTGTTAATCTTCTCATCACTCCTTATCGCCCATCCCCTCCCACTTGTGACTGTATGACTGTAACTTTGTCACTTGTATCCTTACGATTTATACTGACTGTTTCCTAGTATGGTTTGATTGCTTATTGTACCCCATGACTATCATGAAGTGTTGTACCTGATGATTCTTGACTCTCGATGAATGTGTCTTTTCTTTCATATACACTGAGAGCATTTGCACCAAGACAAATTCCTTGTGTGCCTAAACACACTTGGCCAATAAAGAATTCTATTTTATTCCATGCTAGTTAGGTAGTAAAACATCTGCAAGAAAACAACTAAGCTCAGAGAGCACCATGGGCTTCATGGCCATAACAATCAATTGGTCAATCAATCAATCAATCTTTTACGAGCATCAGATCTTCTAAGTCTAAGGAATCTAGCAAGGCAAAGTCTTCGGGTTCAGAAGATTCCATGGAGGAAGACCAAGGATGATAGCTTCTCATTTCTTTCTTTTAAACTTTTTGGAATATCGCAGCCAAAGAACATGTTAGATTGTTGGGGACCTCCAGAGACATCCTTTGATTCCAGAAGCTATTCTTAGTTTAAGGGACACACTTTAAAGAAAACTAGCACCCTCTTTAAATGGGCAGATCTCCCTTTTCTTCCTCCACCTTTGGCGTGCATGTATATATGTGAAATCAGTTTTGCATTCCTCATTTCTCCCGGGGGGAAAAAAATCCCATCAGCTTAGAGCAGATTTATATGGCAGACAATTGCCCTGGTTGATTAATACCTAGACAGACCCCGGCTTTCAGGATATCATCTGCAGGCTGACAAACAATTTATGATCAAGCACCTAATTGCTTGTAATCGGATCTATCCTTGTTACAAGGCAAGTGACGATCAGCTTGGATGACTTCAGCTGTCGTTGCATTAAGGTGATTTGTTTTTAACATCTACCAACTCCAATCAAATGCTGTTCAGATATTGGGGGATTGCAACTTTCTTGTTTTGCAGCTGGTACTGCAAAAGCAATGTCAACCCTGAAGCTGGCTTGGCTGAAGCCCATCTTGGAGCTTCAGTGCTGCCACACTGGAGCTGAGGGAGGGATTAGAGATAGCTGGGGTAGAGTGGTCAAAGCAAAATACTTTCTCTTGGGAACTAGGGTTGTTTCTTGCATCTGGCCGGAAGAAGGAGAAGTGATGTCACCAGACCAGCGGATGCTGCTTTGATTGGGTCATGCGACTGATTGTTTGGGGTTGAGGTGAAAACTTTTACTTTTAATGAGGTGAAAATCAAGGGGGCCCTCAGAGTTGATTTCACCAGATATGTGCCAATACGGTTGTCAGTTTTGGAAGCCATATTGAGATAAGAATGCTCCCACGCTGCCACATTTGAACCTGGGAAAGTGGAGGGGGGAATTTATTGGAGTATATCTAGTTAGGCATAATAACATTCTTTTTCTGATTCAAGGTCAGGTTGTTTTGCACATAAGTGAGAGGATGTCTTAACTTGGGCTGGATGGTGATTGGGCCATGTGATGATAGGTGCAGGGGATGGATTTGTAGTTTTTTTACTTATTGCAAGGAAGCCCAGAACTTTCAGATTTGGAATTCCCCAGTTGTGCCAGTTTACTCTCCAAATAAGAAGCAAGCTTTGAAAAAAAAATGGGTGGACTGGAGGGTTTCTGGAATGCTGACATTGGTATTTCCCAAAAAAACTATTCTTTGAGGAATCCACTTGCCTTGGAGTTCTTGCTTGAAAGGGATCTATTACTTATTACTGACAAGCAAAACTGAAAGGCAGATATGGTCAGACTACTTGTTTTAGAAATGCTTTCCCCTTATTTGTCATGATCTCAACCCTTACAGCTAGGTCCTCATCTTACAACAGTTCGTGGAGTGACCGAAGTTACAACAGCGCTGAAAAAAATAACTTAGAATCGTTCTTCACACTTACTACCATTATAGCATCCCCATTTACATTCGGATGCTTGATGACTAGTTCGCATTTATGATAGTTGCAGTGTCCCAGGGTCATCACTGATCCCCTTTTGCAACCTTCCGATGAGCAGAGTCAAGGCAGGAAGCTAGATTCCCTTAACAACCGTGTGACTAATTTAACGACTGCAGTGATTCGCTTAACAAAGGTGGCAAGAAAAGTCACAAAATGGGGCAAAACTCACTTAATAAATGTCTCACTTAGCAACATAAATTCTGGGCTCAATTGTGGTCGTAAGTCAAGGACTACCTGTATTAGACAGATGTGCCCTGGCCCTATGCAAGATCAATGGAACTGACCTTCACACTGGCTGGGGAATTCTGGGAGTTGAAGTCCATATATCTTAACGTTGCCAAAGTTGGAAAACCTTGCTTTTACATGATGACATAGCTGTGTTCCCTGTCAATCAGAAACTCTGAAACAGTTCTTCAATTCAGGTTTACAACCTGCTTGTCAAAATGCCCAAGCATCTTCCATGTGAAATGAATTGCATTTATTAATAAATAAATCACCGTTCTATGTTCTACTCTTTTTAATTTTAAAAGATGTTGGTGTCTTTAAAAAAAAAACAAGAATGCAATTTCTTTTCTCCCTCAGGTTGCTCTTGTTTGGCATTTCATAAAAGTGTGTCTTTCCTTATTGTCACTTTTTTTCCCCCTCCAAAAGTTGGCAAGTACATTGGATTTCAACCCACTTGGAAGGTTTTTTAAAACCTCTGTAAGGAAAGAGAGGGGAAAGAAAGTCATATTTTCAGTCTTTTAATTGCATTTCTTTTTCTTTCAAGGAAGGGCACCCTTTCAATAATTGAATTCCAGTATGAAAGTTGCCCTTCAGAAGATATATGCTGGTAAGGAGAAGTTTGAAATGATTAAAAAAATATATTATTCTGTTCAAATGTTCAAGCCATCCCATATGCCCTGGGCTCAGTTTTATTGCCATGAGTATTAACAGCCTGAAATTTGCATTAACCCTTTTCTTCTACAAGACTATTAGACTGTGACTATCCCAGATTGAATTTCATATAGAAGAAACCATATGCTTAACAAGGGGGCCAAAGAAGACCTGGGTCAAAGAACTGGTGGACCATTATCAAATACAACAATCAAAGAACACCAAGAACTCCACACAATAATAAGAGAAAGTGAAAGATAGACCATAGGTGATGAGGAGGAGGAGGAGTGGAGGAGGAGGAGGAAGAGGCCTAACCCCTTCCTCCCAAATGCATCATTGTTTACACTCATTAAAAATACGAAGTGATTTCCAAAACAGACCTCTGTTTTCATGCTAGCAACCATCAGATAAATGTTGTAACTAATTTTCTTTCTTTCTTTCTTTCTTTCTTTCTTTCTTTCTTTCTTTCTTTCTTTCTTTCTTTCCTTCCTTCCTTCCTTCCTTCCTTCCTTCCTTCCTTCCTTCCTTCTTTCTTTCTTTCTTTCTTTCTTTCTTTCTTTCTTTCTTTCTTTCTTTCTTTCTTTCTTTCTATTCCAGTTCACTGTGGCCTCATTCAGATTAATTGAGTAGATAAACCAGGCAGAGGTAACCCAACTGAAATGGTGACAGGTAGTGGGGGCACCAGCATAAAATGGCAGTTAGAGTCAGTATTGCCAAGTGTGAAATATACAAATGCCAAGAGTCCAACTTGTGTCAGTTCCAGTTAGTCCTTCTAGTTCTTTATCATCTATTCTTGTTTTTACTCTTTTTTTTGCCAAATGAACAAGAGCACTCTGAAAACAATTTGCAAAGCCAACCTCTACTCTAGTTTTATTTTCCAGAAATGCCTGTAAAATCTAAGTAGATTCTAGAGGAGGAGGAGGAGGAGGAGGAAAAGAAGAAGAAGAAGAAGAAGAAGAAGAAGAAGAAGAAGAAGAAGAAGAAGAAGAAGAAGAAGAAGAAGAAGAAGAAGAAGAAGAAGAAGAAGAAGAAGAAGAAGAAGAAGAAGAAGAAGAAAAAGAAGAAGAAGAAGAAAGGAAGGGACCTTGGAAGTCTTCTAATCTAGTCCAAGCCTCTTCTCAAGTAGAAGATCCCGTACTATTCCACACAAATGCCTGTCCAGTTTGTTCTTGAAAACCTCCAATGATGGAGCACCTACACCTTCTGAAGGCAAGCTATTCCACTGCAGAATCCACACGACTGTGACTTTAGAAGCAGACATATCTGTGATGAGATAATTTCTTCTTAATGACAACACTTGAGTTCTAATTGTTCTCACTGTCAGGAAATTTCTCCTTAGTTCTCAGTTGGATCTCTCCTTTACGATCTTCCACTCCTTACTTCTTGTCCTGCCCTCAAATGCTTTAAAGAATAGTTCGATCCCCTGTTCTCTGTGACAGCCTCTCAAATATTGAAGATTGCTTTTATTTATTTATTTTATTTGTTTGTCAAACATGTATAAGATAAACATCCTTCGGAAGGATGGAAGGATGTGTCAACCTTGAGGCTGGTGAGATTTGAACTGCCAAATTGCAGGCAGCTGGCAGGCAGCAAAAGTAGCCTGCAGTACTGCACTCTAACCACTGCGCCACTATGGCTCTAAGTCAAAGAAATGACCCTACAGCTAAAAGCAATGTATTCATCCAGCTATTGACTTCATTGCTTTCACCATGGTTTGTTGCAATTGTAATTTATGGAAGATATATTGATCTGTTTCACCCATAATGCTAAGCAATCATGGATAAATTCACCCATCATCGTAAGCTGAAACTAGCAAAAATAACTGCTGGACTTCCCACAGCTTGTGAAGTATGTTCTATCATTTGATTTCTTGATCCAGATCAATCTTCCAAAAACAAAATATCAAAGACTTCTCAAGTGAAATTTATAGACTGCCATGCAGGAAACATAAAGGGTAGGCAAGAGAAAAAATGTGCATTAGATGATAATTGTGGCATCCATCCTTTGCCTGAACTTATTTAAATACCAAAGCAATAGAAGATTCCGGTGTTGTCACAAAGCATATCTAAATACAGTAATTTCATCAAATTATAAGTAATTTTCACTTGAAAAGAAAGTCTTCTGCTGTTTGGGAAAAATATAAAGGGAAAACAAGTACAGTTATTAGCATCCATTTTAGGAATATAATCCCACACAGTCTTAGAACTCAAGTGTTGTCATTAAGAAGAAATTATTTAATCACAGATATGTCTGCTTCTAAAGTCACAGTCCTGGCTTCTGCAGCTTGCTTTTTTTTTCTTTCTTCCCAAAATTTATATTTGTGCTACTTCACGTCTCAGTGGGGACTGATCAGAGAATTCAGGATCTTTTCCGTGTAGGTGTATTTCATAAACGTATCACCGCAGCACATATATGACTTTCTTTAATCAAGGGCATTAGAAAGAGAGAAGGAAGGGCATCTGTTTGGCACTTGGAAAAGAACCAGCTTCTGGACTGGAAGGAATGTATTATGTGCATTTGTGGAAACAAGAGAGAATGTCCTTTGTTAACTTTAAAAGATTCTCATGGTTGCTTCTATGTATGTGTTCAGAATAACAGAGTTAGAAGGGACCTTAGAGATCTAGACTCCTGCTACCTACCTACCTATCTAATTTATCTATCATCTATCCATCCATCTATCATTTATCTATCTATCTATCCATTGTCTGCCTGTCTGTCTACCTATCTGTAGGGCAGTGTTTCTCAGACTTGGCCACCTGAAGAGTATGTGTTGTCTTCCAGAATTCCCCCAGCCAGTATGGAGAACTGAAGTCCACACATCTTCAAATGGTCCAGGTTCAGAAACACTGGTGGACATGGTTTTTAGTACAGGTAATTAATAGCTTCCTGACTGGCTGAGCACCTAAACATCTACAGCAGCTTTCTCATCCAGGCATTCTGAGATCTGTGTTATTCAATCTGCAGGTTCCCCAAGGCATGTTGGTGAGGAGGACATTCCACAATTAGATTTCTACTCCTCTAGAGCCCAACCTCTAGATTGATCTGGGTTATCTATCTGTTGAACATAGGTTTGTTGAAGATGTTACCACTGAAGATAAAACCTATTTGGGTACTGTGAGAATCAAGGATATAGCTTATTGATCTATTGGACTCAATCAGTCCTATGGATGATAGCAGGCCCCAGAAGAAAGAGACATGAACCAAAGTTTTCACTTAGGATGGTTTCAAAATATACCAGAACTATTTGTAATCCTGCTGAGCTGTTGCTAACTGTGTAAACATATTTTTGCAAAGTATGCACTTGGGTGGATAAGTTTAAAACAGGAAGAATGAAACTGAAATGGGGAACTGAAAGTAATGTACACTGTACAAAGTGACAGTTAGTGAAGTTGTGAAGCGTGTATGTGGTTAGAAGAAAAGTATAAAGGACAGGATTGGAGATCAGCTCAAGGCCCGTTGATTTATGGCAGTCCTTGCAGGACCTGCTAGATGTCATTGGACCCCATTGCAATGGTTTATTAATGCATGTATTACTGTTATATCTTTTATATCTACTCATTTCTTACGTTCCAAATTATGAGAAACAATAAACCTCTGATCTTAAAGTAAGAATTTTTGTTTGTGTTGCTGTCTGTGTCCTATTGATATTTTTGAATGACAGTACTGATTGGCAGCCAACAACCAAACTCAGAGAGCACCAAGGACCCCTATTCTCTGTTATTCTGGAGAATATTTATCAATGGGATCCACTCTGACCTTGATGGTTTTCTTGCAGACCTATAGAACATAGAATAGAGCTGGAAGGGACTTTGGAGGTCTTCTAGTCCAATCCCTTGCTTGAGCAGGAGACCCTATACCATTTCAGATGAAAGATTGTCCAGTCTTGTTTTGAAAGCCACCAGTGATATGGAGCGCCCACAACTTCTGAAGGTAAGCTGTTCCATGGATTCATTGCTCTCAATGTTAGGAAATGCCTCTTTAATTCTAGGTTGCTTCTCTCCTTGGTTAATCATTTCTTGTCTTGCCAACTTAAAAAAAAAAAGAGTAGAGCTGCCATCATACCCCATCGTGGTTACTTTCTGGAGTTTTTCTACCATACCCTGTGGACATCCTTACACTAGTTGGAGAAGGATGCTCAGGGTCACAGCTGAAAAACAGACCCACTGCCTGTCTTTCCATGAGGATGATCCAACGATACCTTTCATTCAGTGGTGGGATTCAAAAATTTTTACAACCAGTTCTGTGGGTGTGGCTTGGTGGGTGTGGCTTGGTGGGCATGGCAGGGGAAAGATACTGTAAAATCCCCCTTCCCTCCTCATCCCACTAACCTGCTTTCCAGCTCCGTTCTCCTATGCAGGGCAACCATAGACGACCCAGTCGATCAACTGGGACTCAATGGGAGGCAGAGAAGAGATGGGGTTGGTGGGGCTAGTCAGAGGTGGGATTGAACTACTCAAAATTTTCACTATTGGTTCTCCAGAACTGGTCCGAACTTGCTGAATCCCACCTCTGCTTTCATTCCATGTGACATCATCAGGCACAAACTCAGTTTCTTGACGTCCCAGTGGTCTAACCACAATTTGGCCCCGGCCTTGTACAGATCCCACAAAACCTAGTTCGAGTTTATTTTGGAAGCTCCCCAGATGAGATTTTTTTCCTGTCACTGGCCTGTCCTTTGCATTAGAAGATTACCCTGTCAACAGAATCAGCAGCTAACAACAACTTTTATTAAAATAAGAGATGTTATTCATGCAGCCTTAATGGAAGCTGCCATTTGAAAAATGATGAATATGTGTTCGGAAGAGAAATCATTAAAAGAAAAAGGAAAAAAAAAAAAGCTGCATTTCTTTCAGCAGAATTTTTGCTGGTCACCTTCAGCAATTTTTTTTTTTTTTTTCCGGCTGCCCCATTTCCCTGTTAAACATCTTCGGGAACATTTCTCTCTCAAATAAATCATTTTTGGAACAACCCCAAATTTCTACCTCTCCCATAAGTACAGTTTGTCCTCGACTCGTGACTGTTCAAAGTTACAACGGCACTGAAAAAATTGACTTACGGCCAGGGGTGAGATTCAAAAAAAAATGTTAACAACCGGTTTTGTGGGCATGGCTAGCTGGGCATGGCCATGTGACTGGGTGGGTGTGGCTTCTTTTTTTGCAGCAAACCCCCCCCCATTTTGGGGCCTTCTGGGGGGGGGGGTATTCTTCCTCCCAGAAGGCTTTCCTGGGGTCCAGGAAGGCAAAAAACGGAGTCCCTGATAATCAGAACAGCTGATTGTCAGGAAGGGAAAAAACCCAATACCTGAAGGAGTGACTGGGTGGGGAGAATGGAGTCAGCAAAGTCGCGCATGCGTGATAAGGACTGACTGGGTGGGAAGGGCGGGGCACATGGAGAGGGGCGGGGTTAGCCAGGGGCACGATTGGCCAGTCCTCCAAACTGTGCAGAATCATAACAACCAGTTCTATTGAACCGGTCCAAACCAGTAGAATCCCACCTTTGCTTATGCACTTTCCCCCTCCACACACACACACACACACACTTATGATCATTGTAGCATTGCCATGGCCATGTGATCAAAATTCAGACGCTTGACAGCTGACTCATATTTATGACAGTTGTAGTGTCCTGGTGAGGGGTCAGTTTTTGCGATCTTCTGACAAGCAAAGTCAATGGGGCAGCCGGATTCACTTAATAACCATGTCACTAACTTAATGGCTGCAGTGATTCCCTTAACCACTGTGGCAAGAAAGGTCATAAGATAGGGAAGAACTCACTTAACAAATGTCTTTCTTAGCAACAGACATCGTAAGTCAAGGACTACCTGTATTCATCTGTGGGGCAATTCTGGGAATATTTCAATCCATCAGAATAGAGCTGGAAGGGACCTTGGAGGTCTTCTAGTCCAGCCCTCTGCTCAAGTAGGAGAATCTATACCATTTCAGACAAGGGACTGTCCGGTCTCTTCTTAAAAACCTCTGGTAATTATATATTAAGGGGCCATATCCAGAGGTGGTATTCAGCCAATTCTGACCTGTTCTGGAGAACCAGTAGCAAGAAATTTTCAGTCGTTTGGAGAACCGGCCAATCCCACCTCTGACTGGCCCTGATCCCATCTCTTCTCTGCCTCCCATTGAGTCCCAGCTGATTGGCCGGGTCTTCTTTGGTTGCCCTGAACAGGAGAACGGAGCTGGAAAGCAGGTTGGTGAGGGAATGGGATTTTGCATGCCCACCAAGCCACGCCCACAGAACCGTTAGTAAACAAATTTTGAATCCCACCACTGGCCATATCTTATCATTCACATCTGAAGCAATTAAGGGGCCAGGTCCACTTATTGATAAATCAATGAACTAGGAAGACAGTGCTAAGTACATATCTTGCAGAATATGCTTGTGGCTGCCGGCAAATGGTTCAACAGCTCAGGAAAATGAGAATTAAGAGATTAAATTGGCCTTCTACTTTCTAATTCTTCTAGAAAATTCTTCTGCTTGGACCAAGGATGGTAAAATGAGGACCCAGATTGTTGGGGGCAAGAGGCTGACTCTATAAAACTGCTTAGAGAGGGCTGTGAAGCAATTTATGAGTCTAAGTGCTATTGCTGTTTCTTCCTTCCTTTCTCCCCTTTCCTTCCTTTCTTCCTTTCCTTCCCCTTCCTTCCTTCTTTCCTTCTTCTCTTTCTCATTCTCCTTCCTGATGGCGCAGTGGTTAGAATACAGTATTGCAGGCAAACTCTGCCCACAGCCTGGAGTTTGATCCTGACTGGCTCAAGGTTGACTCACCTTTTTATCCTTCCACAGACTCCGATTGTTGGGGGCAAGATGCTGTAAACGGCTTAGAGAGAGATTGCAGAGCATTGTCCAAGTGTACATGAATGCCATTGCTAAAGTTGCAAATACATACATGCCAGTTGCCAAGCGCCCAAATTCTGATAATGTGCTGTGCGTATGCTGTGACGGTCACAAGTGGAAGGACCCACATGCAAGTCACTTTTTTCAGTTCCACTGTTAACTTCAAACCGTTGCTAAACAAAGAGTTGTAAATTTATGGTGGCAAACATTCAGAGTTGGAAACCTCACATTGAAATTCCCTAGTCATCCTTATCTGTCTTAACTTACAATTTTTATCTTTGGATATCTCATGTGACCCAGTTGCTCTACACGCAATGAAATGTTGCTTTGTCATAGGCAAATGAGCAGGTGATTGATACATCCCTTTAAATTTTAAGATTTGCACGTTTCCTTTGCTGCAGTTAAACAAGATTACAGCATCAAACCTCAGCATTTTTTACTTTCACATAATGATAAAAACTAGCCCTTCCTATAAATAATAAACTTGTCTAACTGATACAAACCAAAATCAAACTTTCATTTTTTTTCCTATCTCAAGCACAAATTCAGAAGTCTTTCTTTTCCCCCCTTTCCCTACACTTTTCTCTTCCTTTCTCTCTCCCCTATTTTCCTACTATTTTTTTATTTTATTTTACATTATAAACGAATTTTAAAAAGGAAAGAACAAAAAACGGTTTGCACTTTTCCATAAACGTGTGCCTTGTTTTACATTTCTGAATTTTACATCTACTGGGGTTTGGGCACCATAAAGATTTCATATCTCTCTCTATATCTCTACTGCATGGAGTATATGCACACACACACACACACACATACACACACATATATATACACACACATTCAATATTTCAAAAGCAGGACTCCAGATTAATTGCAATGTCCTGCATCCCTCTGGCCTGGTTCAATTAATATGTCTTATTTTCTGCTTTGATTTAGAAGCTTTCAAATTATCCCACTATAGGGAAGGGAAGGGAAGCTTAGAGCACTATTCTTTTTTTTATAAGAAAAGGAGAAGCAATTAAATCATTTTTAAGCAGAGCACACATTTCTTAACCCTCTGTTCAACATGCAGGAGGTGCTCTGTCTTGAATCACACTGGTTCTCTGCTATATATCCCAGTCAGTAATTTCATCCAGTTTGTTTGTTTTTTAAGAGAAGATGCTTTGCCTTGAATTTCTATAGCCAACATGAAGTATATTGTTCACTTATTAAGCATTGGCACAAATGACGCCTTAAAATAATTAAATACCAAAAACTAGGTGTGAAGTGGATATGCTGAGCTTGTATATTCCAACAGTGTAAAGGGCAACTGTCTAAAACATTCTCCTTCATTTGGAGGTAAAATCTCCACCCACAAAGTGGTAGCTCTCAGGATTGAAAGTATTTTCATTTCAATCCCCTTCTTAGTGCAGAAATCCACATTAAACCATCTGCTGGAAGTACCTTAGATTTGTTGACATCCAGAATCTAACAGCAGTGAGGCAGAGGAACAAGGGGAGCCTGTTCCCAGTGCACAGAGCTGCTAGAAGGCGAGAGCAGCTGAAGTAGAAGGGGCGACTCAGGAGTAAGGCTGGGATGTGATTGCCCCTCCCATAAGGGATAAAAATCAGACCTCAATGACGAAAGCTTTGCAGGAAGCAAAGTTGTTTGTTCGATAGATTCCCAGTCCTCATTGAAGCTCTGGTTGTTTTTTTCTGGTCTTTCAGTTGGTTTCTGTTATAATTGGATACTTCCATTTTTGGCAACATTCCATAGCACTGAAAGGTGTGTGCTTATCTTGGGGAACTGTTTATAATTAGTTCTGGTTGGGAATGAAAGTAATTCCCAGCATTTCAATAAAATAGGTTTGAAAAGAAACATTCTTGATTAATACATGAATCCTTGTGTCAGTTCCCACTTCAGCTGCCCTTTCTATTTGATCTTTTACAGTTGGGGAAAAAAATGATGGGCCAACTACTCTCAAACAAACAAACAGCAAACGTCTGGTTGAAACTAAAAACTTGCAAGCAAGGTGGGGAGGACGAAGGGAAAAGATGAAGGTTTACAGCAGCTATTTGATAATATCCAAGGTCTCAATATTTCAAAAGACAAAGAGAGATGGCTGCTATCCAGCTAATGATACAATTCTGCTCGTGCAGAATCCAAATGATTACTCTTTTCTATTGTCTAGCCAGAAATATAGTTTTGGGAGGGTTTTTTTTTATTTTTTTAAACTAAAACAACTCTCATGATCACAATAAAAAAGCTCATTCATTTCTTAAAACTTTGCCCAAAGAAGATTTATTGTCTATTTCTTTCTTGAGAGCAATTTAGTCTTCGAAAAGCTCAGCCATGTCTCTCACTTAGAAATGAAAGGCCTTTTACTCAAGGAGTAGACATGACTTGCTTCAGTTTTTCTCACGGGAACAGCCTTGTGGAAATAGGTTGGTCTGAGAAAGAGTGACTGCATTCATGGCTGAGGGTAGATATCAACAGAGGAATTCCTGTTTCTATTCTACCACCACATCACACTGGTTGTCCAAAGTCACGACTCTTTCAATTGTATTTATATACCTGTATATATAGTTCTGATGGATGCGGTGGCTCAGTGACTAAGACGCTGAGCTTTGTCGATCAGAAAGGTCAGCAGTTTGCGGTTCGAATCCCTAGCACCACATAATGGAGTGAGCTCCTGTTACTTGTCCCAGCTTCTGCCAACCTAGCAGTTCGAAAGCACAAACAATGCAAGTAGAAAAATAGGAACCCCTTTGGTGGGAAGGGAGCAGCGTTCCGTGTGCCTTCGGTGTTTAGTCACGCCGGCCACATGACCATGAAGACGTCTTCGGACAGCACTGGCTCTTTTTCGGCTTTGTCACGGAGATAAGCACTGCGCCCTAGAGCTGGAAACAATTAGCGTGTATGTGTGAGGGGAACCTTTATATATAGTTCCTTCCTCAGGTTTTCCTTAAAATAGTTCTAAAGAGTAGGCTGAGTTCAAAGAGAATAATTATAATGGTCAAGCTATTCCCCAAGGAACCTGAAAGCCAGACAAGGAATAATGGATGGAAACTGAACAAGGAGAGATTCAACCTGGAAATAAGGAGAAACTTTCTGACAGTGAGAACAATCCACCCATGGAACAGAAGTTGACCTCGGAAGTTGTGGGAGCGCCATCACTTGACACCTTCGAGAAGACATTGGACTGTCAGAATTTATGTAGGGTCTCCTGCTTGGGAGGGGGGATGGACTAGATGAACTACAAGGTCCCTTCCAACTCTGATTATCTGTTAAATCTGTTAAATTGGACCAAGTATGTGATCTTCCTTGGCTGAGGTGGGTTAGAATCTGCATGCTTCTAATCTCATTACTTAACCCTACAGGCTCTAAAGAATTTGTTCCAGAATTCAACTGTGTGTATGAGAGTCCTGTTTATTGATACTACTCCTAAAATGTTTGTAAGCTCCTTTTAACTGGAAAAGGGACCTTCTAATTAAGAAAATAATTCATTGAGATGGGTAGATGGATGGATGGATAGCAATAGCAATAGCACTTAGATTTATATACCGCTTCACAACAGTGCTTGTACAGCCCACTCTAAGGGGTTTTACAGAGTCAGCCTCTTGCCCCCAACAATCTGGGTCCTCAGTTTACCCACCTCAGAAGGATGGAAAGCTGAGTCAACCTTGAGCCTAGTGAGATTTGATCTGCCAAATTGCAGGCAGCTGGAGTCAGCAGAAATAGCCTGCAGTACTGCACTCGAACCACTGTGCTACCACAGCTATGTATGTATGTATGTATGTATGTATGTATGTATGGATGGATGGATGGATGGATGGATGGATGGATGGGTAGGTAGGTGGGTAGATAGATAGATAGATAGATAGATAGATAGATAGATAGATAGATAGATAGATAGATAGATAGACAGACAGACAGACAGACAGACAGACAGACAGACAGACAGACAGACAGATAGATAGATAGATAGATAGATAGATAGGCAGGCAGGCAGACAGACAGACAGACAGACAGATAGATAGACAAGAGAGATACATTTTGCATATTCAAATTATTTTTCCAAATTTGCAGGTTGAATCCAGATCATGAGTTGAATAGGTTAGTTTCATTTGAAGCAAATAGAATGGGCTTCTTATGAGCTTCCCCACTGACAGCGCTATGAGAACAAATTCAACCAACTTCATCTGATTCCATGTCAGGTTTCATCTCCTGGGCAGGAACTTAGGCAACCAGAATCCAAGAATTCTAAAACAGTAAGATTTATTGAGGAAAGTAAGAAGCTAAAACTAGGGAATTTCAAGAAAGACCACGAGTCATGAAGAAACCCTAGAGAGAGAGAAATACAAAGCTTTAAAATGTTGTTTACCGTTCTTGGTAGTCAATGAGCTGCTTGCCTCTCTATTTGGGGCTGATTTTAATTTTTGCAACCATCAGATTAATTATCATGTTGAGGGTTGGAAAAATAACCACCACATCTTTTTGGACTCCCTTACTTGCTGTTTGATCTCATCAATCAAGAAATGTGCCATGAAAAGTAAGATATTGCAACTTCATGACCTTTTGTGAGCAAAGTGTCCAATTTCTTTGAGTGTTAACTACCCAAAAGCATCACCAAACAGGGTTCTTTCACCAGTTTGTGGGGAACCCCCCATCTATTTGAGTAGATCATACAAACTATTGAATTCAAGCTATCCTATGAGATATAAAAAATCAGAAATGAGGAGGTGATAAGCCACCTGGGGACAGCCAAGGAAAATCATCAAAACCATCAAAAAGCAAAAGAATATTTTGGACATGTGGTGCCACACCTGAAAAAATATGACATCCTTCACCTAATCCTCTAGGGAAAGATCGAAGGCAAATGAGGTCCAGACAGAAGAACATCATAGCTTCAAAACCTAAGGGACTGGTTTGGACAAAGCTCAGCAGCATTTTTTCGAGTGGCTGTTGATAAAAATAAGATAGCCAACACGATCGCCAATGTCCGATGATGGATAGGGCAAAAGAAGAATGAGATGTAAATTCAACCCAATTGCTCCAATTTTAAGCATCTTCTACATCTGTATCACCTTCCACCAAAACCCCCACCATACCAGTTCAAGAACTAGAAAATTAGCAACACAGCTCCTCAACCGAGCTAAAACTAAAGACCTGAATATTTCATGTTATATTTCCCAAGTTTAAACAAAACACATATTCTGACAAATACATTATTGCTGTTGTTATTGGCGGCGGTTGTGTTATTTCTCATTTCCAACATTAGCATGCAACTTTCCGCGCATGGTTAAATAATATTTCTCAAAGCTGTGTCCTAAAATAAATGTTGCTTGGTAATGAGCTGTGCTTTGTGTCAAGACAATGGAGCTCAACAAGGGGAGGAGTGGGCAGAGCACATTTATAATAGATTGCAACAGAATAAATATGCAGGAAGATTTTTTAGAAGGAAAAAAAAACATCAACTACGTTGTCAGGATATGTAATATTAACCAAGAGAAGAGTAAGCTTTTGAACACAAAAAAAAATCTGTGTAATAATATCCACCAACACAAGACATTTTGCAATGCACCTAAAGCTATGTAATAATTTTAATGAAGGTAGAACCAAGCTTTGTAGGCACCAAATGCTACCTGATTTTAAATGCAAAAACAAAGCAAGTACCACTGCAAGAGTTGAGGATAGTTAAGAAAACAGATATTGGAGGTGGGAAAAATCCTGATCCATTTTTTTCCCCAAAGGTTTTTGAACACACGTCAAAAAATAATATCTCTCTCTCTCTCCCTCCCTCCCTCCCTCTCTCTCTCTCTCTCTCTCAACTCTACAGACATACATATGGGTAGTCTTTGATTTACGCCCACAATTGGCGTAACACCCATTCCAAAGCAATGCATTCATAAAGTGAATAAGAACCAAAAGATAATAAAAACTTTTGTATTAAAACATTTGCAAGGTGGATAAACTAATTGTATTACTATTTTGTGATTATCACTGATATGTTTATTATGCTTATTATTATGATTAATGTTGATTAATATGGTAGTTCTACTTAAAACTAATTGTATCCAGACAACACGCTGTTCAGATAGATATGGAATTTTTATGTGATATAAAAATGTACTAATAAAACATATATATAAAAAAAAGAATTACTTTCACTCCCTCTCTCTGTATATATACAACACATACATATGGGTAGTCCTTGACTTACGAACACAATTGGCACTGGAACGCCCATCGCCAAGCAATGCAGTCATAAAGTGAATCATCACATAACCATGTCCAATGTTATGACTTCCCTCCCCTCTGGTTGGTAAGTAAATCCAGCTTCTTTCATTGATTTTCCTTGATGGAAATTGGCTGTGAGGGTCACAGATGGCAATCACATGACACACAAACAAACCCCAGGATGCTACAACTGTCACAAATACATTTTGTTGTTGCTGTTAGTTGCGAAGTCATATCCGACCCATAACAACATGCCAGTTGCCAAGTACCCAAATTGTAATCATGTGACCATGGGGATGCTGGAACAGTTGTAAGTAGGAGAATCGGCTGTAAGTCACTTTTTTCAGTGGTGTTTTAACAAGAAATGGTCACTGAAGGTCATAAGTCAAAGATTACCTGTAGATGACGATCATCAACAGGTACTTCAAAGTTGTCCAGATAGGACAGGTGGAAACTTTTGGGCAAAAGAAGTCCTTAAGGCAGTGATTCTCAACCACCATGGACCCCCTTTAAATACCTTTTGTGGCTTCGAACCTTGGCCACGGTCTCCCAAGACTTAACTCAAGATTTAAATAGCAATAGCACTTAGACTTATACACCACTTTACAGTGCTTTACAGCCCTCTCTAAGTGGTTTACAGAGTCTTGCCCCCAACAATTTGGGTCCTCATTTTACCCACCTTGGAAGGATGGAAGGCTGAGTCAACCTGGAGCCTGGTGAGATTCGAACTGCCAACTTACAGGCAACTGGCTGCAGCAGAGGTAGCCTGCAGTACTGCATTCTAACCACTGCACCACTGAGGCTCTGTACGTAATCATAACATTTCTTCAAACCTTCATGGATTTCCCCAGTGATGACATCACATCTCTCCCCCCCCCCCGGCCAGGGACCAGGGACGTCAAGTTGAGCATCGCTGTCCTAAGCTATACAGGATTCTCAAGAGAATAACCAGGAACCTAAGTTGTACTGAGATATTATTGGCAACCAGCTTGTACAAGAGAGATATCACATGGCAAAACCGCAACTGCACAACAGAGGCATCACATACCAGAACCACAACTGCACAACAGAGGCATCACACAGCAGAACCCCAACTGCACAACAGAGGTACCACACCATAGGGCAGAACCGCAACTGCACAACAGAGGCATCACATACCAGAACCACAACTGCCCAACAGAGGCATCACATGGCAGAACTGAGCACATGTGCCGTGACATTCAGTGTATAGTAAGGTATCAAGTAAGGATTTGCAGTTGTGCGATTCACATTCCTTTGTAAGCAACTGTTCATGACATTTTAAAAAGAAAAAAGGAAACTTTCTTGAGCTTTTTCCAGCAACAGCACCAAACACCTCCATATGTTCCAAAAGTCAACCAATTGCTTTAAGATGAAGCATCATGGAAAACCACAATTGTCATAGAGATGGTGGAACACCTCACAGTGTTGGTTGGAAAAAAAAAAAACATAGCAGAGTACTAAGTTGAAAACTTTGAGGAATAAGAAATGGTACTTACCCCTAGTTGTTGCAGAAAAGAGTTTCCGAAATACGTTGTTCTGTTCCATCATATATATGTTTAGGGAAAACCTTCCTTCCTTTCTTTCTTCCTTCCTTCCTTCCTTCCTTCCTTCCTTCCTTCCTTCCTTCCTTCCTTCCTTCCTTTCCTTCACCTTAAAAAGTGGAAATAAAGCAGAAAAAGTCTTAATTCAGCTCTCTTGTATGAACCTTAGCAGTTCTATGCAATGCAATCAATCTCTAAGTAAAAGTACAGATACTCCAATCCTTGACTTCCTCAAGGCTACATGTCAAATATTTTCAGAGTTATGATGGCTGCCCACACATGATCACATTTTGGGCACTTAGCAACCTGCTCACCTTTACAGCTATTAGTAGCATCCCCTGATCGCAGGGCCACAATGTATGTGTCAGCGTTCCAGAAAATTTCCACTCCAACCAATAACTCCAAGACAGACATCTTCTCAAAAGTTCTGTTTTATTTGGATAGTAAATTGGCACATGTGGGGAATCTCGAATCTGAAAGTTCAGGGCTTCCTTGCAATAAGTAAATACTGCAAATCCACCCCCTGCACCCATCATCGCATTACATGCCCCAATCACCATCCGTCCCAACTTGAGAACGTCCCCTCACCCAGGTGCAGAAATAACATGACCTTAGCTTAGAAAAAGAATGCGATTATGTCTAACCACATACGCTCCAAGAAATTCCCCCCTCCCTCTTTCCCAGGCTCAAGAATGTGCCAGTGAGAAAGTGGGAGATTCTAATATACTATAACTTCCAAAGCTGACAGCATGACCTTCTTGGTCAGTTGACCTGCGTGCAAAATACTAAACGGTAGGCCCAAACATTTTGTGTTGCAGATACTTTTGGTCATCCAGCTCATTGAAGATGTGTGGCTGGTGGCCCACCCTGCCAAGAAAGGACCACCTGTCATAAAACATGGCACAAAGACAAGGCATTTAAGTAGGAGAGACACTTCTGGAGTGACAGGTTAACAATTTCATCCAACTGGCAGTTGTAAGGAACCATTTTTAAACTATCACAGCTTCTGGTGCTGTTTCTTCCCAGCTGGTGGAACTTAAGCTGAGCTGTGTATGCATCTAATTACAAATCAGGTTGCATATACAAATGCAAGTCCATCTTTCCATGCAGGTAGTGTACCTTCATCCCCAGCCAGCAGCACAGATGGAGGATAGCAATTGAGGGAACTAGGTATGTCCAGTCCAACAAAGAGACAGACTAGGAAGGATATGAGAGCAGTCTTCCAATATTTGAGGGGCCACCATGGAGAAGAGGAGGGGGATCAACCTATTCTCCAAAAGACAATATTAAAAAAAAAATATGTTCAGACTCTAACAGCGTGCAGAAAAGAGCAGAAAAGATGATTAGGGGACTGAAGGCTAAAACATACAATGAACAGTTGCAGGAATTGGGTTAGTCTACACTAGTGGGGGGAAAAACCATTGATAGCAGTCTTCCAATATCTCAGGGGCTTCCCCAAAGAAGAGGGAGTCAAGCTATTGTCCAAAGTATCAGAAGGCAGGACAAAAAGCAACAGGTGGAAAGTAATCAAGGAGAGAAGCAACCTAGAATGAAGAAGAAATTTCCTGACAGTGAGAACAATTAATCGCCAGAAGTTGTAAGTGCTCCATCACTGGAGGTTTTTAAAAAGAGATTGGACCCCTTTGTCTGATATGATATAGATCTCCTGCCATAGGCAGGGGGTTGGACTAGAAAACCTCCACGATCCCTTCCAATCCTATTATTCTAGGTGTTCTGTGTGTTATCTAAGACATTTAGAAGATCATCTCTTTATTTATGAAAGGATAGGCGACCTACAACCTACCCCTTAAGTTGTTATTTACACTTCCATCAATTTCTCCCCACAGATTACAACATCAAATCTAGCAGAAGATTGCAAAGAGATATTTTGGTTTGGTTTCTTCCTTTTTTTTTCTTCCTTTTTGTAAATAGAAATGAAATTCAGAAATACACACCTTAAGTCTCTGGCAAGGTTAATGCACTTGCTTTAGGGGTCAGAAACATACTCCAAAAAAATTAAGGAGGCACATTTGCAGCCCAGAGCTGCTCCTGTGATATCACTGCCATGTGCCTCCGATGCCAGAAAATAAAAGTGTAGCCCAAAAGAGAAAAAAGAAAAGGTTGCCTGGCCCCAATTTATTAAGTTCATCCAGCATGAAGCCGGGATAATTTGCACAAGCTTAGCTGTCAATTGCACAATCTGTCACTGGTGCAAGAGATGTATACCAAGAATTTCCTGTTTTGCAGGTGGAAATGTGTTTTATTTCAAACTTGGCAAAGCTCAGTCCATTGCAGAGGGCCCTGGAAATCTGTATTCAAATCTGCCCTGCAGGTAGCACTGTTCTCCTCATCTCTAAGGAACCATGTGCTTGAATGGGTAAATTATCCATACTTACTTCTCAAATATTAGGGATGATAAAAGTATAAAAGGAATGAAAATTAAAAAGGAAGAATTCAAACTACAAGCTTTTGCTGATGACTTAGCTTTTATTCTGGAAGACCCGCTAGAAACAGCTCCAAAGTTATTGGAAAAGATAGAGAACCAGTAGCAGAAATTTTGAGTAGTTCAGAGAATCGGCAAATCCCACTTCTGACTGGCCCCGCCCCCATCTATTCTCCGCCTCCTGAGTCCCAGCTGATTGGCTGGGTCTTCTTTGGTTGTCCTGCACAGGAGAACGGAGCTGGAAAGCAGGTTAGTGGGGTGGGGAGGGAATGGGATTTTGCAGTATCCTTCTCCTGCCATGCCCACCAAACCACGCCCACTGGTAGTAAAAAAAAATTGAAGGTAGGTAGGTAGGTAGGTAGGTAGGTAGATAGATAGATAGATAGATAGATAGATAGATAGATAGACAGACAGACAGACAGACAGACACTGAAACAAGAGACTTTCAATTCTAGAATAAAGCCAGGACATAAAATTTAACAAATGCACAAATTAGGAGATTATTAGTAAGAGCTAAATTCTTCAGGAAGCATTCTATAGAAACAGAAAACTTATTAAAATTATTGTATGGGGAGGGCAGGGGTCCCCTCAGCTTTACAGATCTAGCGATTGAATTTGCATCTTTTTCTGATTAGGTGATAATTGTGTTTGAATACTAAATGTGCAGCTGCACAAAAGATAATTCGATGCTTATGGTTTCTAATATAATTTTTTTTTAAAAGCTTAAATATAGAGATACTTTCCAGGAGGATATACATTTGGGTTGAGTCCAAACACTGCGCTGAACCATAAATCATCTAAAAGCGGTCACTGTGATTTAAAAACTATTATTTGTGGCTTTTTGTGACATGGGAATGCAGACAATGGTGGTTTATTCAAGAAGTCTTGGTTAAAGAAGCAGAAAAGTAGTGCAATTATGTCTGGGCATCACATTTATGTTCTTAATTAAAGTCTCTTAAACAAACCCACACAGAACAGTAAGCCATAAAGCCAAGGTTGACAAACCACAATGGCTTAACTCATGCCTTCATTTTGAGGCATTCATAGATACATGGTCTCCACCAATACGTTATACAATTATATGCCTGGTGGCATAAAAATAAGTGAAAATTAAGAATTCAGAAATGTGTTCACTTCCTTTTTCCAGGTAAGGAAGCTATCTTTGATGTAAAAGCACGGCTAAAATTTATCTCTGTTTTGGTTTTGCTGACTTTTTGATGAAGCACAACCTGTCTGACCTTCCTAACCTATTCTTATTAATGGTTCCTATCCTACTCTAGTTTGCTGTACTCTGTCATTATTCCTTTCTGCTTATATTTTGGTTTTGAAACAATTGTCGCAAAACCTCTTTGGACACCCACTGAAGCTGAAAATAGAGATGAATATATCTCAACGAAGACTTACCTAATTTGCTGGCAGGGATGCAGCAGCTCAATAGAGTCAAAAGCGGGACATAGATATGAGGTTGCCAATATTCCAGTCAAATCATCAACAAGCAGAGTATGTCATTGTATGTTGTTGTTTTGATGTCTTACACTTCTTTCTCAAACTTTTTCCTTCATTATCAAAAAAAGGGCTTATCAAACTTGGTTCTAAGTTACCTTCCTTCATCATCACTGTAATTCCAAAACAGCTGTAGAACAAATGTATGTAACTCGTAACTTGATTGGAAGATGTTTGTGTCATTTCAACAAATTACCATCGGTAATTTCATCAATGTTTGTTTTAAAAGGAATACTTTGAGAGATTGTAAAATATATTTTAGTGATGATGATGTTATTCATTCAGCCATATCTGGGTGATTTTATGGGGAAGATCTCTCTGCATCTTCCAATCCTGCACTATTTATATTTTAGTATACACGGCAATCTTTAAGCCAATTTAAATGTCCTTGTTATGATGAGTAATGGGTTTGTGTGTTGTTAACCAAAAAAAAAACCACTTTTACTCAAATGTGGATAATTTACTCGGTTGATAGAACACCACTCTAAAGCCTCCAAGCCGCAGCCTTGCCAACAATCCAAAAACTTGTCCTTGAGTTTTGTGAACAAGTGGTCAGGTTTTGTGAACCTGGCCTTCCTTCAGTCCAACTCAGCCTCTGCATTTGTGTTTTTCAAACTTGACAACATTCATTCTTAACGTTGCCCAAGTTGTGAAACACTTGTTTATGATATAATTGGTTTCCCATAAAACAGTATGTGTGACACAACTATTTGTATATTATTCTGCAGTGGTTTGCAAACAATTATAAAATCAAGAAATCAAATCTCCAAACCCATCAAGAGAGGCTAAGAGAAAATGGATCCCAAATTCAGGAAGCATCAGTCATATCATCAATGGAACTGTCAGCTCTACGAGGCAGATCAGATCAAGAAAGAGATTCCATGGAAAACAAAAATCTACTTTATTTTAAAACATATTTTTTCCAGTCTGATTGTGCTCCCTCTCCTTCCTCTTTATAAGTTGGTTGTAGTAATGTTTTTTTGTAACAAAGCTGAGCTGAATCCAATCAAATCACAGATATTAAAAGCTGACTGTTTCAGAAATGGGGAAAAATATTTCCCATCCCTGTCCTTATTTTTGTTTAGACTCTGGAAAACCTCAAGTGATCATTTGCACAAGGCCCTACAGTACATGCTTTCCTGGTAGCCAGGAATGTAGGATCGCTGGGTGTCCTGTACTCAGTTTTTCTGCATGGAAATCAGCCACTTAATCTTTTAGACACTTTCACAGTCTAAAAGTCCTAGTGTGTATCCAGCCAGGGAAGAGAGGAGAGACTCCCACCCACCTACCTACCCCTGCTTTTAAAAACCAGATCAGGACAGCACATCCACTTTTGTGACATCAACATAAAACAAAACATCAAGACATCTGCATAAGCTCATCAAAATGCCTGCAGCTGGAGCATTATTTAAATAACTTTCTTTTTCTGTTCTTTATGGATTACAACCACTTTGGAGTCTGATTATAATTTCTTTCTAGGGTCTCATTTTGTAACTAAGGCCAATTTTATTTATTATCTCTCTGTGAGCATTGGGGGGATTGAAAATTGGCTCTCGTTATTATCTCACATCCAGGGAAGGGAAGGGAAGGGAAAGGGGTAAAGAAGGGAAAGGATGAAGAAGGGATGAGGAAGGGGAGGGATGAGGAAGGGAAGGGATGAAAAAGGGAAGGGAAGGGAAGGGAAATCTTCAAATCAAAGGTCATTTCATAGAGCCATCCATATGGTTTGCCACTGTCTTTTACCACAATATTTTTTTCAACTCCATAATCTAATCTACAACCCTAGTATACTCTGAAGCAGTGTTTCTTAATCTTGGCAATTAGATGATGAATAGACTTCAACTCCCAGAATTGCCCAACCAAGTGTTTCCCAATTATTTCCAGCCAGCCCCAACTGCCTTCCAATTTTGGGACCCGAAGTCCACCCACTTTCAAGTTGTCAAGATTGAGAAATCCTGCTCTGATGGAATCTCATCTAAGTACTACTCTGTCCCAGCCCTACCAAGCTTTCATTCTCAGACAGAATCACCCACTTGAAAAGATAACTAAATTTAGCTACACCTCTCACCAACATGAATGCTTCCAATGAAGTGCTCAAGCTACAGCTGACTTATTTCTTCATTTTCTATCTAGCAAGTTGGAAACCAGTGGTTTCTTATCAGCTATTTCCCCATTCCTAAGTCTGCTTGAGTTCCTCCAAACCCTAAATTGTCGAATCTCAGAGTGTCTCCTTGCTAGCTGTCCCAGAAATGAAAGATGTAATCAGACAGAGATATAATGTCCTGTAATTCAGTGAATGGAGCTGCTTCTATGGTAATTTCTTGGGTAATTACATGTGCAAATGATGCTTTTCTGTAATTGAAATTGAACCGCCGATAGTAATCCATAATTTATTATGCTACTTTCCATCATGCACTGGTGACTCTTAGGGAGGGTTCGTGCAGTATCCTACATTTAGAACATGTACTCATCTGCAGCCACTGAAGCAGGTTGAGATGTTGAGAAGGAAACACAACTCAGGAGCAAAGGATGTTTTTGACTTGCCAGAGTTGTAGAATCGCAAAATTGGAAAGTACCTTAGAGTCATCTAGTCCAGGGGTCACCAACCTTTTGGACCTCGGGGATCACCTAACTCATAATTTTAAATCCCGTGGACCAGAGACCCTGGGAAAATCCCCAAAAAAGTCTGCAGGAAAATTCCCCACCCCGTTTTCGTGCCGATCGATCGTTGGGATCGCAAGATACCGTCTCCAGCTCTGTTCTCGGGAGGGGGAGAGAGAGAGAGACTTTTGGCTTCATGCAAGGAAAGCAGCAGAAGCAGCAGAAGTCTTTCTTTCTCTCCCCCAAATTCTGCCAGAAATGAATCTTTGCCAGCGCAGCCTCTTGGAGCAGGAGGCTTTGCAGGGTCTCAAAGACTCATTTCTGGTGGAGTTTGGGGGAGAGAAAGAAAGACTTTTGCTGCTTTCTTTGCATGCAGCCAAAAGCAGAAGAAGAAAGAAGTGGAAAGAAGCAGCCCGGTGGCCAGGTGTGTGGGGCGAGTAGGGAAAGTTCCCCCTCCGCCCTTTCCCCCCTCCCCTCACTACCTCATGTTGTTTGCAATGCAAGCGACGCAAGCCTTGTGTTCCCCTGGGCCATGTGGGCAGCGCAGCCTTGTGTTCCTGCACAGTCTGGATTAATTGCTTTGTGTGGGGGACATTTCTCTGAGGACCACCAAAATTTTCTCATGGACCACCGGTGGTCCCCAGCCCACTGATTGGCAACCACTGATCTCGTCTAAGCACTGCTCAGTATAGGATCCACTAGAGCATTTTAGGCAGATGACTATCCAGCCTCCCTTTGAAGATCTTTAGCAAAAAAGAGCGGGCACCACTTCCTGTGGCAGATTGTTCCCCTGGCTAACAGTTCATAAAATCATTCCCTGAAACAAATTACAAGGATTTTGATAAACAGTCCCAAATTTGAACATTATCAGAAAGTAAGAAAAGCACCTCCCCTTATTATGTTTTCAAACCTATGTGTGATTCTATACTCTTCTATCATGTTTCTTTTTTGCTCCATTTGCTCCCGTATCCAAGTCCCAATGCTATTCTAGAGAGTTGCAGGAATTGGGTATGTCTAGTATAATGAAAAGAAGGACCGGGGTGACATGGCAGCAGTGTTCCAATATTTGACGGGCTGCCACAAAGAAGGCCAAAGCACTTCAAAGTCGGACAAGAAGCAAATAGATGGAAACTAATCAAGGAGAGAAGCAACTTAGGACTAAGGAGAAATTTCCTTTCAGTGAGGACAATTAATCAGCGGAACAACTTGCCTCTAGAAGTTGTGAATGCTCCAGTACTGAAGATTTTTAAGTAGAGATTGGATAACCATCTGTCTGAAATGGTATGGGGTTTTCTGCCTGAGCAGGGGGTTGGACTAGAAGACCTCCAAGGTCCCTTTCAAATCTGTTATTCTGATATTTTAATTCCTCAACTCCATCTTAAAGCCACACATACAGAAGTTCCATATGATAGAAATTTAATAGATTGATATAAGACATAATATAGACACATATAACCATTGGTTGAAAGTATAACATAAATTTTAAGATAAAACTTGGAACATCTTGTATAAAATGATGGAATAAATAGTTTAGTTAGGGATGATTAATAACTGATAAATATACAAGCATGTGTTAGTTCGACAATGTGAAAATATTATATAATATAAAAATATTGTGAGTAAATGACTACAAAAGAAGAGCACAAAAGATTTGTAACTAACTGACACACTGTATGTATATCAAATGAAAGATGGTTTTATGTTTTTATGTTTGGTATGTGTGTGTTTGTTTTTAAAAATAAAAACGCTTTAAAAAAAGAAGTTCCATATTTAATCCTATTATTGTGGTAAAATGTAGTCTGGATTCCCAGGAGGGAGAGGCTGCATTCCAAAGACAAGAGAATGTTTGGTTGGGAGGAAGAGGGTTAAGACAGTTCCTCTCTAGTGATTCCCAGAATATATCTATATTAATGCAAATAGTTGTTTTAGTTTGGCAAGTTTTCTGTCTATAGGTGAGGAACAATAAAGGAAACTATTCAGAAGTAATTCTGTGTGTCTCTCTTAGTTCTTGCAGGACCTGACAATTATAGAATGATATAAAGAAATGGTTGAAGGACATCATAAAATTGATGGAAAGAATGATGTAGCCCAACCCTCTGCAAAATGTAGGAAACCCCATTATACTAATCCCAAGAGGTGGCTGTCCAGATACTTAGTTCAACCCCCTTCCCTACACGGGAATTCTCTTTCTTTACCTAACATTCCCGACTGCTGTTGTTACAAGTCCAAGGAAACCTACTTATTGGAGTTAATGGGCCAATTTACTGAGCTGATATAAATCAGCTTCCAATGCACAGAGTGTTCTGTCATAATGGAAAGTTGATTCAGTTGCTGGACATTGGGAGAATGTCACACTAGTCCATTTTAATAGAGCTGCCATCTCTCAGCTCAATCTATTTCACAATGTCATTTCCAGATAATAGAGCTGGTGGAGGGAGAGCCACAGATAGTGGCTTGAGTTCCTGGAGCAAAGGTATTTTTCAAGGAGAGGGATATATTTACCCAAGAAATGCCATGTGATGCTGAGCAGTAGAGGTCAATAATGTGACTCAGCGAAATGCTTTCAACTTTCCAAAGGCTCAGTCAAGAGACTTGTCCATGGTGCTGAACACTCAACTACCATATGATTTTCACGCTCTGGATTTCATTCATTCACTCATTAATTACTCATTCATTTATACATATCCTGCCTTTATTATTTTTATAAATAACTCAAGGCAGCAAATATATCCAACACACTTTCCCCCTCCTTTTTTTCCCCAGAACAACAAACCTGTTAGATGGGTTGGGCTGAGAGAGAGGAACTAGCCGAAAGTCACCCAGTCAGCTTTCATAAACAAGGCAGAACTAGAATTCACAGTCTCTGGGGGATTGGCCCAAAGTCACTCAGCCAGATTTTGTGCCTAAAGCAGGATAGAACTCACAGTTTCCTAGTGATTGGCCCAAAGTCATCCAACCAGCTTTAATGCCTAAGACAAGACTAGAATTCATCATCTCCTGGTGGATTGGCCCAAAGTTTCCCATTTTTAACCCACTTTTATTACTTTATAAGTAACTCGAGGCAGCAAATAGACATATTACTCCATCTCCTACTCTTTTCCACACACAACAACTCTGTGAGGTAAGCTGGGCTGAAAGAGAGTGACTGGCCCAAAGTCACACAGCTAGCTTTCATGGCTAAGGCAGGACTAGAACTTACCATCACTTGGTATTTGTCCCACAGTCACCCAGCTGGCTTTCATAGCTAAGGCAGGACTAAAACTGTTGTAGAGGAAAGAGGAGGAGGAAAAAGGTGTGTTAGATATGTCCACCACCTTGAGTTATTTGCAAAAAAAATAAGCAAAGGATACAATAAATAAATAACAGATAAGATCTGATGCAACTTCATTTTTTTCTCTCAAGACTGCCTACATCTCTGAATCGTTTCTAGAAGCTTCCCTCCCCAAATCAAGAAAATAAATCCCTTATAATGTGGAATTCTGTTGCTCTCCATAATAATTAGGGATGAGTACAACTCCTTAATGCAGTATCTATTTGAGAACTATGGACATTTGACCCCTATTTGAAGAATATAAATAGGTTGTCATTAAACTATCGCTTCTTCATATTTTGTCACAAATCCATCTATTTTCTATCAATTTTTCTATTCTATTTTCTATTCTTGAAGTAGTTGGAAATAAAACAGATCTATATCAGCCAACCCTGATTGAAAATTCTTAGCTTAGTGCTATGTCCCACGCCTTTTCTTTAAAAAAGAATGCTCTCCCTGGGGAATGAAAAATGTTATTTTCCACATTCCTTACATATGTTTTAAGATATTGCATTTTTTATCACCCCTTGTGAACAGTCTCATTTTGTTAAGACTGTATATCAAAGTGAACGAATAGCAAGTCTTCAATACTCATTAGATGATCTCATTAAAGCATGACTGTTATTCCTCTCTGAATAATCCCAAAACAAATTGTGACTTTATGCTTTGGTTACCTTCAATATTTACAAGTGAACACGTTTGCCGGCTCAATAACGCCACCAATGTAGTCAATCAGCACAGACAAGCTATATAGATTTTATAATTGAACCTGGTTTTGATTAACCTAATCTCTTTAAGAGGGAAAATGAAATGAGCTAGTGCAGTAACACACATAAAGAGAGAAAGAGAAAGGGAGGGAGGGAGGAAGAGAGGGAGAGAGGGAAAAGGAGGGGGAGAAAGAGAGAGAGAGGAAGGGAGAGAGAAAGAGAAAGAGAGAGAAAGGGAGGGAGGGAGTTCATGCAAGAAAAGGGGAAAAATAGCATCAACAGGTTTTAATATACATTCCTCATTCAGCAATGAAACACGGTAGGCTACCAGTGTGTTATTTTAAGCAAGCCAAGCAGTTCAAAAATACATTTTTTTTCCATCCAGCAAAACTGCCAGTCAAAAGGAAGAAAAGGAATGCAGAGAGAAAAGGATCTCTTCTTTTTTCCCTCCCTTGGTTTTTTCCTGTCTTTGATCTATTTCTATCTCGTTCTTCAAATAACAGCAACCCCCCCCCCCCACCGATTTCCAGAAAACAAGAACAAAATTTGAGCAGTGAAACTTTTAAGACAATAAATACTTTTTAACAGGGAAAGCTGTCTGTATCATAACCTTTTCTGGGCTGAGGGCCATATTTCACTTCTGAATGACATAACTAGACTTTGTTTTCAGAAATAGCAAGTAGGGTCAGGACAAAAAAAATCTAATTTTGTTCGAGTTCCATTTAAATTTCAATTAAAATTCAATAGAGTTGATATCATCACTCCCTAATCATTTTCCCCTTCCTCTCTTCCATTAAAATAAAAATATGATAACAACTTCTATGGAGGCGTAACCTATAGCTTCCTGGGGTTATTGGCAAGTCTGCCTTCAACCAGCAAGTCGTTTTGTTATACATTGAGACAGACGGTACAACTGATACGTAAGCTCATAAATAAATCTGACTTAGAGGCGTATCATTTGTTTTCTATTGATTGGTTGAATTTTATAACCGAGTTCTTCTGCATCTCATCATCTTTCTTTCAGGACATAATGC
This sequence comes from Hydrophis major, assembly GCA_033807585.1. Lineage (NCBI taxonomy): Eukaryota > Metazoa > Chordata > Lepidosauria > Squamata > Elapidae > Hydrophis > Hydrophis major. The sequence goes on along the minus strand of CM066340.1, from coordinate 11,647,825 downwards.
ATGATTGACCAATTCAGATTAATGACTTAACAAATGCAGTGGGAGCCAATAATGTTGAACTACTAGAATAAGGGTAGGGGTTTCCATGTTCATTTCCTTCTTCAATCAGAGAAACCAGTTGAGTGGCACTGTGCCAATCTTTACCTCTAAGCCTTGCTCTTGTGTAAAAGGGGTGTGAATCTGCCCACTACCCTATTTAACTTTTTGATTTGATAAAGATGAATAGATACAATGAGACTGATCCAATCAGGATGAAAAGATGAATAGATTTAATCTGAACCATCCAACCGAGCAATTACAATGCATAACCATAAATAAATAAATTCAATTTAAAAAATTGTGCATCGTTGTAAACACAACCAGAGTCAAATTGTCCGTCTATCTGTCTATCTATCATTTATTATTGGTCTAGTGGTTAAGGGACATTAGACTAGAAAGCAAGACACCATGAGTTCTAATTCTGCCTTAGGTAAGAAAGTCAACTGGGTTTTTTCTTGGGATGTAATCTTCTCCATATATCAATCAAATTTAACTCCTTCATCATTTCCGTACATATCTTGGGAAGCTCTCTTTCCCCCCCTTTGTTCTTTCCCCCATTACTGTGGTCTTTTTGATAATCAGCAATAGAATTAAAGTCTCCTATGATACAAATATTTCTTTTTTCCAATCCTACTATTTTTCCATAAAGATGTTTAAAAAAAACCTAGAATAAATTTAAAGGCAATGCAGGATATGAAGAGCAGGGGAGGGCTGGCACTTCCAAATTGGGAGTTGTATTATAGGGCAGCCTCTTTAGTACGGTTGAAAGAATGGATGAATTTAACCAATAAGAGAATATTATTCTTAGAAGGCCATGACTTGCAGAGGGGGTGGCATGCTTTTTTATGGGATGTAGGGAAAACTAGCCAGAAATGTTTTCACAGACATCTAATCAGAGACTCATTATTAACTAATTGGAAGAAAATACAGAAAAAAACACTATTTAAAAATACCAAATTTGGATTTCAACAATGGAGGCGATGATTCATCCAAATAATCTGGATATCACTAAAATGATTAAATATAAGGAACTTTTGGATACACAAGGAAATTTGAAATCGCGGCAAGAACTTCAAGAGCGGGGACTAAAAATTGATCAGTGGGCATATCTTCAAATTCAAAGTAAATATAAACAGGACAAGAAAGAATTTGGAATTAACAATAAACTCCAGCAATTAGATAAAATTTTATTAGGATCAGGCAAAAAATATAACAAAATTTTATCATTATTTATTAGAAGTAGAATTAGAAGAAGAAATTGTAAAAGGGAACATGATAGTCTGGAGTAGGAATATAGGACGTAGCGTCACCATAACAGAATGGGAAAAGGTCTGGGGTAGAAGTAATAAAATTACAAAAAGGCCTCTCATGTCATACTGAATTAAACTATTGTGTTGAAATTTAAAAAAAAAAAAAAAAAACCAACCTAAAACTAAGGAGAAATTTCCTGACACTTAGAACAATTAATCCATGGAACGACTTTGCTTCCAGAAGTTGTGGGTGCTCTATCACTGGAGCTGTTTAAGAAGAGACTGCACAATTGTTTGTCCAGAATTGTACAGTGTCTCCTGCTTGAGCAGGGGGTTGGACTAGAAGACCTCCATGGTACCTTCCAATTCTGTTGCTCTATTATATTATTCTTATATTATATTATATTATATTATTTTTATTCTTATATTATATTATTACTGATGCATCTCTTAATTCTTATTGTTGTTTTCAAACAGGAAATTCTAAAAGCTTGACATCTGCCCACTCATGCTATGTCAACAATAATAGACAAGGACCTTGGAATGCCTTTTTTATTGTCAAACTAGGAAGGTGAAGCCATCAGTAATCCCATCCAAAACAAAGGCTGCTATTGCCTTCCGAAGGATATGTCCCAGCCCCAATTTGGAGTAGAATCAAAAGTTGCTACAATTCACAGCTTGGACCGGTGCTGGATGTTGGGTACTTAGCAATCCAAAAGAGAATGACTAATCAGTCGTACAATGCAATGCGGGGGGGGGGTTTAAATCAAAGCTGTATAAATTGCCTTCGTGTCATAACTGAGTTACATTTTATTGGCTGCAGCTACTCTGCAATTAGAGTTTTTATCACAAATACATTGGCCTCAGAATTAAGCCAGCTTTTCAAGAACACCAGCCAAGGAATCATTGGTGGCTAATAAGAGTTTTAGAATCTCCTCTAAATATCTGCACCATTTTTTTTTAAAGGAGGGTGATAGGGGCCACAAGAAACCTTCCCCAGGAATGGAGCTCAGGGGTATCTGCAGAACTCAAAAAAAGTCAAAACGGGGCAGGAATTCTATTGCATGGTCGTTGTGACTTTTATGACAGGCACACATATATCTTGTGGGTGCCTCTGATCAAGCTGATGTTTTGTTAATTGCTTCTGGTCTGATTTGACAGTGGGAACAGATAGTTTCATTTTAGACCATGACGATGGTCTACCTGTAAGCTTATGTAATCACTGATTATAAAATAAACCACTGTGGCCATCGTCATAGTGTGTTTATAGAAGAAGAGCAGGCAGAGCTGGTGGGAGGAGTTAAGTGTGTCATCAGCTTAGAGTCATTATGTTGACACAACTGGTCCAAGTCCAATCCATCTTGAATTCCATTGACCTTTCTCTGACACCAATTCAAATTTAGTTGCCATGATTCTTGTGTATAGATGATAAATCTTGCTGAACTGCAACTTACTGTCTGATCCTGATCCTTTGCACCTGGCATTAATCTAGTCAACTAAAGTTCAAATCTGAATCCACACCAAATAAGAGTCAATGGAATTCAAGGGTGTGTGTGTGTGCTAAACCTGGACCATTTGTGGCAATGTAATGACTCTAAGCTGATGACATGCTTAACTCGCCCCCCCATCCCAGCTCTGCTGCTCTTCTACACTGTCAGAGATAGAAGTAGAGTGACAATGGAAGCTGTAGGATCTCTTAAAGCTTTCAATACCTGTCATGGCCTTCTGCATAAGATTCCACCCGATGCCTGGCAGATGTTCCAAGGGAAATGGTGCCATGCTTGTCCAAAATGCAGAGTTCAGTAGGGGGTGGTGAAAACCCACCCACCTGCAGAATGTGAGCTCAGTAGCTGCTTGGAATTATTTGCTCCAAGTTGGCCACGAGATTTGATTCGGCATTTAATAGAGTGCTGTGGGATCCAACCAGGCATGATTACAGTCCTATGTCTAAGACTGACAGTACCTCTGAATCTCTCTCATTATAAAGGCGGCACAAAAGCTGCATAATGGGGAGAATGATTATAAGTGTTTAGACTGACCCAGTTTTTGTCATCAAATGTCACTACTCAACTCTCCGTATCAAAGCAAAGCCAGTCTACATACAATCTCCAAAGGGAAGGCGATCTGAAGATACATGAAAAGGAAGATGATGATGGGCTAGAGCAGAGTTCTTCAAACTTGACAGCTCTAAGACTTGTGGACTTCAACTCCCAGAATTCCTCCTCCAATCAAGTTAGCTCAGGAATTCTGGGAGTTGAAGTCCACAAGTCTTTCACTTGCCAAGTTTGAAGACCCTTAGGCTAGAGTCTTGCCCTAAATCAGGGGTGCCCAATCTTCGCTACTTTAAGACTTGTGGACTTCAACTCCCAGATGAAGTATGGCTGGCTGGGGCATTCTGGGAGATGAAGTCCATGGGTGTTAAAGTTGCCAAGGTTGGACACCCCTGCCCTAAGTCAAATTCTTTCACCAAGGACCTTGTGATCATACAACTTTCCCAATAATTCCAATCCATACCTAAGTCATTCCTGTTATGACCAACCTAGAGATAGTTTGCTTTGGAGAAGTTTCACCCCAACAAATATGAATCTGTTCTGAGATGCACAGGTCCACCATTCAACACTGAGCTTGCAGTTCCAGCTCAGTTTTCTGCCAACCCATTGGGTATCAAGAGAAAGAACAAAAAGAAAAGAAAGACTGAGAAGTCTGCCTCTTCATTGATTACAATGGCTAACCCAAATCGCAAGAGAAAGTGGGCAGCCCTCAGTTAAAAGACATTTTTGCTGTGTCTTCAAAATTAGATCTAAGCCTAAGCAATATCCATAGGTGATGGAGAAGTAAGAAAAGAGAACCGAGATCTCAGATTCGCTCACTAACAAGGATTTAGCAGCTCTCCTTCTTTACAAACATACACTCACAAATATAGCAGACTGTGTCATCTGGGCCTAAGCAAGTTCCACAACAGATATACTAAATTAAAAAGTAGTTTAGTCAAGAAAGAAACATCTGCTTTTGAAGAAAGAAACACCTGCTTTTAAAGATAAGGGAGGTATGAATTTAGAATGCTGTCGTATCAGGCCCACAAACAGACTCTCTCATTTGTTGAATTTAAAATACATTTGCACTGATATTTCTTACTCTCTGTTCCTTATCAATTATGCCAAGCAAGATTGGAAGCTTTCCATTCTTTGCATTGTGAGAGACATTTCCACCGGATGCTTACTTTTGCATGCTTTGGAAAGGGAAAAAACAGGCAGCTTGCCAATCAATGTTTGAAAGGAGAGAGGGGGGGGGGACCCCAACCATCCACCAACCAACCTCCAGGCAAAATCCATGCAAGATAGACTCTTCTCCTTAATCCAAAAGAATTTCAAAGGAAACCTGGCTATCTTCATTTGGATTTTTCCCCGGGGAAGTTTTAGCTCCAGCTGATAGCCCTCTGAGTGTGAAGCAGAAGAACAGGAGGATCAGAAAGGCCCTGAGGCAGGATGGCCAGACTTCTTCCTTCTTCTCAACCAGAAGACCCAGCTGTGCTGTGATCTTCAAACTCCATTGCTCTACTCCAGGTGTTTCTCTTCACAATCAATCAAAATCTACCTTCTTGTAACTCTACCTTCTTGTATTAACCCTGTCTTGATGGAAAGCTGAGAACAAACCCTTGTGTTATCCTCCACAGGCAATTTCGTCCCTACTTCTCATCTTTCTTGTCTGACATGTACTACCGAGCCACTACAGATCCATTGGAGATGGCCATTTCGCTCTAACCCTAAGTGGATTTTGCCCCAGTGGGATTTTGCTATGTATTTTACCAGGCAACATCAATAAGACAGGGTCAAAATGTCAGCACTCTCCTAAGCATATCCATGTACTATGAATCCATTGGCAATGTCCATTTTGCTCTCCGAACTCATGGAGGACTAACCCTAACCCCAAGTGGATTTGCCTTCCAATAATGGGATTTTCCATGTATTTTGCCAGGGAATGTTGATAAGACATGCTCGAAAAGTCAACACCCTATCCTAAGCATAGCCATGTGCTACTAATGTATCGGCAATTCCATTTTGGTCTGGGTTCTCATTTTACCTACTTTGGAAAGACGGAAGGCTGAGTCAACCTTGAGCCTGGTGAGATTTGATCTGCCAAATTGCAGGCAGCCGGCAGTCAGCAGAAGTAGCCTGCAGTACTGCACTCTGACCACTGCACCACCACGGCTCATATATATACTGCCTATCTCACTATCCAGAGACCTATAAGGGGAGCAGGTAGATAGCAGATAGTGTATGAAATTGGTCTTGTGACCACATCAATAAAAAACCAAAACAAATGAAATATCTAATTCTCAAAGGTCTTCTAATAAATAAAATAGATTTTTTTTAAAAAATAGTATTCCTAAAATATACATGTGATCAACACAGAGAATCAACCGTTAGATAAGGACATTGTCACCTTTCTAGCATAGGCCAATCTGATGGGTTCTTAGCTCAGCTGCCTTAAGTATAAACTTAGCAGTTCTTTTCACATTGTATATGCATTGATTAGAGCCCAGGAGGAAATAGGACAGTCCTTGATTCAGATCCCAGGATGATGCTCTTTTAGGAAGAGATCACAAGGGGAGCCAAGGACAATGTGATTATCATGTCATCATGTTAAGAGCACACCTTATGTACTTGCATTAAGCATCCTAACACAATTACATAATGCCCTGCTATCCTTTTGTTTCTTCCGGACTGTCATGTCAGCACTATTTGTCTATAATGCAATTATAATATCTCTCCCTCCCTCCCTCTCTTCCTCTCCCTTCCTCTCTCTCTTCCTCCCTCTCTCTCTCCCTCTCCCATTCTCTCTCTCTTCCTCTCTCTCTCCCTCCCTCCCTCTCTCTCCCTCCCTCTCTCTCTCCCTCTCTCCCTCTCTCCCTTCCTCTCTTCCTCTCTCTCCCTCCCTCCCTCCTTCTCCCTCCCTCCCTCCCTGTCTCTGTGTGTCTCTCTCCTCTGCTCTCTTAATCAGTTTTAATCCACCACATCTCTTTGAGATAGTCAAGTTGGCAGAGCAAAAGAAGCAGATTTGAAATCAGCAAAAAAAAAATGTGTCCTTTCAGTATCCTTTAAAAAGTGTTGCTCATTCTTTGAAAGATTATGTAAACATTAGCTGCAGGGGCGTTAGCTCAATACTTAACTTTCCATTACAAATTACGCTCAGCAAAATTCACAATGACACACTCGCTTTTAACTGGGTGCCTATTGTTTATACACATTAGAAGCATCACATTTAAGTTCCAGGGCATTTTAACGGATGCCGATGGAAATGTACATGTAGGATAAAGCCACGATATGCTAAAAAATGTGCGATGCCAAAAGATATGTAATGCCAACCTTGACTCAAAGTGGATTGCTATCGAAAACCTAGTTGAACTGTTTCATTTCTTTAGAGCATGCTCAACTAGTAAAGTTGTTCGGAAGTGTGTGCACGCAAACAGATATGGATGTAGAACATGGAAGCCTAGGTTAGAAAGCAGTGTTTAGAATGCAGTATTGCAGGCTGACTCTACCCACAGTTTGGAGTTTGATCCTGATGAGGCACAACGTTGATTCAGCCTTCCAGAGTTGGTAAAATGAGGACCCAGGTTGTTGGGGGCAATATGCTGATATTGTAAACTGCTCAGAGACTGCTGTATGGAGCGGTATATAAGTCTAAGTTCTATTGCTACTGCTACTGCAAGAACATAGAACATAAATCAGAAGGGTGTTAGGGATCTTAGAAGTCTTCTACTACCCTCTGCTGAAGGCAGGAGGTCTAATGCCATCCTGATCAAATGATTGTCCAGTCTACTTTTGAAAACCTCCAGTGATGGAGCACCCATAATCCCAGGAGGCAAGCTATTCCGTTGATTAATTTTTCTCACTATCATGATATTTCTCCTTACTTCTAGGCTGGATCTCTCTTTAACAAGCTTCTACCCATTGGTGCTTTAGAGAATAAGCCAATCTCCTCCTCCCTGTGACAGGCAACTCAAATGCAGTGGAAGGCAGTCCCTCCTTCATCCTTCCTTCTGGTAGGCTAGACATACCTAGTTCCTGCAACCTTTTATCATATAATTTAGCCTCCAAACCCTTTATCATCTTTGTTGTTCTTCTCTGCACACTTTTGAGTGGAATGGGACAATTTGACATAGACAACTCATTGCAGCCAATTCAGCACATCCAACTCACCATGGCCAACTTGCCATAGTCAACTCGCCATGGCCAACTTGCCATAGTCAATTCACCATGGCCAACTCACCATGGCCAATTCATGGCTGTACAATTCCCTGTGGGACAACAGTTACACTAATATCAAAGAAATGGTGGAATAAAACCATTAAAAAAGGATGCAAGAGGAGGGACAGAATAAAATGTGAATGACAAATATTAATTAAAATATTTTAAATAATTAAACTGAATTGTTAAATTGCTCCAAAGAGAGTTGTCATGCAGTGAGTTGACTATGGCAAGTTGGCCATGATGAGTTGACCATGGCAAGTTGGCCATGGTGAGTTGGCCATGGTGAGTTGACCATGGCAAGTTGGCCATAGTGAGTTGGCCATGATGAGTTGGCCATGGTGAGTTGACCATGGCAAGTTGGCCATGGTGAGTTGGCCATGGCGAGTTGACCATGGCAAGTTGGCCATGGTGAGTTGGCCATGGCAAGTTGACTGGCGAATTGTCATAGACCCCTTTCGAGAATGTACACAGATATGAACAGCAAAATAAAGGAAAGCCAAAGTTTTGTTCTGCTTATTTTCAGCCTCCCTCCCCTGCGTTCATGTAGAATTTTGTAATCTGCTTCATATTAAAAGGCATCTCAAAGTGGGTGCAATAAAGCCAATCAATCAACCTCGTTGCCTCTCCCAAATTGCAAAAGTCAGATCCATAAAACGGAATAAGAACAGAAGCATATTAAACGACAGCTGGCAGTGTCGGCTAGGTCTAAAACTTAGATGAACAAGTAGACTTCTTGTCGCTATCAAAAGCAAATTCTATTGGGTGCCAACTGTAATTGAACAGACATTGGATTTGATCACTTCAGTTTTGTTCATCGGTAATTCTCTCTCTCTCTTTTTGCTTGTTTGCAGCAAAGAAAGAAAAACACCCAAAATGTCCACTTTTTTTCTGGATGTGATCCACTCATTTAATGCTCAAATAATTGCATTGTTTCACTTCAGAATAAATGGCAGGAGGGAACTTCTTCTTTCCAAGCAAACAAACATGATGAGATGGGATCGAGACAATAGACCTTTGTTGTCCTATGGCGTGCCAGCAGGAAAATGTTGCAAAGCTGTTTATTTAGCTCAGCGCATCAGTGCAAGCCAGCAGTCTCCACTTATATCAAAGTGCCCTTTGGGGAGGAAGGCAAGGGAGGGACAAAACATTTCTGGGTAAAAAATGTAGCCTGGAGAAGGTTCTCATAATAAAAACTTTAGCTTTCATAGGAAAGAAATCCAGGCATGCTCAGAGGGATGGAAGAACACATTCAAAGAGTTATGGATCACTTGCATGGTGAGCCAGATGTTCAAACTGCATCTGGCATTTTTGTCCACCCATCAAGTCCTTCCCAAGGACCTGGAATAGGCAGATGATACATGTGAAAAATGGCCATAAGTAACTTTTTTTTTCAATGCTGTAGTAACTTCAAACAGTCGCTAAACAAATAATTGTAAGTTGAGGACTACCTGTATTCAAGCTAGCCCTACCTGCCCAAACTCTTCAACACAGTGGTGGGATTCAAAAATTTTTACTACCGGTTCTGTGGGCATGACTTGGTGGGCGTGGTATTGTTTGATGGGCGTGACTTGGTGGACGTGGCAGGGGAAGCTTACTGGAAAATCCCCCTTCCCTCCCCACCCCACTAACCTGCTTTCCAGCTCCGTTCTCCTGTGCAGGGCAACCAAGGAAGACCCAGCCAATCAGCTGGGACTCAATGGGAGGCAGAGAAGAGATGGGGGCAGGGCCACTCAGAGGTGGGATTGGCCGGTTCTCCAAACTACTCAAAAATTTCCACTACTGGTTCTCCAGAACTGGTCAGAATCGCCTAAATACCACCTCTGCCTTCAACATACATTAGCCTGAAGGAAGCTGTCTGCATTCTTTTTTTAGAAAGAATGCTGTCTTAATCTTGCTTTTAAATATTTCTGACCACCAGCTTTGGGAAACTTGTCTGCTTAAAGTGGGATTAATTAAAATCTGCCTTCCACTGAGGACCTGTATACTGCATGGGTCGGAAAGAGGGCTGAGGAAATATCTCCAGATACTTCACACCCTTGAATTTGAATTGAATTGAATATGTGGATGAAGAATGGTTGCAGGAACTGGGTATGGCTACTCTAGTGAAGAGAAGGACCAGGGGAGACAGAATAGCAGTGTTCCAATATTTGAGGGGCTGCCACAGCGAGGAGGAAAGGGGTCAACCTATTTTCCAAAGCACTTGAAGGCCAGACAAGGAATAATGGGTAGAAACTGATCAAGGAGAGATTCAACCTAGAAAGAAGGAGACTTTTTCTGATAGTGAGAACAATCAACCCATGAAATTCTGCGAAACACATAATTCCCACAGCACTGTCTTATGCCTAAGGATATCTAATCATGCAGTAGGGCTATATTACTATTATCCTTTTCATCTTTCCTATTTCCTACTCCTATTGGTATCTTATGACAATCACTCTATTGATTATATGTTATGATTTATAATTGATGAGTTACCACTTTGTGGCTTGCATGTACCTGACAGCTTACACACTGGACCCAAATTCCTTGTGTGTCCAGTTACACTTGGCCATTAAATCATATGCTATACTATGCTATGCTATGCTATGCTATCCTTCTCTATTTTTTTCTACTCTACTCAACTCTACTCTATTTACTCTATTCTAACTACTTTATTCTGTTCTGTTCTATTCTATTCTTCCACTACGATTCATCTACCATTTACTTATACCGTCTGATCAGAAGGCACATTTTTCTATAGAGTGTGAAACCGTTGCAAACTAATATCCCAAATGCAATTAAACTGCTGATTTGGTTACCATCTGCCTTCTCAGAAGTTTTATGCAATAGATATTAAAAACCATGTCAAATTAGCAGATGACAAGATTCCCCCTTTGTTGCCCCCCACCACACACACACACACCCAGCTTCATTCTATAATCTTTTTGGCTCATTCTGTATTTCGTACGAAGTCGGATAACATTAAATCTTTTCAAACACAAAGAGAAATGTTAACAATAACAGTATGTACCCTGTGAAAGGAAAACCTCATTACGATCATTCCTCTCATTATTTCTGTGTTACTATGAAACAAACATCAAAATAATCAAAGAACTTTGGAGCAAGAGAGAAATCCTCCACAACGCGGAGAATTCCATGTTGTCACTTATCTGCCACATGACTACAACAAGGAGAATCTGGTCAATTAAAAGCAATGGTTCCTACTATAGCACCATACAAATGATTCCACAAACATATTCAGGTCTTTGGTGCTGCCTGAGGTTGTTTTCTGGAAGATGTTTCATTGCCCAACTAGATAAAACCCTGTGGTAACATTGTTCTTCAATCCCTTCTAGCATTGAAGATGTTACCTAGTTGGACCATAAAACATCTGCAAGAAAATTACCAAGCTTAGACAGCACCAAGGACCCTACATTATTCCTTCTCCTCCTCTTCCTCCTCCTCCACCTCCTTGGAGGCTCCAATCCAGCAACATCTGGAAGATTTGAGCTTCCAGCTTCATACTCAACATCATGCTTCATACTTATATCCAAGTTCAAACAAGAACTTCAAGTTGAGTAGTCCTCAACTTACTGTTAGTGACTCTTTGAAGTTACAATAGCACCGAAAAAAGTGACTTGTGACTATTTTTCACACTTACGACCTTTGCAGCCTTCCGTGGTCACGTAATCAAAATTCAGATGCTTGGCGACTGACTCTTATTTATCCCTGAGTCATGGGATCCCCTTATGTGACCCTTTGACAAGCAGTTGATGGGGAAGCCAGATTCACTTAACCACCATGTGACTAATGTAACAACTGTAGTGATTCCCTTAACAACGGTGGCAAGGAAGGTTGTAAAATGGGCCCTGACTCACTTAACAACTGTCCTTGCTTAGCAACAGAAATTTTGGGCTCCTTTTGGTCATAAGCTGACCTGTAATGTCTGGGCTCCTACTTTGCTTCCATTGTTCACCTCCTTTGACACCAGTTTCATCATACAAAGACATAAAACAAAAATGACAGCCTATCCTGTTTGTTGGCAATGATGAAATCATATTGCCTGCACAGGTCCTCACGGTGCTCCCATGTTCCCTCTGAACCATCGCCTGTCTTTCTGGATTTCAAGGTTCAGAGTTGCTAGTGTGCCTTGCCGACGGTGATAATGAGATGTGTCAAAAAGCTGGAGGAGAGAGGGAGATGTGTGGCTTGCTATATCCTAACAGGCCAGCTAATTAATTGGAAAGAATTGCCTCTCCATCATCTGGCCAACCAGTTAAAACTGCAAAAGAAGCGTTCAGCTCTCCAAGCAAGCAAACTTCGTTTCCTTGTTTGAAATCATTGGGTCACCAAATGTGGATTCAGAATAGAATGCCATCTTCTCTCCTGAAATCCCATCCCATCCTGGGATATTTCTTGTGCTCTTCTGCACACCACTGACTGAAGTTGGCTTTCCTCTGCAATGACCAACAAACTCGGCATTTCTAGATATACTGCTCCTTCTGTCTACTGCGTTTTTTTTTAAATTCATTTTTTTATGGTGACTATGATCATGATTTATTACTTATAGCTTTTATGTGCACCGAGAGCTTATGCACCGGAGACAAATTCCTCATGTGTCCAATCACAATTGGCCAATAAAGCCTATCCTATCCAATCAATGGTGGGATTCAAACATTTTTTACTACCGGTTCTATGGGTGTGGGTTGGTGGGAGGGGAAGGATACTGTAAAATCTCCATTCCTTCCCACTCCTGTGGGACGGGTTACCACCGGTTCTCCGAACTATTCAAAATTTCCACTACCAATCCTATCATTCTATATTCTCTATTCTCTTCTACTCTAATCTACTCTATCTACTCTACTCTAACTACTCTGTTCCTTCCCATCCCATTTTCTATTCTATTCTATCCTATCCTATTCATTTTATCCTATCCTATCCTTCTTTATTCTCTATTTTAATCTACTCTATACTCTATCTACTTTACTCTACTTTTCTTATGCTCCAAAGACAAATTCCTTATGTGTCCAATCATAGTTGGCCAATAAAGCATTCAATTCTGTTCTGTTCTGTTCTATTCTATTCTATCCCTATCCCTATTCTATTCTAGTTATTTTATTCTATTGTTATTCTATTGTTATTCTAGTCTATTCTATTCTACTGTTATTGTACTGTTGTTCTATTCTATTCTATTCTTCCTATTCTTATTCCTATTCTATTCCTGTTCTATTCTATTGTATTCCTGTTCTATTCTATTTTATTCTATTCTAATGCAGAATTAATCTTGGGGAACCACCGCAGATGAGAAAGAGCTAGAAAAAACAAAACAAAACCCCTAACTGAAATGATATATCGCCTTGTTCTGGAAGCCACCAGAGACTTACGATAGTAATCCAAGTGGAGTTGTGTACAAGGATTGACAACTCAAGAAGCCATTGTTTTTTTTATGTAAGCCCATTTCCATGTGCCTTGTTTCATTTAAAAACAGGGCAGCTGAAGCTTCTATCATTGTTATAAAGGAGCCGGTGACAATAATTGGCAGCATATTGTGAACCAGATAAGAGTCATCCATTGTTACAGCATCAGGATGAGCTGGAAAAGTCACTGATAAACTGTCAGGATTTTTCTGACCTGATTTTGACTCTTCCAATGGTGGTGAACCTTTTAGACATGACGTGTCAAAAATTCAGAAAATGCCAAAAGTGATTCTGCTGGTGTGTTACCCCACCCGAGGAACAGAAGAGAAATAATTGGTTACATATTCATTTATTTTTAAAGCAGACCGATAGATTGAGGCAACTCTGGTTGGTACCATTGCTATTCCCTCAATCCTTCTGCAGATACAGCTGCTGCTGATCAGAACACTGTCTAACCTACAGCTCTTCCTCCTGTTTCTCAAGGTCAATCCAACCAGAGATGGTATTCAGCAGGTTCTGGCCAGTTCTGGAGAACCGGTAGCGGAAATTTTGAGTAGTTCAGAGAACCAGCAAAGACCACCTTTGACTGGAGATTTTGCAGTATCCTTCCCCTGCCACGCCCACCAAGCCACGCCCACAGAACCAGTAGTAAAAAAAAAATTGAATCCCACCACTGAATCCAACATATCATTACATCTTGAGACTTCATCAGATGCCCAACTCGGAACTCATTCTTCGTATTCCAGGAGCAATTAAACACTCGTCTTTTTAAATATGCATTCTTTATGATTTTATAAGGCCTTTTATTATTGAATTTGTGTGGGGGGGGGTGTTTCTTATTACGACAATTGCTATAGAAGCATGATAATTTTTATTTGTTTATTGTAATGTATTATATTTAGTCCATGTTAAGCTGTAAGCCGTATGTGTACAATGATTTGCAAAAAATAAATAATTACATCAATGAAAGCATCTCCTTGTTATTCAGTATTCCCTATTACCCTAATTTAGAACTTTTTTGTTATAGGATTGGAAATCCTGATCTGAATGTTTCTATCATTGAGAAAAGAGTCAGAGATATCAACAACATCCATGTAAATAAAGATAAAACAAAGATTTTGACAAAGAACATGCTATTGAGACAAAGAGAAGAACTGGCAGATCTTTTGAAAATCCAAACTACAAATAAGGTTAAGTATCTGGGGATATATTTGACAGCAAGATGTAGCACATTAAAAGAGAATAATTATGTTAAACTCAAACAACAGATAGCTACAGATTTGAAGAAGTGGGAAAACTTGCAATTGTCATTAATAGGGAGAATTTCAACAATCAAGATGAATATTCTACCTAGAATTTTATTTTTGTTCCAAACAATACCAATTTGGCTTGGAAAAGACTATTTTGAAGATTTAAATAAAATCATGTTGAAGTTTATATGGCAAGGTAAAAAAGCAAGAATAAAGCTAAAGCTTTTGCAAGACGCTAGAATTAGAGGAGGTTTTGGCCTGCCTAATTGGGAATTGTATTATCAAGCTGCAAATTTGATGTGGGTCAAAGAATGGATAACATTAAGAAAGCATAGGTTGTTGACATTAGAAGGGCATGATTTGCTGTTGGGCTGGCATGCTTTTTTATGGTATAAGGGAACTAAAACACAGGGTTATTTTAGAAGACATTATATGCGGGAGTCTTTGTGGTTAAACTGGGAGAAGATAAAAAGACAATGTTATTTGAAAATTCCAGTTTGGTTATCGACTATTGAAGCATTTTCCTATCCTATAATTTATAAGAAGGAACAAGCAGTTAGATATGGGGAACTTAAAACGATCCAAAACTTAGAGGAACAAGGTATAAGGATGAATTGGTTTTCATATGCGCAAATACATTCAAGGTATGATGAAGATTCTAAAACGGAGGGATTCTATGATAAGCAGACTGATTTAGATAAGATCTTGATGGGTACTGATGAGAAGGTGATTAAAAAATTATATGGTTATTTACTGGGAATGAAATTAGAGGAAGAACAAGTCAAAGAAACTATGATTGTTTGGGGGAAGAATTTTGGATATGGGATTGATCTAGAGAAATGGCAGAAATTGTGGTCTCAAAATTATAAAATGACAATGTCAACAGCATATAAAGAAAACTTGTATAAGATGTTTTGCAGGTGGCACTTTCCCCCGACAAGAATAGCAAAAATGTTTAAGAACAAATCTGAAAAATGCTGGAAATGTCATCAGATACCCGGCTCGTATTACCATATGTGGTGGACTTGTGAGGACGCTAGAAAATATTGGACTATAATTCGCATGTGGTTGGAAAAAATGACAAAGAAACATGTAGACTTTAAACCAGAGATCTTATTGGGAATTTTAGCAGATATATATAGTAAAGATTTGAAGTACCTGATTGTAAATGTATTAACAGTGGCTAGGATTGTATTTGCTAAAAATTGGAAGAATGAGAAAATACCATTACAGGAAGAAATTATTAAGAAAATATTGGAATGTGCTGAGATGAGTAGATTGACATTTGAAATTAGAGAGCAAGAAGATAAACAATTTTATGAAATTTGGGATCTTTTTTATCAATGGCTAGATGATAAAATACGATAATAGAATATTTAGAATGCTAGACAGTAAGTAATATCTTTATTTTGCTATTATTTTGTTATTTGACATTATATTTATAAAGGGTTTTTTAGGATTGATTTGATATGATTATATGATTTGTTATAGAGTAAATTGGTTTAAAGTATTGTTAGCTCATAAAGCATGAATGATTAAAAATATAGTCAAAAACTTCTTTTTTTAGTGATATTAGGATATATAAGTTTGGATTGACAATATGAGTTGTTATGTAACATAATTGTAATTGAGACTACAGAATGAATGCACAAGAATGATGAACCAACTGACACACTGGATGTACATATGAGAGTTGATGTTTTTATGTTTTGTTTGTCTTGTTTGTTTGTAGAAAATTAATAAAATCTTTTTCAAAAAAAAAAACCCAACATACATGTCAGGTGTGAACAACTAACATGCAGAGCTTGAGCTAACTACTTTATTGTGTTCTGCCTATAATACAGGAATCTCCCAGTCTGACAGCTTCCTCTTGGGAACAATTAGAAAAGGTTCCAAGGAACTTGGTGGAAGCCTACCCTTTCCTCCAAGTGGTTTTGGAGGAAGTTTGTGGTTTTGTGTAGTGATTCCAGGCTAGCTCCACACTTTATCCCTCCTTCCTGCCAGGCTGGGTGCTTGAAATAGTAGGTCCTCCTTAAACTCTACCCTGTTATCCCCAGTTTTCTAAAAAATACCAGAAACAATTTAATATTTGCCTGAGATGAGAAACCACTTGAATATCTTGTTAAGGAGCCCAACTATTGGGAAATTAGTGGCTGGTGTTAAAAGTTGTCTCAAAGTGACAAATGTGGAACTTATCACAGTAATCAATGCTTCCAGTTCCCAGCCCAAAAAGATCCCATTAATCAAAGCTGAAAATGATTAAATTGCCTGGATACAGACAATTTCCAGCTACATTGATCACCCACACGCTTGTCAATCATCAGCACCAAGTTTGATACCAGTTGTATTTGGAATGGAAGAGGAAGAGGAATAGAATAGGAAGAGGAAGAAGAATGGAATAAAATAGAATAGAATAAATGGAATGGAATGGAATAGGAAGAGGAATAGAATAGAATAGAATAGAATGGAATGGAATGGAATGGAATGGAATAGAATAGAATAGAATAGAATAGAATAGAATAGAATAGAATAGAATAGAATAGAATAGAATAGAATATTGTCATTTTAAATGTTCACTAATCAGCATACATTAAAAAGAAATTTCATTGCATTCAGCTCTCAAAAGATAACCATTTTGCATATACCCACCTACACACACATATATGGCATAAACATCACAGTCTAGTTCGAATGTATACATATCCATGGCCAAAAAAAAAGAGAAAGAATCCTGAGAATTTACCAGATGGATGGCATAAGGAACAAAGCTGTTCCAGAATCTAGAAGTCATGTTGTAGATACTTCGAAAGCTCCTCCCAGAGGGGAGCAACAGTAACAGGCTGTGAAGTGGGTGTGTGGGGTCTTTAATGATGCTTTGCCTTCTAAGCATATAGTGCTTATAAGCAGTATCCTGAAAAATGGGAAGTAAGCTTCCTATCATCTTCTCAGCTGTCCTTACTACCCTCTATATGGACCTTCTATCTGTCACCAAACCAAACAGGGATGGATGAAAGGAAGGAGGAAGGAGGGAGGGAGGGAAGGAAGGAACGGAGGATAGAAGGAAGGAAGGAGGGAGGAAAGGAGGGAGGGAGGAGATGAGAAAAGGTAATTGGGGAAGGAAGGAAGGAGGAAGGAAGGAAGAAGAGAAAAGGTAAGTGGGGAAGGAAGGAAGGAGGGAGGGAGGGAGGGAAGAAGGGAGGAGGGAGGAAAGAAGGAAGGAAGGAAGGAGAAGAGAAAAGATAAGTGGGGAAGGAAGGGAGGAAGGAATAAAGGAAGGAGATGAGAAAAGGTAAGTGGAGAAGGAAGGAAGAAGGAAGGAAGGAGAGAAAAGGTAAGTGGGGAAGGAAGGAAGGAGAGGGAAGAAGGGAGGAGGGAGGGAGGAAGGAGATGAGAAAAGGTAAGTGAGAAAGGAAGGAAGGAAGGAAGGAGAGAAAAGGTAAGTGGGGAAGGAAGGAGAGGGAAGAAGGGAGGAGGGAGGGAGGAAGGAGATGAGAAAAGGTAAGTGAGGGAGGAAGGAAGGAAGGAAGGAAGGAAGGAAGGAAGGAAGGAAGGAAGGAAGGAAGGAAGGAGAAGAGAAAAGGTAGGGAAGGAAGGAAGGAGTGGGAGGAAGAATATTGAGAGTGAAAGAGGAAGGGAGGCAGGGAGGGAGGAAGGGGGAAGAAGGAAGGAATAGGAGAAAGGAGGGGAAAGGAAGGAGGGAGGGAAGGAAGGAAGAGAGGGGAGGGAAAGAAAGTGGAGGGGATGGAGAAAGAAGGGGAGGAAGGGAAGGAGGAGAAGGAAGGGAGGGAAGGAATTTTTATATTCTACTTTTTTGAAAGGACTAAGAAATAATGCCCTTAAAACACATCATATTTATTTTATATGTTTCAAAGATGCCAAGGAAAATATGAATTAAAATTCAAACTATTAATTTGACAGAAAGTTTCAGTCATAGTTAGTGGTGACAAGGAAGGTATCCTTAGGGTCAGCCTTTCTGACAGCGAACCAATTATGAGAATCTCAAAGCTACAATTAAGTTACCAGAAGTAGAGCAAATTATCTTTCTTTGGCTCCAGGGTAAAGAAATGGGGGGGGGGGGAAGGAGAAGAAAAAAAAAAAAGAAAGGAACAAACTTCAATCAGTTCTTGTTTTTAACACAAGCTTCATTTCGTTTGAGGAAACTTTGAAATTGGCAGTTTCTGATTTTTGTCATTTTGGCGTTCTATTTGCTTACAATTTTTATGTATGTAACTTAAGGGCCTTAAACTATAGGAAATTCCCTTTGCAATCTCTCCATTCCCTTCCTAGATTCAACTGGACAAACATCATTTAAAAAATAAACAAATAAATACTCAGCAGGTTTTAAACTGCAATGTAAATGGTGATATACAGCCAGTCAACTTACGACCACAATGGAGCCCAACGTTTCTGTTGTTAAACGAGACATTGGTTAACTGAGTTCTGTCCATTCTATGACCTTACTTATCACAGCTGTTAAGTGAATCACTGCAGCTGTTAAGTTAGTAACACAGTCGTTATGTGAATCTGGCTTCCTGTGATGACCCAGGATGGGATACAAAATAAATACAATCATGAAAACAGGTGAAGTCTTTTTTATTCCTTCACTTTGCTTCAAAACTCCAAATATCCTTGACTGCAGACAAAAAACTCCCCCACAAGCAGTTACAAGAAGGAGGAAATGCCATTTAAACCAAAAATGCCTATAAATTATAAGAGTAAAAACAACACAAACCACACTGAAGCAATTAAAGGAACCAGGCAAGATAAGGGCTTGAAGATGTCCACAGATATCAGAACACAGACTGGGAAGGACGCCAAACTCAGAGAGGAATGACAGGCTAGAGATATTTTCACACTTTGTTTCCAGCACTGGTCCATACGCATGTCCGTCCTTTTAACCAGTTCTCACAGCTGCAGCCCATGAAGAGGATCAAGGCCTTTCCTCCCCTGTAGACCACGCCATTCACGTCTCCCCCTTATCCTCTCCTCCCGGCGTGCCCTAGGATGGAGAGGGGATGGGCCTGGGTCCTCCTCTGACTGCCCTTCCCCAGCCTTCTCCACAACCTCTGGAGCTACACTTCCACTCCCTGTCGGCTGTTCCTCCTCTCTCTTGGAGTCAGTCTCCAACAGGGGCATGACACTTCCCCTTGGACTCTGCTTGTCAGAAGATTACAAAAGAGTCAAGATCATGTGACTTCGGGACACTGCAACTGTCGTAAATATGAGTCCATTTCCAAGGGTCTGGTTTTGGATCACATGGCAATAGGGAGGCTGCAATGGTTGTAAGTGTGATTTTTTTTTCAGTGCCATTGTAACCTTGCAGGGTCAGTAAATGACTCAAGAATTGCATTGTGGAAACTTGAATGCTTCCTTGAAATTGTAGGAGTAAACCACTAAATCAAGGGGGAGGGAGAAATGCCTTTACCTGGGTAGAATGTGGTTATGGAAAGGAAGAAGGGAAGTACAGATTAGCCTTTTTAACTCCTTGCCTTAATTCATCACACCACTGATTTCCTTTCTCTAATTAAAAAAAGAGCCAATATGACTTCATATAATAATAATAATACAGCAGGTAAGGATGAAAAGGGTGGGGAGAAGTGATTATAGTGTAGGATTGGCAAAAGACAAAGAAGTTAAGAACAAGAACAAAAGAGCTGTGACATGCTATTAGCATGCATACCAAAGATAGTATTTTGCTCAATAGGTTAATCCCCAAGTGGCTTTTCTTTAAAATTCTTGCCAGCAGGCCCACAGGAGGGACACCTGAAATAAAAATTATGACTCAGGATGGGAAACTTTGTAAACCTTGTGTAAGGAAAAGGAATTTTTGAAGGGGGAGTGGCGGGCAGGAGTTGGACTTGGCAAAAGAGGTATCAAACTCGATTTCATTGAGGTGTCAAGTAGGCCCAGCAGCTGATCATCGGAACAAACAGTTCAGCTGAACCAGGATGAACCGGTAGAATACCACCCCTGGGGAGGGGGAATTTCATAGAGAGGTGGAATATTAGATACAACAACATTTTTCTCATAGAGTCAAGGACAAGTATCCCTGCACCTGGAAAGGAGGGTCTGGAGGAATGTCTCCAGTTGGGACGATGGTTGATTGGGCCATGTGATGGACTGGTGGGTGCAGGGGATCAGCTTTTGATTTTTCAATTAGGAAGGGAAAACCTGGAACTCTCAGATTTGGGTTTTCCCAGAAGTGCCAATATGACTTCTTCAATAAATTCTTACTTGGATAAACTTTGTTCTGTGCTGAATGAAATGGGGAGTTTCACTGGAACACTGACATCAGGGTTGTGTTTGACTTCGGGGAGCCAGTGTGACCAGCTCGACGTCACTCATGTCACAAGTGCTTGTGGTGGTCTGAGCATTCTGCCAGCGAAAACAGGCTCCCAAGCTCTGTTTTTGACTGAAACGGCCTCCTGCATCCCTTTGCCAGAGAAAATGGAGCTCGGGAGGGATGCCCATGGCCCTCCTGAACTCCATTCTTGCTAGCAGAAACACCATGGGCTGGTCCTTCTCTGTTTCCAGGGCAGCCCTGTAGGATGGATCTAAGCAGCCCATGGGCCGGATTGGCCCCCGGGCCTTGAGTTTGACACCATCCCCCTCCTCTAAACAGGACAGGGGAGAACTTCTCAAGATGTTCCACATGGACTAGCACGTAGAGGTAACCATAGTCTTACGGCCACAATTGAGCCCAAAATTTATGTTGCTAAATGAGACGGTTGCTAAGTGAGTTTCACCCCATGTTGCAATCTTCCTTGCTACAGTTGATAACTGGATCCCTGCAGTTCAGGGATGGGATTCCACCAGTTTGGACCAGTTTGAGCGAACCGGATGTTAAATTTGCATCTGGTTCGCCGAACTGGTATTTGAACCGACTGGCTGGCCCCTCCCACCTCACCCCGCCTTTCCCAGGAGTCTCCAAGTGGCCCATAACCGCAGGGTCCACACTGAGGTTCTGGGAGTGGGAAAAATGGGCCTTCCGGAAGTCCTGAAACAGGCCTCTTTCCGGCTTCCAGAAGGCCTCCAGAGCCTGGAGGAGGCCATTTTCGCCCTCCCAGAGGCCCGAGGGAAGCCTTTGAGCCCTTGGGAAGGCGAAAAACAGCCCCTCCCAGAAGTTACAGTAGGCCACGGCCACCCAGTAACTGGACAGCGAACGCGTTGCTGGGATATTTGAATCCCACCCCTGCTGCAGTTGTTAACTCTAACTGTGGTAGTGTGGTTTGTGGTTCAGGTTGTTGTGGGAAGGCAAGAAATCTGTCTTTGCGTGTCCCATGACCCCAGGCATCTCATTAAGCCAACAGCTGGTTTATATCTTTGGGAGCTTTCAAGTTATAAGGGCCATTGGAAGACTTGAAGGACTGAGTTAGGGACCGATCGTCATCCCAAAAAATATAAGGGATTGATAAAGGTCAACAGACACTTGATGGCACATAATCAATCAATCAATCAATGTTATAGAAGCACAGAGATTACATTTGGTTAGAGTTTAAGATGGTGTGATCCCAGATCTTTCCATAATGCTCAATGTAACAAAAGGATAAAAGCATTAAATTCATGGCAAAATGCCACGGTCATTGCAATTACATCAAATGAAATTTAGTTTTTGCCCTGTTTTTCTCGGCCTGCTGGATAAAATCTCAGACCATCTGTAACTTTCAGAATATCTATTTTCCATCTTTTCACCAGATCTTTTTTGCTGGTCCCCCATTTGAACTTCAAACATTAAGAATTGCAGTGGCTTAGGTCTTACATTATTACATAAAAAGGACTTTTTAAAATACAGAGATCGCCATGAAGTGATCAGAGACCATCTCTGCTTGGAGGTTTTAAAGAGGTAGCTTTTCATAGAATTGACTATTGGTGATTCCATTACCATATTTTCTCCTCCTTTCTATCCGCAGTATTTCTTAATGTGACTCTTTTAATTAATGCACTCTCTACTATTTCTTAGACATTTTTTCCCAGCAGCTACTGTTTGACTCAAACAGTAGTTACACTATTGGAGAAGAGGGGGGGGAATATAACTCCATGTTGGCAGAGGAACTGGAAAAGGCCTGACTGATGATGGCTATTAAACAGCTGAGCAGCCCCGTGGAAGTCTGTTCTACCAACATTAAATCGACTGGAAAACTGAAGCTTCCATGCTTGCATGGTGGATTCTTGGTGGGTTTTAATGCAGATTCTATCAGCTTGTTTACACCGTGCAAGTCTATCAAATAGGCAACGCAGGATGGTTGGTAGTAGAAGCCCAAAATCAATGGACAGTTTGGGAAAGCCTCACAGGTGCAGCAGATTGGCAGTGTGGGTTTAGTGTGATTGATTATGCTCCATTGAACTAGGTTGATGTTACTGGGCTAAGAGGAAAGAAGGAAGGAAGGGAGGGAGGGAGGGAGGAAGGAAGGGAGGGAGGAAGGGAGGGAGAGGAAGAGGGGCAGGGTGGAAGGAAGGAAAGAAGGAAGGAAGGAAGGAAGGGCTTTTTCCAGGAATATATGTGATGGAACAGAAGAATGAATTTCGGAAGTCCTTTTCTGCAACAACTGTTAATTTTGGGGGGCAAGTACCAGGAGGGAGAGGAGAGGAGAGGAAAGTTATATTGCCCCCCAAAAACTGCATATACTTTATGTGCCTGAAGCCACAAATAATCAAGCTGAACATAAATTTTACATTGTTTAAGGCAGTTCCCAGATATCAAAGGAAATGAGTAAACACCTCCTTGGAAGGACAGGTCATATGCTTCTTCTCCAGGTTAAAAGTAGAGCTATAGAAGAAGTTTAGGGTTTTCCTTCATACTCACTGCAGATCTGTAATTACTTGGGCTCTCCATGAGAAGTTGTTTTTTAAGGTCTGTATTAATAATATGACTGAAATAAAGTACCATATTTATTCTGGCCCTAATATCTTTCCATGCAGAGATCTTTATTAAATAAATTTACTTTGCATGGAATTAAAGCAATTATTGCAGCACCAACGCAATTGTTATTATCCATAAATAGGAGCATAAAAAGGAGATGCAAACATATAAAAAAAAACAAAATTAAACTCAGATTTCAAATGCTCATTTGATGCTCAAGCAATAAATTTGATGCCTTTCCTGGGCTGTTGCAGGAAATTGCATCTTATACTTCGGTTCAACTTTTTAATCATTAATGCTTTGGTGACTTTCTCATTCATTCAGATTTCTCATTCATTCAGAAGATAACTACCTATTAGTCTATGATGCATGGATTACTTTTCATTCTTTGATTGAAGTTTCTTCTTTTTTGTGTTTGTAGAAAGTTTAAATACATTTTTTTTTTCACTTTTTCATGTACTTAGGAAATTCACATACTGGAAAAGTAGAACAGAGAACACAGAATCATAGAATTGGAAGGGACCCTTGAAGTCATCTAATCCAACCTGCTGCTTGGGCAGGAGACTCTACACTATTTCAGATAAATGGTTATCCAACATCTTTTTGAAAGCCTACAGTGATGGAGCACCCACAATTTCTGAAAGCAAATTGTTCCATTGGTTGATTGCTGTCACCATTATGAAATTTCTCTTTAGTTCTAGGTTGCTTCTCTCCTTGGTTAGTTTCCATCCATTGCCTCTCATCTTGCCTTTTAGTGTTTTGGAAAATAGTTTGATGTCCTCCTCTTTGTAAGAGTCCCTCTAATATTGGAACACTGATATCGTGTTTCCCTTAGTTCTTCTTTTCATTAGACTAGCCATACCCAATTCCTGCAACCTTTCTTTCTATGTTTTATCCACTATCTCCCTATTCATTCTTGTTACTCTTCTCTGCACTCCTTCCAAAGTCTTAACATCTGTAACAAATGCCATCTATGAAAAGCCCCATGTGCCTTAATTGAGAAAAATCCTCTGTCTTGTGGACGATCCCCGATTTGCAATGGACTTCCAGAACTTTATCAAACATCATGTCAAGGTTGTATTGGCCAAAAGGTCATCGGTTGTGTGGCTTGCTTATCTTTTGGAGGGGCTGCTCTAGGGGCAATCTGTTCCCAGTTTCCTGGCAATGATGAATGTGTCTTTAAGTTGCTTTGAACAGGGGAGGTGTGGGGAAGAAAGCTGCTTCACAGCATGCCTCTGAAAATCTCTCCATAATTGCAAGGGAAAGCTATCTTAATGAAACTCTCCTTGCTGCGATTTTGCATTTTCAAGTATGCTTATTATTACCACGGCAATCCCAAACTCTTTGAGAACACAGTCTATTATCCATCTGTATTTAGGTTAACAGTTTGCATGTGACATGTAAATAAATGGAGGGGAATATTGGGGGATGGGTGTTTGTGTGTCTATATATGTATGTGTTGTGTGTGTATGTGTGTGTGTGTGTATATATATTTATCTTGATAGAATGCAACCATCTCAACAGTACTATCGATTGATTTCAAGTGTTTCTGCTATCCGCTGCAGATCAATAAAGGCTGTGCAAATCCAACCAAAATCTTTAAAAATAAATAAATCAGAATTTGGGATGCTGGGTGAACCCAACTAAACTCTTCAAAGCAAACAAATGCTTTGCAAAATGGGCCAGGCTATTTGAAGGATCGCCTCTCCCTTATCACATCCACCTTAGAACAATTAATCAGTGGAACGACTCCAGAAGTTGTAAATGCTCCAACGCTGCAAGATATTGGATAACCTTTTGTTTGAATTGCTATAGGGTTTCCTGACAAAGCAGGGGGTAGGACTAGAAGACCTTCAAGGTCCCTTCTAACTTTGTTATTCTATTCTATTCTAACCTAGTTAGGGTCATGAAATGTCTGCAAGAAAACCACCAAGCTCAGAGAGCACCCAGGACCCCTGCAGTTCAACTGTGAGTTTACAAATATTCTCCTTTTCTGGTATTTTGATAACAGATAATCAGAGTTAGAAGGGACCTTGTAGGTGATCTAGTCCAGCCCCCTGCCCAAGCAGGAGACCCTACACCATTTCTGATAAATGACAGTCCATTTTCTTCTTGAAAATCTCAAGTGATGATCCTTCCACAACTTTCGAGGGCAAACTGTTCCATGGGTTGATTGTCCTCACTGTCAGAAAGTTTCTCCTTATTTCCAGGTTGAATCTCTCCTTGTTCAGTTTCCATCCATTATTCCTTGTCTGGTCTTTGGGTGCCTTGAAAAATAGTTTGACCCCTTCGTCCTCCCTGTGGAAGCCCCTCAAATATTGAAAGACTGCTCTCCTGTCTCCCCTTCTCTTCCCTAGACTAGCCAGGCCCGGTTCCTGCAACCGATTATTGATTATTGTATGTTTTAGTCTCCAGTCCCCTAATCATCCTGGTTGCTTTTTACTTCTGTTCTGTTTACACTCCTTTCATTTTCTTTTTATTATTGTAAGCTGCTTAGAGTAGCCCCAAATAAATTTAACACATAAACAAAGAATAAATAAATAAAATCTAACTACCCAAAGATTGATAACTCCCTTAAAACTACTGGAAGGCCCTCTTTCTTCCCTCCCTGTTCACCCAAAGTCTCGCTGATCCTAATCTGTGTTGAGTTTAAACCATGAGGAAACACACTCCCAATCATAGTAAATCCAAGAATATTGAGTATTTCAGAAACATTCCTTTGGGGAATTCTTCCCCTGAAATAAGAATTGCACTTATGATGCATTAATTTTGAAGTATGTGTCTCAGGAGCCTTATCCAAACTTCTGTGATTGTTCTCCAGGGAAGTGGAAGCTGCAATTGGCTATCCACATCTGTGATTCATTTAAACTTCTCACTTTTGCCCTCTTAATAACACTTAGCACTTACACTGTACCTTCCGCTGACACTTGGCACATATTAACTAATTCATCTATTCCATGGGAGAGAAATGAGAGAGAAAGGGAAACAGAGAATGAAAAAGAAAAGACAAAAAGAAAACCACTAGCGCTTAGGTGAGGTTATGCAACACACTCGCCTAACCGTTGCCAAGGGAAACGGAACTCAAAGAAAAAGCCTTTTATTGGGATTTTGTGACCAGGCCTACAGGCCCGAGTTTTTCCTTCCCTTTCCTTTGCTTCTTCTACAAATACATCTTTGGCTACCATGTCCCTGGAAACTGCAGACTTGATTCCCCCTTTTCTCCATCGTAACCAGGTTTAATTGAAAACTCAATTGGCTCCGTAAACGGAGGTTCAGGAGAGTTGCATCTGTAAGAAAGCAGCTTCAATTGGGTCTTTTTAGATTCAAATGGATACGGATCTTGGTCCTTCTGAAATTACTATCTTGTTTTGTTTAGTTGTGTATGTGTTGTTGTTTTTTAGGAAAACACTGCTTGTTAGGCTAGTCTAGTGAAGAGAAGGACCAGGGGAGACAGGATAGCAGTCTTCCAATATTTGAGGGGCTGCCACAGAGAGGAGGAGGGGGTCAAGCTATTTTTCAAGGCAGCCGAAAATAATGGATGGAAACTGAACAAGGAGAGATTCAACCTGGAAATAAGGAGAAACTTTCTGACAGTGAGAACAATCAATCAATGGAACAGATTTTGCCTTCAGGAGTTGTGGGAGCTTCATCCCTGGAGGCTTTCAAGAAGAGATTAAAAATTAAATAATAGAATAATAATGAGATAATCTGATATGGAATGTTGATTAGAATACAATATGAATGTAAAGTTAGGAAGAAAGAATTATAGATATTGTGCACGTGATATATATATGTATATACCAAACTGACACACTGTATGATTAGAAGATGGTTTTGTTGTTATGTTGTATGTTATAAAAATAAAAACTTTTTCAAAAAAAAAAAGAGAAGACTGGACTTCCATCCATCAGAAATGGTGTAGGGTCTCCTGCTTGGGCAGGAGATTGGACTAGATGACCTCCAAGGCCCCTTCCACCTCTGATTAACTGTTAAGAAGATGAAGTTACAAGAGACTGAGATAAGACATTTGGACAAAGTTCTTAGCATCCAATCCGTTTCTCTCTAACTTCTTTATAAAGAGTAGCAGGAAATTTTATTCCGGGGAAACAGCCTAATTACGTTCTGCCTTTACACAAGAGACTCGGCAGCCATAACCTATGCATAATCACAACTTACACGCACATAAAAATTACTGCCTTCAACATACATGCATTTCTTTTTAATTATACATAGGAAAGAGGGAATCAGTCTAATTAAGGAGCTCGGGTAAGAGCAGAAAAACAAAAATCTTTCCACCCAAATCAGAACAGGCCCCAAATTACTCTAAAGTGTGCTTGTTTTTATACTTCTGGGGCTCTGAATGTCACAGACTTAAGTATACTTGAGATACGGCTTGTGCTATTAAATAAGTGACGCTTTTCTTTTATGAATTTGGTTTGATTATCTAGACGTGTCCAGCCTACTCATGAACATGGGGACATAAAGATTCCCAGGAAGGAGGGAGCAAACTCCAGAAAGGGGGTCGAGCTAAGGGGCAGCACAACCCAGAGTTGGATAGGATACGGAAGAATAACAGAATAACAGAGTTGGGAGGGACCTTGGAGGTCTTCTAGTCCAACCCCCCCCCCCCCAAGCAGGATACCCTATACCATTTCAGACAAATGGATGTCCAGTTTCTTTTTAAAAAACCTCCTGTGTTGGAGTACCTACACTTTCTGGAGACAAATTGTTCCACTGATTTATTATAACTCCAGGTAATTTCTCCTCAGTCCTTGGTTGCTTCTCTGCTTGATTAGTTTCCATCCATTGCTTCTTGTCCTGCCTTCAGGGGCTTTGGAGAATAGATTGCCCCCTCTTCTTTGTGGCAGCCCCTTAAAAATTGGAACAGTGTCACCATGTCACCCCTAGTCCTCCTTTTCATTAATAGGAATAGTACTTAGACTTACATACCACCCCATAGTGCTTTACAAGCACTGTTTGGGTGGTTTTCAATGTCAGCATATTGCCCTTAGCAATATGATCCTCGTTTTACTAACCTCAGAAGGATGGAAGGCTGAGTTAACCTTGAGCCAGTCAGAATCAAACTCCTGGCTGTGGGCACAATTAGCTTGCAGTACTACATTCTAACCACTGGGCCACCAAGGCTCTGTTAAACTAGACATACCCAATTCCTGCAACTGTTTTTCATATGTTTTAGCCTCCAGTCCCCTAATCATCTTGGTTGCTCTTCTCTGAGAATCAGGCTAGCCTCTACCTAGAATCTCCCAAGGTGTATCCATCCCGGTGAAAATATAAGAGTTGAATCCAGCAAGATTCTGTCTCATGTCCATAAGCAAATAAAGATCTGAACTCTGCCTGAACTGTTCCATGTCATTTTTGGTCTTATCCTGACATAGAGGAAAAGGTAGAGAAAGGATTATTTTTTGCTAAATCTACATCCCAAGCCTAAGATTTTTCTCAAGTAAGCATCCTAAGCACATCACAAATATTCCTTTTACGTGGGATTCCTAGGAAACTCTTTTCTCCCATATTAGACCGTTTTGCTTTCCAAACTTTTTGTTTCTATGTTATTTTCTCTTCCCCTGATTTTACTACTATCTCTATCTCTCATGCATACATAAAGAACAGCAACTTCCTACAAAGGGAAAAAGTGAAAAAAAAATCAAACAGCAAGAAGTAATGTAATCATAGGCTGGCAGTATTATCATTTAAGTTTCGATCATTTTCAAACACTGTAATTATAAACTCCCCAGTCGCTACACAAAACTCCGAGCGTCAAATCAATATTATAGAATCAAGGTCTAATTTGAAATTTCTTCTCTCTGAAGCTTTTTTTTTGGGGGTAGAAATGCGTCCATTGTCTAGGAATGAAATAAATTCCATTCACAAGTTGGATGTGTCTGGAACACGGAAGAGACTTAAATGACTTTGTTAATACTGGATTAAATGCTTTGTGCCGATACAACCGTTTGTCTAGTGATGGTTTGAAGTTACTGTAAGAAATGACTTTACGACTGGTCCTCACACATACAATCCCCTGGTCATGTGATTTGGGCAACAGATGTATTTACAATGGTGGCAGCCTCCTGGGGTCATGTGATCTCTACTTGTGACCTTTCCAGTCAACTTCCAACAAGCAGAGTCAACAGAGAATGCTGGATTTGCACAACTACCAGCTGTTTCACTTATGTAGTGAAATGCAGAGTTGCAATGCTTTTCCACACTACAGGTAGTTGCAACCATTGCAACAAAGATAAAATCAGGCAAGATTCACTTAATGACTCTTTGCTTAGCAACAGAAATTCCAGCCCCAATCATAAGTCAAGGATTACCTGTGCATTTCCATTAGTTTTACATTTATTTGCTGGGGGGGGTTCCCCTTTCTTTCCAGTGCTGTAAAATAGCTTTAGAGTTTAGCGAACAGCTGTTATCTTGCCATTTGTTGAATTAGAATTTCATTCCAAAAGTAACCTTATTTACTGACTTAACTTTTTTGGGGTCATTAACCCACACGAGATAATTGCTGTCCAAACATTCAAAAATATATCCAAAACTACATTGAGATTGCCAGGATAAGCACATATAGACAAAAAGCGGGGTGGGGAGGAAATGGCCAAAAGACAATATTAAATCAGATATGCTAAAAGGCTTGCTCAGGCTACACACCTCTAAGAAGAAATTAATATTTGACATTTGGATAATATAAACTTGGAATAGCCATATTAAAAAAAAAGCAAATATTATAGAAAGACATGTGGATATAGACGGAAACACAGGTGGACGTTACAACCACAGATGGGACCACCATTTCTGTTGTTAATCAAGTGGTTGTTGAGTGTGTCATGTCTGATTTTACAACACAAGGGCAGTTTTTTTCTGAACGCCATCACTCTGCTAAACAAATAATTCCCTCAACACTCTCCAACTATTTACTACATCTGTATTACTATTACTATTAATCGTCCCATCCTTCCTTTCATCCATTTCCTCCCACTTGTGACTGTGTGACTGTAATCTTGTTGCTTGTATCCTAATGATTTTTATTGACTGTTTCCTAGTATGATTTGATTGTTTATTGTACCCTATGATTATTATTAAATGTTGGTACCTTATGATTCTTGGCTCTTAATGAATGTCTATTTTCCTTTATGTACTCCAAGACAAATTCCTTGTATATCCAATCACATTTGGCCAATAAAGAATAAATAATTCTATTTTGGGGCAATTCAAAAATCCTGGAGAAGCTCTGCTCTGAAAAGAGAATTCTGCCTCCTGTTTATAATGCTAATAAAATCACCTAGAGTTTTTTTAAGCATCCAAAGCATTCTACCTTATTTATTTAACCACAACTTCCCACTTGTTATATAATATATATATGTGTGTTTTCTTCCATTTTTATATGTTTTCTTGCATTCCATTTTAGTAGTATTTAGTATTTAACTAGGGCCTGACAATAATATATTCATTTTATATAATGTATGTTTAGACAATTTGTTCTCCAAACTCAGTTGTGGGTATGTGGTGTTTTTTTTCACATAGATGTCTGTACTTAATCAGAAGCATATGACAAGGTCAGAAATATTAAAATGTGGGGAGAAAGCATCTTTCCATAAATATTGTGAATTCATCATAACACATTACACAATCCTTAATCATTGGTGTTTAGACCTTGGGAGATCATTTTGGTACACGTCAAAAAAGCTTAATGACTAGGTTTGAATGACTGTAGCCCCTTGTAAATGTAATAACATTACTGAGAATAATACTGAGGACGTTAAAAATAAAATTCCTGCAGACATTTAAAAGTGCTTTCCAAGGCTGGTGATAACTTTATACGGAATAGTAGAGCTGATGGATGCAATGGAAATAAATTCATTGATCTTCTAACCAGAATTTTTTGGTGTTTGCCCAGCTACGATGAATCCATCTGAATTATGCACTTTAATTAAGGAAGACAGTTTTGCAGCAAATCATCTTCTTTTAATGATCTCATAATCCCTTGCAGGGTGGAGTTTGGGCAACTGAATGGAGCTAGCAGAGTGTTTACTGGCCAGATGCCCTTCCTGTCACCAGGGTGGAGTTTTGTTCGGCAGATTATATTCTCAGTGTGCCCAGAGAGAGAAATATCTGCCTCTACCTAGGATTGAACTCATCGCCTCCTGATTGTGAGGCGAGAGATCCACCTCTAGGCCACTACACCACTACAGTTTTGCAACAAAATGGTTATTTCAAAATCAATGTCCTGGTAGGAGAAGTACAGCAGAGCCAGGGGTAAAGTCAAGAGAGGATTCAGCCTGGCATCATTATGTTCCCACAAGTGGACCAAGCCCAATCCCTCTTGAATTTGGTTGATTCTTAACTAGTGCCAATTTGAGTGGTTAACTAGATTCTTGAGCAATAAATCAGCTTAAATGGAGCTTAATGTGTATCCTGATTCTTTGCACCTGACAATCCTGTGGTCATTAAGCAAATCATCACAGTTAAGCACCCGCATGGAACCCCAACTTTAGACAGGTCCACAACAACTCACCACACTCAACTCGTCACAGGACAACTCAATGCAGGACAATTCAACAATTCAACTGAATTATTTAAAATAGTTTTAAAAAATAATTTAATTTTTGTCATTCACATTTCATTTTGTCCCTCCTTGGGCATCCTTTAATGATTTTATTCCACGATTAGTGTAATTCTTGCCCCATGTTGAGTTGGCCACAGTGAGTTGGCTGTGGCAAGATGTCCCTATGTAGAACTAAGGAGAAACTTCCTAATAGTGAGGAAAATTGATCAACGGAATGGCTTGACTTCAGAAATTGTGGGTGTTTCATCATTGGAGGCTTTTAAGAAGATAGAAAGATAGATAGATAGATAGATAGATAGATAGATAGATAGATAGATAGATAGATAGATATAGATAATAGATAATAGATAGATAGATGATAGATAGATAGATGATAGATAGATAGATAGATCATAGATAGATCATAGATAGATAGATAGATAGATAGATAGATAGATAGATAGATCATAGATAGATAGATAGATAGATAGATAGATAGATAGATAGATAGATAGATATAGATCATAGATAATAGATAGATAGATGATAGATAGATAGATGATAGATAGATAGATAGATCATAGATAGATCATAGATAGATAGATAGATAGATAGATCATAGATAGATAGATAGATAGATAGATAGATAGATAGATAGATAGATAGATAGATAGATAGATAGATAGATAAAATAGATAGATAGATAGATAGATAGATAGATAGATAGATAGATAGATAGATAGATAGATAGATAGAAAGAAAGAATTCTTTATTGGCCAAGTGTGATTGGACACACAAGGAATTTGTCTTGGTGCAAGTGCTCTCAGTATACATAAAAGAAAAGATACATTTGTCAAGAGTCAAGAATCATAACTGGAATGGTATAGTGCAGGGGTGTCCAACCTTGGCAACTTTAAGACTTGTGGACTTCAAGTCCCAGAATTTCTCAGCCAGCTGGCTGAGGAATTCTGGGAGTTGAAGTCCACAAGTCTTAAAGTTGCCAAGGTTGGATACCCCTGGTATAGTGTCTCCTGCTTGAGCAGGGAGTTAGTCTAGAAGATCTCCAAAGTCCCTTCCAGCTGATTGTTTGATCAAGTCATTGCAGTTGTTCAGTTAGTGACATGGTTGTTAAGTGAATCTGGCTTTCCCAGATTTGCTTGTCAGAAGGTCACAAGCGGTGATCACATTACCATATCACTACTACCATTATAAATACATGCCAGTTGCCAAGCATCTTTGATCGCATGACCCTGGGAATGCTGCAATGGTTCTGTGAAAAACAGCCATAAGTCACTGTTCCCAGTGCCGTTTTAACTTCAAACAGTCACTAAACACATGATTGTAAAGTGAGGACCACCTGTGGGTGACTCTCCACAATGGTGGATGCCACCTTAGTGCTACTGTCAACAGTTCTGTTCAATGACTTACTTCCTACATCATGATAGCCTCTAACATGGATTAGTATGGGCTTAGTGTATTGAGTTTCTCCAGCATACCATAACTTAATATGTTGAGTCGATTTAGCTATTGAATGGATGACCAAAATACATTGTTTCTCCCTTTACAGCAGAGAAGGGGAACATTCAGGTTCCCCACTCCAGTGGCCATTATAGCTTGCTGCTTAAGGCTTCTGGAAGTCTATCAACATCTGGAAGACCATAAGACTGTAGGGACACAGCTTCTATTGAAAATTCTAGGTGAACATGGCATGAATTAACCTTCTCTGTAGTCTAGAAGGCATCAGAACACAAATTTCCTGGGTTGCTCTTTGGGCAGGCAAGACTACAATTCCCATTACCCCTCAGCAGTTCAATTGTTCTTTCCTCCTGTGTCCTGCATGTCCATCTCTATATCAAAGACAGGGGGTGATTTTTGTCCTACTTAAACTTTCTCCAAAGACTTCTTGAACTTGAAACTAGATTTCCTGTGAGAACCCTAGATTCTTCTTACGAACGTAGACATCCCTAGACTCTTAAATTCCATGGAATAACATTTGAACTTAAGTTTTGCAGTCTTAACATGGGAATAAATCTCAGCTGCAAACAAAGATTGCTTGGTGACAGGTTCATATTTATTTATTTTCCACTACCTTCCTTGGTTTCTCCTTTTGCCAGCAACTGATATTAAAAAGGGGATTTTCTTGCAAAAGTTTGTTTTTCATGGCAATTCTGATGTGATGTGATCTGAACCTCCATCTCTTGGATAAATGAGTTCTTTCCGAAAATTTGCAGTGCAGTTGCAGATATACAGATTAACAGAGTTGGGAGGTACCTTGTAGATCATCTAGTCCAGGGGTCTCCAACCTTGGCTCCTGGAAGCCTGGCGGACTTCAACTCCCAGAATTCCACAGCCAGCTTTGCTGGCTGTGGAACTCTGGGAGTTGAAGTCCGCCAGGCTTCCAGGAGCCAAGGTTGGAGACCCCTGATCTAGTCCAACCTCCTGCCCAAGTAGACCCTACGTGCAATCATCAAACCGGTTGTTATACCAGTGGGATTCCACCCCTGGAGAGCACATTTGTTTTCCTCGCATCTTTAACATTAGTTGCTTTCCATCAACAAATGACCAGCCTTTGGTTATTGGAACAGAAATGGAAAGTAACAGCAAAATATTCAAGGAAATCAAAGATGATAAAAACATATCTATTTGGCTTGCAGAGAGGTTGGCAAAAAAAATTGCTTCAGTTGACATGCCTGACAACAAGAGAAACCCGATCCTTTGAAAAAGGAGATTTAATTCGCATGATATGACAACCACCACAAATCCTCTCCACCTTTGGAGACAGCTGCAGGAAATTAAGACTCACCACAGCCTTGTATCTGATAGTGTGACAGTGGGACTTCTCCCTCAAGAGCATCTTTTGATTGAAATCCTCGATATATTTTAAAGGGGCCTGACCATGGCTTCAAAGGATGCTGCTAGCAACATTTTTCCATGAAGAACTTGGGAGACATAATTAGACGGACTTCAGGAGCTATCCACAGATTCTGGTGCTCTGTCTGTTGTGTCATAACTGCATGGAAAGATCTCTTGCTCATCCACATTCAAGCTTTGACTTTCTACATATTTGGATCCAAAAAGTTGGACCATCAAAGAAGATCTGCAATTGAAAGGAATGCAACACCTGCCTTATTTGTATCCCTTTATTGTTTTTTACAAATAACTCAAGGTGGTGAATATATCCCACACATCTTCTTTCCTCTATTTTCCCTACAACCACCCTATCAGGTGAGTTGGTCTGAGAGAGAGAGAGTGACTGGTCCAAGGTCACCCAGCTGACTTTTGTAGCTAAGGCAGGACTAGAACTCACTGTCTCCTGGTAATTGGTCTAAAGTCACCCAGGTGGCTTTCTTAGATAAGGCAGGACTAAAACTCACTGTCTCCTGCTAATTGGTCTAAAGTCACCCAGGTGGCTTTCTTGGATAAGGCAGGACTAGAACTCACTGTCTCCTGGTAATTGGTCTAAAGTCACCCAGGTGGCTTTCTTAGATAAGGCAGGACTAAAACTCACTGTCTCCTGCTAATTGGTCTAAAGTCACCCAGGTGGCTTTCTTGGATAAGGCAGGACTAGAACTCACTGTCTCCTGGTAATTGGTCTAAAGTCACCCAGGTGGCTTTCTTAGATAAGGCAGGACTAAAACTCACTGTCTCCTGCTAATTGGTCTAAAGTCACCCAGGTGGCTTTCTTGGATAAGGCAGGACTAGAACTCTCTGTCTCCTGGTAATTGGCCCAAAGTCACCCTACTGGCTTTCACGATTGAGGTGGGACTGGAGGTCACCATCTCCTGGTGACTGGCCCAGGGTCATCCTATTGGCTTTCATGACTATGGTGGAACTAGAATTCCCTGCCTCCTGGTGGTGGGCCCAAAGTCACCCAGGTGGCTTTCATGGATAAGGCAGAACTAGAACTCACAGTCTCCTGGTTTCTAATTTGGTGCCTTAACCACTGGACCAAACTGAACTGGTTCTCTTATATTCACAGACATTCCAGGGCAATTTATTTTTAACAAACACTCTCATATACACCCTCAGAAATGAACTTGTAAAGGTATTAGGAACAAACCTGTTGGCTTTCACCAACTCCAGGTGTGTTGGTTAGCAATTCTTCTAACAGTTCAACAAGCAGAGTTGACCTGACATTGGTGCAAAAGCTGGCCTCAGTTAAACAAAAACTTTGAACAGCTAGGATTCCCCATTCACATGTCAAGCTCTGCAGTTGTGCATCTGAGATCACTTCACTTGGTGGAGAAAAGGTGCCCCTCTTTCACTAATTTTTCACTAATCCCCTCTTTGCATCAACCTCACATAACCCATCTGTCACTTTCTCCCTGTTTAGAACCTCTGGGTCCATGGTTGTCTCATTCTAATTTACACCCAATTGCCACTGCTGACTTTGAGTGGCATAACAAAAGGCAACATGGTGTGTCTGTTTTCATTTGTTGTATTTTTCTGGGTGTGTAATTATACAAGGATATAACTTTCTATCCATCTGAGAAAACTCACCCCTTTTCTATTTTATTATTGCTTATTAAAGCCTACCGCTGGTTGATTGAAGTGTGTGGGATGCACTGAACTTACAATACCTTGAAATACTTATATAGTGTTTTGCTTCTACCTCTGTTTGCTTGCTTAACTCGGCTGCCCAGCAAACTCTCTTCATTAGATGTGGTAAAACTATTTATTTCCTCGTGCAGAAATTAGACTGATGCTTTGAACAGTTTAGCTATTTCTAATTTTTATTTTATGGCTTGAATGTGATTAAAATGGTTTTCATTCTCTAGTTTCATCTGCTTTTATTTTTAACGGATGTCTGTATCTTTCTGTAAACTGAACATGCTATAAGTCCTCAACTTACAACTAAAATGGAACCTGCCCATTATGGTCATAAGTCATTATTATTTTATGATCTTTGGAGCAAGAACTACTCTTCTTCTTCTCCATAAATCTGGTAGGTTCCTATCCCCTTTGTAAAAATGCTCTATTGGTAGACCTCAACCAAATCAACCTAGTAGGGTTTCAAAACCATACAGAACATCCCTAAACAGTGGTGTATCCATCCTACTCAACCAAGTTTGAATGGGGAAATCAGTAGAGATATGCAAGATTTTACTCCTCTCCTTCTTTTGCAACATGGGAGGCAAGGCATGCTAAGTCTTTTGTACTTGTAAGAGACAATTGTGAAGCATTAAACCAAAAGTAGGTCATAACTGTGAACTTCTCATTTACAACACAATCCTCAATCCCAAGTGAGTGTACATCTGCAACTTTGAGCAGCTTCCCCTTTCTCAACAACAACAAGCTAGGATTTAAAAAAAACGGAACCACAAGTGTGTGTGCTGCAGTGAAATTACTACTATGAAAAATGGAAAGAAGTAATGAAAGCTTCGGAGGCCAAGAGGCTGAATCCAGATGCAGAAATCTGACATTGCCATCTTGTGGATGTTCTGGAAATGATCGAACACGATTTGCAGGAGCAGCAACTGAAAAACTAAGCTGATATCTTTTTTTAAAAAAATCTTTTTCCAAATCAATAACATTCTGTTCCTTTCACAAACAAAAGGAAATCTGTTTTTTTCCCCGCCCCAATGGATTTTGGGGCTGAGAATGTTGTGAGCTGCAATATGCAGCTTTAATCATATGCACACACAAGGATTTGCTATGCAAAAATCCAATATTGGAGTGGAAAAGAATTTTAATGCTGTCATGAAATTTCTGGAACCAAAAGCTTCTGGAACAGTCTATCTTAGTGTGGGGGGGAGTTGAATTCTCCAATTGGGGTAGTTTGTTGCAGAAGCAACATTTGAATCAGGCTAGAAATGATCTGCCTGAATCCTCTGTGGAGCTGTCTAATGTACTGAACAGGCATCGCCAGGGACAGCCCCTGATTTCAGTCCAGAAGGGCCCTGCTTGGGTCCTCTGAGGAGTTACCCAAGGTGCTGAACAGGCACTACCACAGCCACCTGCATGGAGGACACAGAGACCACGTATAGATTAACTCAAATATTGCTTCCGCAACAGACTGTACTTAAATTTAGAGCAGATTTTTAAAAATTACCACCCTATAATTCCTTTTATTGAATGGGGTGGCTAAATGAGCTTTTGTTGAGGTAGCTAAATGGAGCTGAGCATTTACTGGCTGGATACCCTTCCTAACACCTACACAAAGTTCACAGCAGATATTTTTCTCTTTGTGCCGTGATAAACATCTGTTGCTGCCTAGGATTGAACTCTCAACCTCCCAAGCGTGAGGAAAGCATCTTCACTCTAGGCCAAAATTTAGAGCAGAAATACTGCTAAAATAAAATTTTCAGCTTCCTTCTCTGGTGCCATTCTAGCCAGGAATGACGAGGACTGTATTTCAAATTCATGCAGAGTACCAATTGTTCTCCGCTTGTAACTTAATGCAAGAGGACAGTGAGGATAAGTTGTAACAGCCTGCCTCCTATTTTAATAAAAAGTCCATCGAACTCTGTGGGGAGGGAAGAAGTATTTCTCAACATAGGACTTCATTTCATGTATCACACATCCTGTCTGACTGGGGAAAATAAGCGATTTGTTTGGCTTGCAAAGATAATGAGAATATTCCTTGCACATGCAAAATTTGACAGGACTTCATTTGTTTCCCTCACCACCTACTCCCCACCACTACATGCATAAAAACAATTAAAAATAAATAAATTAGGCTGCCAAAACAGAGCCATTTTAATAGGCATTAAAGTCAGCCTCTACGTTACCAACTTTTTTCTCAAGAGTCAAACAAACCTTTTGGCTTCTTTAGGCAGGGAAAAACATATTTCTGCAATGTGCCAAGCTTTTTTTTCAGGGAGGGAAACAGAAAAATGTGGGATTTTTTTTTCCAGAAAATCTAATGCAATTACAATTTTTAGCATGCTATCAATGTTTGTTCTATCCCTGTAGGAGAAGAGCAAGCAAAACACATGGTGGAGTCAAGAGAGAAATCAGCCTGGACTCTTTACATTCTCACAAGCAGTTAAGTCCAAGCTGCGCTGTTGATTCTTATCTAGCACCAATTTCGTGCTGACCTTTAGTTGACTAGATTCTTGTCGATAGGCATGAAAAATAAATCATGTTAACTTGAACTTAATGTTTGGTCCTGATTCTTTGTGTCTGACAGTTCAACACTCAATGGAATGAAAAAGATTACTGCTCTCCAAGGAACCCCTTGGTTGTTGTTTGTTTTGAACTTTAAAATAGTGTTTTCCAATGTTTACAAAACATGTAGAACAAGTCATAAGAAAATAATCTGATATGGGGAATAGCTTTTGGGTAAGTGGATAAGACAAGACCATCTCCCTTTTGCCATAAAACTAGTAAGCTCAAATACATCAAATATGTGAAAATATGCTTCTGGTAGATTTGATTTTGGGAATAACAAGACAACCCTTTTCCCCAATATATCAGGACAAAATTTATTATTCCTATGGCAAGGACATAACAGTAAGTTCAACAACCTTAGGTCACAACTATCCATCAAAGATATATAATTTCATATGACGTAGGAAACAATAAAGCTAAGCTTTTCATTGCAAAGAGATTGGTTTGCTCCAAAAATATTATGTTGTTGCAAGATATTCTCCTGGTTGTATTCCCAATAGAGGGATCCTTCTTCAGGTAGTCCTAAACTTACAACCAAAATTAATCCTGAAATTTCTGTTTTGATCTGATTTGAAAGTGCACAGAAATGCATATAAAATAAATATCCAGAAGATGTGAATACATGAAATGCAAATCAATATCATCTAAAATAAATAGAGATTAGCCTAGTACAGATCAAAAGAATGCAAATTGTCTTTATGGTAATATAGAATAAAAATTGGTATACCACAGATGCAGAGCAATGAAAATTGCAAGTAAAACATTTTTTTAAAAAAAAAGAAAGAAGGAAGGAAGGAAGAGAAAGACAAAAGAAAAAGAAAAAATTCCTTTTTTGGACTGTGCATCATAGCTAGAATTTCTTTCTGGGACTATAACTAAAAAGAAACCAACTTTTGCTTCCCCATAGACTTAATTTAAAATTTTGAAACAAAAATCTTTGGAAGAGTTTACTTGTCAATTAAGAAAAGGTCATTATCATCAGTCAAGAGGCAGTTAGCTGAGATGGAGCTTTAATGATACAAAGTCCTGAAATATTGGGGGAAAGGGTTTTTTTTTTTAATTCCTAAGGAAACAGGACCTATGCCTGGTTTTTTGAATAATTTATGTATCATATTGCAGTCAGCAGTCTAGCCCACCGTGATGTCTTTAAGCAGAAACTTTCTCCCTCCTAATAATGCCATCCCTTTCCCATGTCTTCCTTCCTTCTTGTTAGCTGCTTTCCAGCTTCACAACTTCCTTCTAAGCTCATTACCCCAATCTCAAAACTGTCAAGATGCCTCCTGGTCTCTTGAGAAGTACTCTGACTTCCCAGTTGGGGAGGGGGGGAAATCCATTTTCCTAGGCAGAACCCAAAAGTGAATTTAAAATACCAGTGAATTTAAAATACTGACTCATGGTCCACCATCTCAGTTAAGTGAACAAAGAAGGTTCTTTCTGCACCAACTCAGAAAGCTCAAACTGCCCAAGGAGCTGCTGATCCAGTTCTACAGAGGAATTATTGAGTCTGTCATCTGCACCTTTAACTGTCTGGTTTGGCTCTGCAACCCAACAAGACAGACACAGACTTCAGAGAATAATTAGGACTGCAGAAAAAAACAATTACTACCAACCTGTCTTCCATTGAGGACCTGCATACTGCAGGAGTCAAAAAGAGGGCTGTGAAAATATCTACAGACCCCCTCACATCCTGGACATAAACTGTTTCAACTCCTACCCTCAAAACGACACTATAGGGCATTGCACACCAGAACAACTAGACACAAGGACAGTTTTTTCCTGAACGCCATCACTCCGCTAAACAAATAATTCCCTCAACACTGTCCAACAAAGTCTGCACTGCTATTACTGTTAAACTTCTCATCACTCCTTATCACCCATCCCCTCCCACTTGTGACTGTATGACTGTAACTTTGTCGCTTGTATCCTCACGATTTACATTGACTGTTTCCTAATATGATTTGATTGCTGATTGTACCCTATGACTATTATTAAGTGTGGTACCTTATGATTCTTGACTCTTGATGAATGTATCTTTTCTTTTTTATGTACACTGAGAGCATTTGCACCGAAGACAAATTCCTTGTGTGTCCAACCACATTTGGCCAATAAAGAATTCTATTCTATTCTATTCTATTCTATTCTATTCTATTCTATTCTATTCTATTCTATTCTATCCTATCCTATCCTATCCTATCCTAAGTCTTATAGTCCATTCAGGTAGTCAGTGACAATAGACATAGATGAGGGTTGTCACATTAGGTCAGAAATATGTGTGTGTGTGTGTGTGTGTGTGTGTGTGTGTGTGTGTGTGTGTGTGTGCATATATGTATGTATGTATATTAAATAGGAACCAAGGAGGAGAAAGCAGAAGGCCAAAATTGCTTTAATGCCCAGCTATTAATAGAGGTTAGATGTGTGACCCAGACTGTTTGCACTGAACAGTTAATTAACAATTAATTGGGTTCACTTTGGCAGCACATAAACTAGCAATTAATTAATAGGGGTGACAAATAGCCTTTTATCCATGTTTAATCTATGAGAAATAATGTTAAACCTGCTAAAGAATTGCAGC
Source organism: Hydrophis major (assembly GCA_033807585.1). Lineage (NCBI taxonomy): Eukaryota > Metazoa > Chordata > Lepidosauria > Squamata > Elapidae > Hydrophis > Hydrophis major. The sequence goes on along the minus strand of CM066340.1, from coordinate 11,606,531 downwards.
TCCCTCGTTTTTCGGTGATCTAATTGGACTATGTAATTTCTTTTTTCAAGTATTGCCACCTTGAGGTCACCAGAGCCCGAACAGGCTTAATGGGAAAGGTGGGAGTAGGAGATGAGAGAGAACTGCATATCTTCAAGTTCATAGAGATGACTTATTAATGGAAGGGGCATCCCTGGTTTCACAGACAAAAGCCAAATTGAGTGCCCGTTTTGTTTTATTTTGAATAGAGAATTAGAGAAAAGGATTTGTTAATCTAATTTCTTTTCTCTAATTCTCTATTTAAAAAACAAAACAAAATAGGCACTCAATTTGGCTTTTGCCTGTGAAACCAGGGATGCCCAACTGTGAATAAGTTCGAAGGGACCTTGTAGGTCATCTAGTCCAACCACTCTCACCGCCCAAGCAGGAGACCCTACATCATTTCTGACTGGTGGCAGTCCAGTCTCTTCTTGAAAGTATCCAGGGATGCAGTTCCCACAATTTCAGAAGGCAAGCTGTTCCATTGAATATAGAATAGAGTTGGAAGGGAGCTTCTAGGTCATCTAGTCCAACCCCCTGCCCAAGCAGGAGACCCTACACCATTTCTGACAGATGGTAGTCCAGTCTCTTCTTGAAAGCCTCCAGCGATGAAGTTCCCACAACTTCTAGAGACAACTTCTGTTTCTTTGGTTGATTCTTCTCACTGTTAGAAAATTCCTCCTTATTTCCAGGTTGAATCTCTCCTTGATCAGTTTCCATCCATTATTCCTTGTCTGGGAAACAGCTTGACCCCCTCCTCCTCTCTGTGGCAGCCCCTCAAGTATTGCAAGGCTGCTATCCTGTCTCCCCTGATCCTTCTCCTCACTAGACTAGCCCTGCCCATTAAATTAAGACGTGTTGGAATGTAAGTGGGAAGTGGGTCTCCAGGAGGGAGGGTGTGCAGTCCAGGTGAGTAAGGGGCAACTCAGCCTGGATGTTATTTGTGAGAGAAAGTGGGTGAAGACAGCCTCCCCCTAATAGTTCACAGACTACAGGTCATCCTACGCTTACAACTACAATTGAGCCCCAAAATTTCTGTTGCTAACCAAGACAGTTCTTAAATGAGTTTTGTCCCATTTTACGACCTTTCTTGCAACTGTTGTTAAATGAATCACTGCAGTCGTTCAATTAGTTACACGGTTGTTATGTGAATCTGGCTTCCCCATTCACTTGGCCTGTCAGAAAGTCACAAAAAGAGGCTCACACGACCCCAGGACGTTGCAACCATCATTAAGTATGAGCCAAGCATCTGAATCTTGATCGCGTGACCAGTGGGATGCACGTGACCAGGGATGTCGTAACTTCAGGTGGTCACAAAAGGAACTGTTGCAAGCCAAGGACTCACTTGTGTATTGTAGTATATTGCAGATAGCAAAGAGCTCAGTATGGCAAGATTCTGTCTACATGTGTGAAAACAATAATAGCCAACTCATGTCATTCTTGGTTTAGGAACTGGTAGAAATGCCCACTGGTGGAGCAGGCTGACTGGCAAACCGATCAAAGCACACCTTCCAGGCGAGGAAACACTATAAAATTTCATTGCAGTTTGTATTAGTTCCCTCTAAGGATCAATTTAGAGCAGGGGTGACCAACCTTAACAACTTTAAGACTTGTGGACTTCAACTCCCAGAATTCCCCAGCCAGCCTCTCGGTTTAGAGCAGGGGTGACTAACCTTGGTGACTTTAAGACATGTGGACTTCAACTCCTTAGAATTCTAGGAGTTGAAGTCCACAAGTCCTAAAGTTGCCAAGATTGGACTCCCCCCTGACTTAGATGACCAAACATTGATTGGTTTCTAAACTACACAACTGAAGGAAGCAACATATGTGTAAAAGTGTCAGGCACATTCACCAGAGACTTTGAAGTACAAACATTTTACAAGGCCAGAGAAATGTCATTTCTCACTAATAAAACAACCCTTCTGTGTATTTACTACTGGTAGTAGATAAACACAGGGGGGAAAAATACAGTTGACTGAATTGTGGGAGTGGGGTGGGGGAAGCATACTTTAAAGAATAATTTTTAAAACTGTTGACAAGCAAATCTTTCCAATGCATTCCTGTGTCCTTAAAAACAAAACAACAACATGACAGGCTAGAGAAAGCCAAGAATCCTACCATATGTCTTTCCGTCATCCCAATTATGTTCGTTTGTATCACTCAAGTTGAATACTTCAAAAATAATCCTTAAAATGACTTAGTAGGGTGGTTGTTTTCTTCCCTGGAGAGGTTGGAAGTTGCTTTAAGGTTTTCTCAAAAGGGTTTCTCAGTCTTGCTTTGACCATGGAACAAATTCCTCACAAGAATTGCCTGCAGAAGCTTCTAGATTAGCATGGCAGGTGCTCATCAGTAATGCTAATTGCAAACACGTGTGTGAAGTAGATTTTCTTTCTTTCTTTCTTTTTGTGCCCAGAATTAATTCTCCAAGTAATTCTCCAAGAAAAGTCTCTTTCAATAGACTTTTTATGTGATTAACAGACAAAATAAGGTGCATTTTTAAAGCTGATACATCACTGTCATTGTAACCTCATTTTGTTTCTCTTTTATCTCGTGTTTTATGAGTTTTATGGTTTGTTTTTCTACGGATGGCCGAAGAAGTGAGTTTTATTTGAACAAGAGTACTTATTTCCTTTTTTTTTTCCACAGTATGTACCAGTCCACCTTGACTCACAATAGTTTATTTACAAAAGTTAAAACGGCATTGGAAAAAAAGTGACTTATGACCGTTTTTCACACTTATGACTATTGCAGCATTCCCCCATGGTCATGTGATCAAACTTCAGAGGCTTGGCAACTGGCATGTACTTAGGACAGTTGCAGTGTCCCAAAGTCATGTGATCACCTTTTACAATCTTCTGACAAGCAAAGTAATGGGGAAGCCAGATTCACGTCACAACCAGGTGACTGACTTAACAACTACAATGATTCACTTAACAGCTGTGGCAAGAAAGGGGACAAAGCTCACTTAAACCAGTGTTTCAGGTAGCAACACAAATGTTGGGCTCAATTGTGTGCGCGCTTGTACGCATGCCAGCACCCAGAAGGCAGTGCACCCACGCACCACCCACTCCCTGTACATGCATGTGCAATTCCCCCCACCCCCTTACCTGCAGTGAGCCTCCCAGCTGATTTTCGGCCCATTTTGGCCTCCCAGAGGCTTGAGGAAAGCTTCTGCAGGCTGAAAAATAGGCCCGTTTCATCACTTCCGGTATTTCTGGAAATACCAGAAGTGACAAAACGGGCCTATTTTTCAGCCTGCGAAACAGGCCTATTTTTCAGCCCCTCAAGCCTCTGGAAGGCCGAAAAAGGCCTCAAACAAGCCAAAAATCAGCCGTGAGGTGTGCACAGTGAGGTAAGTTTGCCTGTGGCTCACGGGCCAGCAGAAATGGCTCTGTGTGCCACCGATGGCAGGCGTGCCATAGATTTGCCATCATGGACCTACACCCACTGAAAATGTGACTTCTTCGGTTTTCACAGAATTCATAAATAAATTGAAAAGGCATCTCAGAGGTCATTTAGTCCAACCTCTTGCTCAGTGCAAGAGCTGTAAAGCATTTCAAGCAAATGGTGATCCATTCTGTGGACAACCTCCAATGAAGTAGGACATGCCACCCAACGAAGCAACCTATTCCACTGATATTCTCACCTGGGAATTCCTCCCAGTATCCAATCTGAATTTATTTCCCTGTGATTTCATCTTAGCATGTTGTATGAGTGAGACATTGTGGTTTCCGAACCAGTTTACAGCACAGTGGGTGGAATCATAGAATCTTAGAATAACAGAGTTGGGAGGGACCATGGAAGTCATCTAGTCCAACACCCTGCTCGAGCAAATGCAAATGCCACCAATGGTGGCTTGTTGAAAAACTTTTAAGTAGCAAATTGTGGTTTGGGATATCTTGTGAACATAGCCCCAATATGCTGTTTGGCCAGCCAACCATAGTTTGTTAAATAATCTATTCATTAATTCTCATTGGGTTAATCTTGTCAATTATTAATTGCTGACATATAATAGTTATTGCATATGAATGTGTCAGTATTCAGCATTCTTTGTCCAGTATCAAGTGCTGTGTATTATACTACAGCTGTTACATATAGGCTGCAAAAAAGCAAAACAAAACAGAAAACCACTAGATGGCAATGAAGTTGAAGGTTCTCAGGATCTCCTTGCTGCCATCTAGCAGTTGCTATACGTATATGCAGGCATCCGTTCAAGCCATTCTGGTTCGAATTTCTCTTATTAAATCAGTCCAACTTTTGGTTCATTACCACTAGAGAAGATGTGCTATTAATACCGCCGTGTATAAATTTCATCCGATTTCTGCAGAGCACCGATGTTTGTTCTCCAACTGGGTGGGGGAAGGCAGCCCTGTAGTTTAATATATTTCCAGGTATGCCAATGAGGATAATTATTTCCATCGAAAACAAAATCTCTTCTCTGGGGAATGTGTGTGTGTGTGTGTGTGTGTGTGTATTTTCTTGGCAGCTTTTGTCCTCCTCTGCAAACCAGGGGAAATGGGAAGGGGAAGAGGTCGAGAGTTTGAAAAGCTTTTGCATCAAAACTAGACAAACTGCAGCCTTCTTGCTTATTCACCGCAGCACTCTGCCATTGCTAAAGAGCCTGTAAAGAGTTGTAATTTTCAGAGCACTTGACATTAAAGGAATTAAAGTATTTTATTCTCTTTTGATAAACAGCCAAAGGAAGGGGAAGGGAAAAAAAATAAAGGTGGTTTGCCGACAATCAAAGAATGGCCAGCTACAAATGTGTTCGATTATGATACCAGCGAAGAGGCTTAAACAAAAAAAAAATAAAAAAATCCATAGAGTCCACGACTTACGACCACAATTGAGAGGAGAATTTTTAGTCCATGGGCCAGGCCAGATATCGGTACCATCTTGGGTGACCAAATCTTAATGGTACTAAAATGTTTATGGGTCCATACCAAGTACATTAAGATGTGATAGCCTTTTCAGATATGTAGCTTTGTATGTTTTTTAAGAAACCATCAATTTGACTGAATAGCGGCCTTGTGATATCACATGATAACACATATATTTGCGAAATGAAGCTGTAAATCATTAGAATTAAACCTAATTGATGTTGATAATTTATTAAAATCATGTGCAGAGACTTTTTGTGGTAAATGTAGAGCATCATAGCAAATTAAAATGTATTTCGTAAATTGCTAATATGTTTTTTTTTTCTCTTCCAACATCGTTACAAAGAGTTTTGAACTCAATTTCTCAATGCGGACTACTGTTGAATAATTGCAGTTCTCTGTTATATTGTGACAAACTACTAAGGCCCACATGATGGATTCAAGTGGAGACAAGGCCACTGCATTGCCAAAGAAAGGAGTGCGGCCAGGCTGCCTTATTCACTGTTCTGGTGAAGACACGTCTACCTTCGTGTTACTAAAAGACTTGGACTCATGGAAGACACTGCTAAGAGCAGCAGAGATTAGACAACATGCTCCACTTCTGGACATTGCAAAAGACTTGGAAGAAGGCCAAATACCGCAGATCCAGTATCATCGCAAATGTCGCAGCATCTTTACCATGAAGAAGACTCTCGACTCCATCCTTTCTAAAGACAGGCCGAGTGCAGAAGAACAGACTGGTGTCCATGGTGTCAGAAGATCATCTAGGGATGCACCGAGTACATCAAGAGTGTATGACAAGACATGCATCTTCTGCTGCAAGTCAAGCAAGTACCTGAAAGGAAGACAGACAAGGGAACCTATCATCCAGTGTGTTGAGTTACGTGCAGATGACAGAATCCGCAGTGCAGCAACCCAAAAAATGGACCAGCGAATCCTCGCGTTGTTAAGCAGAGACCTTGTTGCCGCAGAGGGGCACTACCACAAGTCGTGCTACAAAGTGTATACAAAGGAAGGGGCATCCACCAGTTCTGGTGCATGCGATGAGCAGGAGCAGTCTGAGCAGGCAGTATACGAGGAAGCCGAGAAACAATCCTACGAAGAGCTATTCCTATATATCAGGAATGAACTCATTCTCAACCCTGAGGTGCTGCCTATGACAGATCTGACAGCTAGACTTGAGAAAGCCATGCACTCTCGCGGAATTTCTCAGATCAGACCATCAACCAAGAAACATGTCCGTCGTAAACTTGAAAGTGAGATAGGAGGATCGCTTTGCTTCGTTTCTGATGAGAAAGGGAAGCTTCTCATATATCCAGAGAGCTTGTCATTTGATGAGCTTGTCAAGCATGCCTACAGACTAGGGAAAGAACTCCACGAAGCAAGGGCTGCCAACTCTGGGGATGTCCTAGCCAAAGCAGCAATGCAGCTGAGGAATCAGATTAAGAAGCAAGATGTAAGCCAGACATGGCCCCCTGACACAGAGCAGAATGTCATTCCTGAATCTGTCACTGAATTCCTGTATACCGTGCTCACTGGAGAGTGTGAGTGTGCAGATCCTTCTGACAGAGTCCAAAGGCTTGCCACTTCTCTTGCCAGTGATCTGATATTTGCTGTCACATGTGGCAAGACAAAGCCATCCAAGCACGTACTTTTGTCATTTGCTGTGAAGACCTTGACAGGCAATACAGAACTTGTACGCACACTCAATCGCCTGGGCCACTGCATTTCTTATTCACAGATTGAGGAGATCGATACAGCACTGTGCATTCAGAAGCTGGAGCGTGCACAGGAAGACATCCCACTGCCAGCAGACATCTGCCAAGGTGTGTTCACAACCCTGGCATGGGATAACATTGACCGACTTGAGGAGACACTCAGCGGAGAAGGTACTTCTCACAGAGTCAATGGCATTGCTGTCCAGCCCAAGATTGCAGGCCCCAAGCCACAGAATCTCTTCCCATCTGTCAGCAAGTCCAAGAAAAGGAGCATCAGTCCAGCCCCAATAATGTTACCAACCTATAATGTTGGTAAGCGAGCCCAGCCTCCAAAGACCGAGACTGTAGATGTTGACAGCATGAAGGAGGTCCACGAAGCCAAGATGAAGAATTTTATCTGGTTACTGACTCGACTGTCAGACCCTGAGAACCAGACTGTCAGCAGCTGGACTGGGTTCAACATCATGGTCCGCAATGATGTCACGGTGAACCAAGACATTGTGGGCTACCTGCCCACTATCAATGCTCCTGCAACAGACATGTCCACGGTCAATGAAGTGCTGGAGCGGACCCTACACATCATGCAGGCCCTTCAGCTGAACCAGATTGTCTGTGTCTTTGACCAGGCGCTTTATGCGAAGGCTGTTGAGATAGTATGGAAACATGACAAGTTCAACAGCATCGTCGTCAGGATGGGAGACTTCCACACAATCTGCAATATGCTCTCCATCATAGGGAAGCGATTTCAAGATGCAGGGCTCAGGGATCTCTGTGTTGAAGCTGGTGTCATTGCAGAAGGCTCAGTGAATGGTGTGATGGATGGTCGCAAGTACAACAGAGCAGTAAGATGTCACAAGCTGGTTTATGAAGCACTATTGAGGCTTGCCTGGAAAGGATTCCTCCGATGGCTGGAGGAACACCATGCAAGAGACATTCACCACCTTGATGAAACCCTGAAGAAGATTGCCAGCTTCCACAACGGTGTCTCTCAGGCTGCACTGCAAGACCTGCTTAATAACGAGTCATGTGTGCACACAATAAAGCTGTTTAAAGTCTACCTGGAGTCTCTCAGAAATGCAGATAACCTCTCTGCATTCTGGATGTCCTACTTGGACATGGCAGAGATCATGCTGTGCCTGATCCGAGCATCCAGAGAGGGCAACTGGATGCTTCACCTGGCAGCAATCAGGCAGATGATCCCATGGTGCTTTGCCTATGACAAGGTGAACTATGCCCGCTTCTTGACCTACTACTATGCCAAAATGTCTTGACTGCCAATAGAACACCCTGAAGTGCATGCCCACTTCATGCAGGGAGGTTTTTCTGTCCAGATTGGGAGTCAGAACCCATTTGGGCGGATACCTGTGGACCAGACAATTGAGGAGACGGTTAACAAAGACACGCAGACACCAGGAGGCACCAAGGGCTTCAGCCTGAAAGGTGGAGCTGTGGCAAGGTACTATCTGACATCTGAGTACCGCAGTAGATACTTGAGGCAACTGAGGAACATGGTAGGTCAGCATGACACTGACTTCCATCATCCAGACCTACAGCTGCCAAGGATAAGAAGAGATGAAGCTGATGTTTTCCACGTGGGGTGGTGGTGGCAAATGACCCCCCTTGCCCCCCACCCTCCCTCCGGACGCCCATGACTAGACTGTTCATGCATACTAACAATGAAAGGGTTCTGGAGATATTTTGGATAGTATATTTGGTCATTAGCATAAACGTGGTGATGTTCAGAATAGAGAATATTGTCAAAGTATGTGTTCACCCTTTCTTTCCGTGTACATAGGGTGCATCTATTCTAAGAGTGATAACCTCGATTAAGCTACGAGTTAACAAGGGCTATCACATCAAAACATAAACTAGAGACATAAAAGAAGCCAAAAACACCTAAGATTATTAGTCACCTCGGGTGGTACCAATATGTGAAAATTCAGGTCTTGGCTCATGGACTATTTCTTGGCTAAACACGGTGATGGCTAAGCTAGTCGTGTCCAATGTTATGATCTATTTTGCTATAGTTAAGCAAACCACTGCAGTTGTTAAGTGAATCATTAAGTGAATCTTACCCTACCCAAGCCAACTGTGAAGGTTACAAATGATGATCACGTGACCCTGGGACAGTGCAACAGTCATAAGTACATGCCAGTTGCCAAGGTTTTTAATTGAGTGACTGAAGGGGTGCTGATAGTAGTTAATAGCAAGAGACTTATATACCACTTCACAGTGCTTTTACAGCCCTCTCTAAGAGGTTTACAAAGTCAGCCTCTTTGCCCCCAATAATCTGGGTCCTCATTTTACCCACCCTGGAAGGACGGAAGGCTGAGTCAACCTTGAGCCTGGTGAGACTCGAATTGCCAAATTGCAGGCAGCCGGCAATCAGCAGAAGTAGCCTGCAGTACTGCACTCTAGCCACTGCGCCACCATGGCTCATCATCATGGTAAATCGAGGGCTACCTGATTATATCTTCTCCAAAACTAAAGAGCTCAGCTGGATCCAAAACCTTGTTTACCCAAATATTTCCTCATTTTAAACTATGTTATACTCAGGATCCAATCTGGGTCGGTCACTGGGACCAGAGACCTAATCTTCCAAGTTTTTGGGACAGTGTTGTACTCAATGAACCCAATTTTCTCCATACACATGAGACACCATCTTTTAAATTGTGGTAGCTGGGGCCTCCCAACACACGACATTAAAAATAAGGTAGTTTTCCAAAGAGTGAGTAGCAGCAACTGTAATTCCCTATCCCCCCCTTTTTTTATTATGTAAATGATTGCGGCTCTAATAGGATGCAACAAGCAGAGTGATTAGAAAAGTCAATCACACCGCCTTAAAATCCCACATTCGCAGCTTTCAAATTAATACAAAAATGTTTTTTTTAAATTGTTGGTCTGCCGAGTTTTCTGATCAAATTACTTTCTCACTGGAGAAAATTAAACCTCCTAACAGGGGAGATGGCTGACAGAATGCTAAAGAGGCTTGATGGAATGAGTGTGTTGTACTAACTAAATGGAAAAGGAGCATTATGTTTCAACAGACAACAGATAATCAAGAGTTGGGAGGGATCTTGTAGGTCATCTAGTCCAACCCCCCCCGCAAGCGGGAGACGCTACAGTATTTCTAATGAAGGGCAGTCCAATCTCTTCTTGAAATTCTCAAGAAGTAACACCGATACACAAACTAAAAATAGTGTTATTTTCACACTCCTCCTTCTGCTTTAAGCATAAATCTTAAACCACTCCCAACTTAATCCAGATGTGGATATCTAACTCTCCAAGGCTTAGATTCCAGCATCCTTGGACATAATGGCGGGAGCTAGTGGCAATTAAAATCCGATACCTCCAGACCACAGAATCTAGAAGACCGGTCTATATCCTGTGAAGTTCAGGAAGGAAGATTATTATTTATATATGAAAGAATATGTGTATAGCCATCCATCCCAGCGCAGTGACTATGGGCAGCTTACAAAAATAAAAAATATACAGATAATCCTTGATTTCGTTCAGTGGCCATTTTAAAGTTATAGCGGTACTGGAGAAAGTTACAAGTTATGACCACTGCAGTGGTCTCAAATTTGGATGCTTGACAACTGGCTCATATTTATGATAGCTGCAGTGTCCCAGGGCCATGGGATCACCTTCTGACAAGCCAAGTCAATGGGGAAGCCAGGTTCATTTAACCACCATGTTATTAACTTGACAATGGCAGTGATTCATTTGAGCACTGTGCCAAAACGGTTGTAAAACAAAGCAAAACTCACTTAACAGCTGCCTTGCTCAGCCACAGAAATGTTGGCCTCAATTGTAGTCGTAAGTCGAGGATTAACGGCACTTCAAAATCTTTTATTAGTCAGCCACAAAAAGAGAGAAAGAGAGAGAGAGAGAGAGAGAGAGAGAGAGAGAGAGAGAGAGAGAGATCCCGCTCCTGTTTTCTAAGATGAAAAAGGTCTCCAAAGCTTTTTGATCAGTTCAATCTTTCAGCAACTCTTCTGCAATTCAGTTAACGTAAGTTAATTGTGTAATATTAAAGAAAAAAAGTCAGACACGACTGAATGGATGTATCAAGATTATCATTTAAAAAAAAATCAACCAAAAGCACCTTATTAACTTTTCAGGGCAACCCCTATTACTATGCCAATCAGGAGTCAATCAATGTCAACCCCTCCCTGCTTTGCTGAGGTGACTGTTTCTGCCCTTAAAATGAAATTAAGTCACACGTTAAAAAGAAAAGCAAAGACAGCCAATTATCACTTTTGGAAAAGAAGATTCATGAACATTTCCAGTGGGGGCCACTGTAAGAGGTAAGCAAGATCCCAACAGGTCTATAGTCAAGTACTTTCTAATGTGGTGATCTTATTGTTAACAAGCTCTGGGGTAAAGAGTGGAGATGTTTAGAGATACTAAAACTTACATGAAGCATGCATGTAAAAATTAGTGATGCAGCAATGCAGTGCTGGACAAGGAGATGCTTCCATTCAGGAGTGACACCAGTTCTCCACCAATCCAGTTCATCATGTCCATCTGTTGGAAAGCTCTGGCCCAAATTCATTGTTCCTGTTTCTTATTTTATTTATTTGTATCCTGCTTTTATTATTTTGATAAATAACTCAAGGAGGCAAACATACCTAATACTGCTTCCTCCTCTTATTTTCCTCGTAACAAGCCTGTTTCATTTCACCAATACATTTGAAAGGACAGGAAAGAGCAATGCCACTTCATAAAATACAGACTGAGCCTATTTTTGTTATTTTTAATTGGCATACAGTAACACAACATCACATTTTAAGATTGTGACTGGATTTAGGGGAGGAAAATGGTGCCGGGCTAGAACAGAGATCAATCTCAGTTCCAATCGATTATTTTAATTAGGAATCTCTTTATATTGCCTCATTATTAAAATAGATTGACGTCCTTTTCTTGGATGTGATAAGGAAGCAACAAGAAAAAACACCGCAATGGGAAATAAAAACAAATCTAAAAAAAATAAGGAAAGGACAATGAGAGAAATGTCAATGGAAGATTCTAAACTATCTTATAATTTTACTTATTGCTGGTGGGGGGGTTTTTTCCCCGTCCAGCCTCAGTGACAGGATCATATTGCACGCAAACATCTCAGTGCAAGGCAGAATAGGAAAGTTGGGCTGTGTCATCACACCTGAGAATGTAACAAACCAAGAGCCGTATCGAAGTTCTAAAAGTCTTCAGACTGGAGTCCCTTCAGGTTGGTTTCTGGGGGGCGTATTTAGGAGGCGAACAGCTCGCTCCAAATCAAGCATAGGTTCTTCATCAGTCAGTTTACCTTCTTTTTGCCTCTGTGCAAGGATCATGGCCCTCAGCAGTGGTGGATAGAGGACATACCGGATTTTTTCCTCTTCCTCAGAAGGGGTAAATTGCTTAAAGGCTTCCTCCTCATGTTTTGGTACCATTCGCCAGTCGTGGTACATTACTTTGTCTATTTCTTTCTCTTCGGTTTCGGGCTTACCTAAGAAGCAATTGACAAGATGAAGAGAAGTTCTTTTAGGCAGGCAAATCTTGCCAGGATGGAACACACCGTGAAAAAAAAGATTTGAAAACCTAGACTGCATGCGGTTTGTTTTACTTATTGCATCTTTGGATTTTATTTTTTTTGTTTCTTTATGTAATACATAGCATCACACACGATTGGACTGTGCATTTTCAGCAGAATCAAGATAGGCATTTCTTAAATTTTGACTTCCCCCGAGCCCAAAAGATTTGCTCTCGCTGCTCTATCTCACAAGACCCCGTCCTTGCTATAGGCTTCATCATGAAATCTTCGCCCATAAAAGCAAATCTTCCCTTACCTCTAAATGTCAGGTATCCCCAAGCCTTTCCATATTCCATTTTCTGCAACAAAGAACATCAAAAGGATTATAGTCCATTCAAGATGAGTAAGAGCTTAAAAACCTGGCTCTGTCAATTGGCTTGAGGCTCCAACGAAGCACTTTCACATTGAGGGTGGGTGATAGGTTTACAATACACTCCCACCCCCTCCTCTTCTCATCTTACTCCCTCACTTCCCCCCGGCCCCCATCTTTTTTAGCTAGGTTGACTTTTTATTTATATCATTAGGTTTTGCAGTTTCATTTTTTAATATCTTAAGCGGATCAGGGTTACCTTCTTATAAGATGGGCAGCTAATACATTTTACAATTAAATAAAATGAATGAATAAGTAACCGATATACAGGTAGTTCTTGACTTACGTCCATAAATGAGGACCAACATTTCTGTTGCTAAGCGAGACATTTGTTAAGTGAGTTTTGCCCCATCTTTACAACCCTTTTTTGCCACATTTGTTAAGATAGTAATAAGACTGTTAAGTGAATCTGTCTTTTCCATTGACTTTGCTTGTCAGAAGGTCGCAATGGGTGATCACATGACCCCAGGACCTTGCAACCATCATAAATATAAGCCAGTTGACAAGCATCTGAATTTTGATTTCATAATCATGGAGATCCCACAACAATTGTGTGAAAAACAGTCGTAAGTCACTAAACGAACTAGGATGCCTGAATTTACTCCATTCCCCAACCAATGAAAACACTCACCTCAGCTGTATAATCGACTTTTATTTTAGTAATGACCCAATAACAAGGCTCATCGTATTCCCAGAGCCAGGATTTGCGTGTGACCATCCGGCCAATGCCAAAGAGGTGCAACCGGGAAAGTAGCGTAAAAAGGCGGTTCTCATTCCTCACATCCTCCCAGGCTAGCACAGGGAGGCGTTTGCCTGTGAAAGCACGGGTCATGTTCTCATAATCCACCGCATAACGCTGGGAGTCACGAGGTCGGTTTTTTAAAGCCCAGTATTCACGGATTTTCTTGGCCTTGGCTGCAATCGGGCGATATCCCATGTAACGACCCATCGCTGCCTATGGAGAGAGAACACAGGAGAGTTAGCCGTTCAAAGGCTGAGAACAATTTAAATCTACCACCTGCCACACAGCTGACCAGGTAAACTGTCATCCAATCAAGCCTATCAGTGGTGGGATTCAATTTTTTTTTTTTACTGTCGGTACTGTGGGTGTGGCTTGGTGGGTGTGGCAGGGGAAGGATACCGCAAAATCCCACTTCTGGGGGAAGGTTACTGCAAAATCCCCCTTCCCTCCCCACCCCGCTAACCTGCTTTCCAGCTGTTCTTCTGTGCAGGGCAACCAAAGAAGACCCAGCCGATCAGCTGGGACTTGGGAGGCAGAGAATAGATAGGGGCAGGGCCAGTCAGAGATGATATTTCCCAGTTCTCCAAACTACTCAAAATTTCCGCTACCAGTTCTCCAGAACTAGTCAGAACCTACTGAATGCCACCTCTGAAGCCTATCTTACAAAGAAAACAAGAGGATAAAAGAGGACGCAGAAGACTCCTGGGAATTCCCACTTGGGAAAGGTAAAAAGCCACACACGTACAGACACAAAATCTGCAGTTAACTCGATAAATATCAGTATTGTCACTTTCTGGATTTCAACACTTTGAAACAAAATTACCCAAGAGTTGTATAGTCCCATAATGCACCCCTTCTGTCATCTGGGGAATTATATTATTATGGAATTATTATTTGACTTATCAGGTTCGCACTCTGACTTGTAGCTTGCGAGTTTCCAAACATTTCGTCACCAGGCCAGGTAACATCTTCAGCAGAGATTAGGGGATGTGGGTATCCATTATATCACTATTGTTATGGCTTTTGATGTTATCCTGCCTTTATAAATATACATATTTGGTGGCGAACATTTGTGATACTCCTGCCATTTATTTTATTTCATCATAGTCTTGACTCCTGGCGATTGTCTGGGCAAGGGCCTGCAGTTCTACTAGTATCTACCCATTTTAGACAAGTTCTTGTGTTATTCTATTAACACAACCCAATGCCGCCAAAGCATATCTTCGTTTCCTTCTGCAAGTTCAAATAGAGCAGGGGGTCTTCAAACTTGACAGCTTTAAGACTTGTGGACTTCAACTCCCAGAATTCCTCCTCCAGTCTTGTTAGCTCAGGAATTCTGGGAATTGAAGTCCCCAAGAAATAATAGGGCTGGAAGGGACCCTAGAGATCTTCTAGTCCAAACCCCTGCTGGAGTAGGAGAGACTATAAATCAGGGATCCCCAAACTTGGTAACTTTAATACTTGTGGACTTCAACTCTCTGGAGAATTCTGGGAATTGAAGTCCACTAGTCTTAAAAGTTGCCAAGTTTGGAGACCTCTGCTATCAATGGACAAACGGCTGTCCCGGAAAACCTTGGCCGGCTCTGAGACGGTGGGTCTCTCTCTCTCTCTCTCTCTCATTCTCCAGCCGACCTCGCGGGGTTGTTGTCGTTGGGGAGACCAAAGGAGTCCTGCAGCTCAGCAAATACCTCGCTCCTTTAAGCAGCCCTGGGCTTCCTTCTCTTGCTCCCGATTCCCCCGGCAGCTCAAAGGCACCGCTCCCAGCAAGGGCGGTCCCCCTCCCTAAATCCTCCCCCGAGCCTCACTTCCGCCCCTCCTCAGGCTGGGGCTCGAATCCCAAACCTTCGCAAGACGCGCCAGGAAGGGACGGTGCAACCTTACATGACGCTCGGCGAGGAACACTTCCGCCCTGGTATCTTTTTTTTTTTTTTTTTTGAATTTGTTTTGTCTCAAATTCAGCCGAGGTTGGTCCGTCCCTAAAAAAACCACCCGGCCGCCCACGCACAGTCGCCCCTTTGCTTCCGGCCTTAGGTTGGTTAGCGACGCTGGTGAAAGGGCGGGCCATCGCTATAAACGGTCCGACAGACAACACTTCCGCTCCTTTCGTAAAACGATTTTATTTTATTTTTATTTTTTGAAGGATGATCCCGGTGACTCCTCCGAGCTGCTTTGTTTCTTCTCGTGTTTGGTTGCCGTTTTCCCTCTTCGGCGAGATGGTCGTTTTGGCTGCAAGCTCCAAGTCGTAAAGGACCTTTTCTCAATGGATGGAATGATACGTTACCTATATATACCCGTCGTTGTTAATGAAATGCATTCTCTTATTCCGTTCCCAGGCTTGGAATTGCTGTAGCTTTTATGCCCGAGGGAGACTCTGGACGTGTGGCTTCCTTGCTGCCTTTTATTCCCCCCACCCCACCCCAGCGATGTCCCACAATGTTCTCTAACGTAGCCCTACTCAAGCGACCCAGATAAAACCTTTGATCAGCTCTTGCTGCATTGGTAGAAATGCCTAGTGATGTGGCGAAAGCTTTGCTCGGCTGCGTAAACAAACTAAGAAAAAGTGTAGAAACTTCAGGGGCAGAGATTGTATAAATAAATTGGCTTCTATTGACGGTATCCGCATCAACAGGATCCAAATTGTGAGAGATAGTACGATTTGATTTGAAAAAGGCGATTTCTATTAATGAAAAGAGATCAGGCGAGCCTGGCTTTCCAATCAAATTGAGTTTGTTGCCAACATTTAATTAGGGTACGTGGAGAGTGTTTTGGCAATGACCATTCGCCATTTATTATTGCCAAGAATGGTTTTTGTTTTTGTTTTTTTACCGCTAATACATATATAAGCTTTCTTGCAATTTCCTGAAATGATGCCCAGATTTTGATATTTTTGCAAACATATCCGGGGTTGGGTGGCTGCTGCTGATTTAACATTTGCACTTAATAATGTAGACTAGCAAGAGGGTAAACTTAAATCATGGAGGGAAAAAAGAAGACTGTTACTCTTGATGGAAAAAGAGCAATCACGTGGGAAATCTCTGATTCTGAAGATGACAGTGATGTTAAACCAGAATCCTCGACTGCTTTTGTGAATTATTCAGATGTTGGGGCTCGCGGTTGCTCAGACAAACAAAAATTAGAGCTGAGCATGGCTCTTCTTGAAGCAAAAGCAGTTCCTTTGCTTATACCGTTGACACCAACCATATCCTGTAATTCAGGGCCTGAGGAAAAAAAGAAAAAGCAGTCCCTGGAAAAAAACAAGACGGCCCAGATAAAAACAGAAGGAAAAAAGAAGAGCATACACAAAAAAGAAGAGAAAATGAAAATAAAGCAGCAGATCGCTGCTGAGAAAGAGAGACGGAAAGAAGCTGCTGCTGCCTTGAAATTCCTTCGGCCTGATCAATGCATGAAGCAAATGATTGTCTGTGTGGATTCAGGTAGTAGGTTTACACTGCATGATGTATTCCTTTCCACTTTTGGTTTGGTGTTTTTGGTGCCTTTACACCAGTCCCTGCAGTTGTTTTTTAGAAAGATTTCAGAAAAAACACCAGCTCGTTTCACACCTGAAGCAGGACTAGAATTTAAAAACAGTCTCATTTCTAGCCTTTAACCATTATACCAAAATGGCACTTTTCTTGGCAAGATTTTTGCGAACAGTTGGCCGTTGTCTTCTTCCTAGGGTGATGACAGTTCCTGGGGCCAAGCCACTCCACTGGCTTTGTGCCTGAGGTGACCACTAGAACTCAAGCCTTCCATCCTCTAGTGGCCTGGTGCCTTACACACTACACCAAGCCATCTCTACATGCTGCATTCCCCTTTTACCAAGAGGGGATTAGAGAGGATGGGGTTTCGCCGAGTACCACGCTGTAGAGTTGAGGTGCCATCCAATGATCAATTTGTTATGCTTTCTCCTCAGGTCTTCTAGAGCACCCTAGCTCTGATATCTTGCTGGAAATTTTGGATTCTTTGGACTGTGAATACCATATTGAGCGTCAGATCATTCCACACAGCATAACCTGGAAGAGAAAAGTCTTCAGCGGTATGTCTGGTTCAGTAAGTATCTCAACCAAAACTCCACTGATAGCCAAGGAAACAAGACTGTATGTGTTTTTGTGTGTCTTACAAGCGCTTCCTTGCTCTGCTCATCTACTTTTCATAGTCCTTGAAGGTTTGCATTCCTTTAGGGTTGCCTCTGCATCAAATTGAAGAGAATTGGCCCAACTCTGATAAAACACATTATTGCTGAGGCTCTTGGAAAGGAAATTCAGCAACATATTTGGATTAGAATTGGAAGCTGAGGACAGCCATGTTTGTGAAGGGCTGCTATGCTCCTATGATGTGGATTACTGCTGTTCCATTCATGTTTTGCCATAGCTGCTAAATTCCTGCTCAGAGAATAGAAGAAACAGATAATATAACAAGAATCCCAGAATCAATCTTTGTTGGGGTTGTCCCTTTTACACCATTATTTGTTCCCTAATGGATGTGTGGCAATTATGAAATTCACTGATTTTAATGGTTCTGTGGCTGTTCAGCTAATAAATCAGTCTAACTTGCCAAATTTCCGAGTATTTAAAACCCATATATTTAAATCCTAGCATTACCTAGTAAAGGTTGGTTTGAAAAGGAGAGGACAGTCAAACATTTCATCAGAACTGTTTTTTATAATTGTGCTTTTATTTTATAGTAACTGTTGCTATAAATGGACATCTTTAGGCTGTTGCACTTAAAAACCAAATATGAGCTGGTGTATGACTCTGAATTTTAAAACAATTTGAAATTCATGAGGACAAACAAGAGAATGCAAGCATGAGGTGGAAGGAAACTAAAACTAAGAGCACCTTAAGGATCTGCTTCTGCAAACCACTGTTGGGAGCGGATTTTCTTCGTTTGAGGTAGCAAAACTATTCTTTTTTTCCCTTCTGGCAAAAGATTAACTTTATTTCCGCAGGACGGTTGTCAAGAAGAGATTGCAGTGGAAAGGGAGGTCCTGCTAGTGATGCAGCCTTCATACTTCCTCAGACAACTTTCGTCATCAATGCAGGTGCTGTATAGTACCTTACCGTGTTGAACCTTACCGAATATGAATGGCAAGGCTTTCCTTCTCAGTTGCTTAATTGTTCTCTTTTGCTCCATTTTTAACTGGCCCCCATTGTTGAGTTTGCCTTGATTCTCTGCTTGTTATGCCTTATATCATGGGGGTGAGGAGAGGAGAAGATGCTTTGTTTCAGAGTTTTATCTCATTTCCAGACACCTAGGGAGATGAAGCTTAATAATTGAGAGGAAATGCAATAGAAAGCTAGATTGGCAGCAGGCAGAATCCAAGAGGACAGTACTGGAATCATTAAGCGAAAAAGGTGAGCAAGGGGGAAAATATGAGCCAAGGTATATGACGGGGGAAAAAAGGAGAGATTTTTATTTCTTACATTGCAAAAATCCTACACTGCAGAGACTCAGCCAGGAGAGTAAAAGGGTTCCTGTACTCTGCATCAGTTTATTGTTCAAATAGGTACTGGCCTACTATAGTTGCAATTTTAAGTGGCCACTCATGTATATATATATTTTAAAATCTAGTTTGATTTTAATTCAGGAAAGATTAGAACCCTGGGAATTGTTTTAAAAGTAAGAACATTCAAAATCTGGCATCTGAAAATAGGACACAAATATACTCAACTGAGGAAAGAAAGATCGCCAAGTGGTGGGTATTAACGTAAAAGAAAAAGGTTCAAATAACAAACAACTATGACAGTATTTATGCTAAGAATCCATCACAAGATCCCAACCTCAAAAAGCACATCAGGGAAGGTTCATTCTATTGATAACCATTGGTAAAATGACTCTAGTGCAGTTACCTGGGAATTTAATCTTGTACTTTTCACTTGTGTAAAAAAATAAATAAAAATTAAACACATTTGAGGTTGGAGTTCCTTCACAGTGGAATCTAAAATAGTTTTTAAATTCATATGTAAAAGTGGTAGATGAATTTTTGATTTTAAAATCTTGTTCTAATTCTAGAATGCAGGTCCTGATGGCCAGCAGGGTGTACCAGATCTTATTCATCTGTGTCCCTTTCAAAATTTGAAAGACCCTTCTATAATACCTTACAGCGTGGTTGTCATTGGACTAAACACCTACCAATGGTACATGGGATTGGAAGGGCTATGTGAGTTGTGGGTCCCAAAAGAGTTGTGCAAGTTGTGTGTGTGAGCTGAAGATCCTAAGAAGCTAAGTCTCAGTGTCCTTGACATACAGAATTGTAGGTCTTCATCTCTGAACCTTAGTTTGTTTTATGACAATCTTGAATTGTTTTTTTTTTTTATGATAGTGCAGATTACCCATAAAGATTGGAAATGGATAGTATAACATGCTATTCCCCACTTGACTAGGGAAAATTGGTTCAAAAGGTATTAATGTGGAAAGAGTCTTGCTTGTGCTTGTTCACTTGAAGCTGCTTGAGGCAGGAATGTAGTAAGTCTAACTGGGCTTAGGATTCTGGGATGTCATCCATATAGCCGGCTTTCTGGTCAAAGGGTAAGCTGGTACTAAATACAGAACAAATTCAAATGCTGACCAGGAAGATTCAAGTGCACCATGTCTCCTGGTTCTGTTACCTCCTGCCGGATGTTAATTTAGCTTTCCAGTCTTGTTTAAAGTGCTGGAATTTCCTGGCTGCCTCCCTTCCAAGTGCTAACCAATCTAATCCTGCTTAGCATTTTCAAGCTCATTTTAAGATTCTTAGGAAGCAGTAATAACACTTTTAACGAAGAAAGACAGTAAGACAAGTTCATTCGTTACTATCGACAGCCTCAAATGCCACGGTGGCTTAAATTAACACACACTTTCCCTGCATGCAAGTTTCCAAACCACAGTAGCTTGACAAAAATAATTTTGTGTCTTCGAATCAGTCTTGACTCCTGGTAATGGAACAAGTCCCTGCAGTAAGAATTTTGGAAGTGGCTTCATGCTGCTTTCTTCCCAGGATGGAAAAAAGAGAGAGAGACTGGGCTAAAGTTAGCCAGCTGGCTAAGGCAGAAGAACCTAGTCTCCTGGGTTGTAACCTGGTATTTTTAACCATTATACCAAAATATTAATTCCCCAAATGTGGTTCTTCTCTGAATTGCCCAGGTATCATCAGCTTCCGCAAGAAGAACCAATCCCTGGACTGGAGAATGAAACATTACAGCTTGGTCCAGAACAATCCATAACACGGCATCAAATTGAAGAGGTAAAATATAGCAATGAGTTTATCAACCACAACAAAGGGCTCCAAACTCTTTGGGGCATCTGCGTTATCCTTCAGATTCCTTGCCTGATTTAATTTACACCCTTACACCACATCAAAGGTGATATAGTAAACAAGAATTACCAGTTTGTCTTCGCCTGAACATTAGCCGAGAAGGGTGTTGAACGCTGGAACCTCAGCAGATATGCAGAAAAGCCAAATGTGTTTTTCTTCTCGTTTCTCTCCAACTTTCTCCTTTTGCAGGCTCTCGTGGTGTTGCAACTCCAGGGTAACATCAATGTCCTGTTCCTGGAAACGTGGCAGGAATTGGCCCAGCATGTTTCTGGAGTGACCAGAGCTGTAGCTCAGCGTCCTTATAAGTGAGTGTCAGTTGTCATGTTGCCTTGGCAATGAAGTAAGAACCAAAGGCCAATCCTTTCATGAAGAAATCTAACCTGTAATATGAGGTTTTTGTGTGACTTTATCTTTGCAGGACCAATAAGATTTGTTTCTTTAAAAAAAAAAATTCAGTGTTTCGTGTTATACTGATACAGCTACAGCAGGGGTCTCCAACCTTGGCTCCTGGAAGCCTGGCGGACTTCAACTCCCAGAATTCCACAGCCAGCAAAGCTGGCTGTGGAATTCTGGGAGTTGAAGTCCGCCAGGCTTCCAGGGGCCAAGGTTGGAGACCCCTGAGCTACAGGCTTGATTTATGCTGCACTGTATTTAGAACAAGTCACAAAATATGCTTTTGCTTGTTTGGTTCTGCCTTGCTTGCAGTGGTTAGGGTTACACAGTCCATCGATAATACCTGCTTGGTGTTAAATGATGTTTTATCAGGGAACATTCTGAGCCCCAAACTGAGTCCCAGCTCAGTTTTAGGAATGGGACGTTTTGACCAGCATGGAAACTGTCTGACTCAAGACAACCTTTGGAACAGGTTGTTGTGAGGTCAGTTCCGACAGGTTAAGCCAAAACGGCAGCCTATGTATAATTGGTACATAATGGCTTCTTCAACAGGAAACATCAGGAAAAGCAGCCTTTCTCCTTCTGCGCCAAAGGCAAGTGGGCTAGTGGTGTGCATATTGGCAAAGACGGGAAAGGGCTCCAAGAGACCTGGCTGAAACAGATCCAGCAGTTCAACCGAGTCAGTCCAGCCATGGCAACAGCTATTATCCAAGCCTACCCTTCGCCAAGTCTGCTGCTGCGGGTCAGTTCCTTCCACCAGTTGCTTTGTCTTGGCGGTAGAGAAGGGAAATCAAGGGAGGTAATTCTCAAGAATGGGGGCTAAATGAGTCATCAGATCTGTTGCCTCAGAGTAGGATTATGTAGGACGCAACTAAAAGGCAGAGATTTCAGCAAGGGGGAGAAGTACTAGTGGGATGTTTAGATGTTACACTGTCGAGGATTACTATGAAGGCTAGATAAGCTGCTCCTAGTAAACTTCATTCTATTCTCTTCAATGGCCAGTTTCTTATTATTCCAAGCCTATTGAGTTCTCCTGGGTGAGGAAGCATTTCTGGGCTAGAGGTTTTTTTTCCTCCTCAAAATAACTTTTGTTTCCATGCAATGCAGCCAGTTTCTTTTGCTTCTTGTTAGCCACAGGGCTTCTGTTTTGTTTACGTAAGGATCCTCCTTAAGAAAACAAATTGTAGATCTTTAATGATAAAAGCCATAAACAAACTCATAAATTCCACCAGACTTAGACTTAATGCTGAGTTTTTCTTAACCAAAGCCTTGTTAGTATTACTCCAGATGTTTTCCTCGTAGCAAACCAGTCGTGCTTACTTCATCCCTTTTGCTATCAAGAGCTCTTTTCTAGACAACTAAGTTTTAAAAGGGAGAAAGTGGGTTAGCACTAACATCACACAGGCACTTTCTTTCAGGCCTACCAAAAATGCAATACAGAGGCAGAAAGACGACTTCTCCTAAGCAACCTCCAGGTCACAACTGAGGACAATAAAACGGAGAGACGGATTGGCCCAGACCTGTCTCGCCGGGTCTACCTTTTCATGGTATCTACAAATCCAGAGCTTGTCCTAGATTTAAGTTGTTGAAGCACCTTGCTGTGCTGTTCTGACCACTGGGTCATAGCTCCTTAGCCTTATAACTTATTGCCGAAGCTATAGGATTTATTGCAGAAACTGAGTTTGGCAAAAGCAATAAATTTCTTTGTGCACAAATGCTATCAATGAGCTTCTCGATGGTGTATTTTTTTAAATTTCCATTCTTCTGCTAAATAATTTATTTTACGCTAATAATTATGCTGCTTGTTTGAACTGGGTACATTTTTGGCGGGGTTCATGCATTAAACCATAATGTGGCTTGGTGGCAATATGTTTGAGAGAACCTAGCTTGTATATAAAAGTGTGAATGAAAGCTTTTTTTTAAAAAGGAATACCAATCCCTTATTTGAGTGCACTCTTAATCCCAGTTAAGTAATCAATTCCGTGAAATGAAAGCCCGGCGTTCGCTTTCATTTAATCAGATGATACAAGAGAGTTGGAAGGGAATCTATTATACTGCCAAATCACACAGTGGTTAAATTCAGAAATTAATACTAATCCATGATTTATTACAAAACAATGCAGGTTTGTTCCCTTCATACACCTCCTTTCACAATGAACCATACTTTGTCATTTGCATTAAGTGTAGGAGAAACCAAAGGGAATGTAATTGCCCTTGTGCTTATCCATACATGAAAAATATCAAGAGAGCCTTTTCTGGCTACCCACATAACCATAAGTCAAGTCATCATTAGGGAAAGATCATACCAATACTGGCTTTTAAACTGCAAAATGCCCTGCCAGTGTGTATCCTTGCAGTTAAGTTTTTAATGACACAAATCAAAGGAAGAATTGGAATATTTAAACTTACCTCCCCAGAAAATATACATGGGATGTGAATACCTCTAAATAAGTAAATTATAGCTGGCTGTGAAAGAGGAAATGCAGGACTCAAGATCCAGAAGAAAGCAGGGGCATCCAGAGCTGAAGTTCATTCACATAATTCCAACTGCTAGCCTGATGTACGTTTGGATCAGATAATTAAGAATTAGGGACCCTGATTAGAATTCTCTGATGAGAGGGACAGTAAGGTGGATGGACTAGCCTATCATCACTGATCAAAGTCTGCATATATTTTAATTCATTTGGGTATAGTTCAATACAGGAGAAGTAACAGACATGCAAAGAAGGTTGAAGAGTTGCAGGGCTCACATGATACCACTTATGCTGTGAAAGGTTAACTTTCTTTCTCTTCTGAATACCAAAGCACTGAAAATCGAGTCGAGTCTGCTTGCTCCTCAGCTCCAAAACATTGGAGCCATTTACTGCAATTCACACAGCACGTTGGAGGCTACTTTGGAGGTTTCTCTAAGCATTCCTTTGACTGCAGGAAGGATTACTTATTGATACACTGGGCTGCCGAAAGCCTGACATTCGAACAACCTGTTCCAGGAAACGTGGCAAACCAGAGTTGATGACCTGCTGGCCACATGGTACAATGAAGCTGTGGAAACTGCTTTGTCTCTTTAATGGTAGATTGAAATGGGCTTTAGTGTTCAAATAGGATACAATCAGGAAGGTAAAATGTCACTTGGTAACACTGAGGGAACAGCCTATCCTTCATGACAACACTGTCTTTCGAAGGGGCGAAATAAATTAAGTCCTCCACCTGCATCTCTTCCGATGGCGTGCCTCAGCATCTGAGCCACAAGAGTTGTCTGAATCGCTTCCTGAGGAGGTAGAAGAAGAGGAGGAGGAGGAAGAGGAGGAGGAGGACTGGAGCGAGCCACAGTTCATGCTCAACACCCAGCCCAATCTGTTGTGCAAAATCTGCTTGAGTCCTGGAGGGAGGGGAAGCACTTCTAGCGTGTCCACGTAGTCAGGAAGCAGCTGGCGGAGACGGTAGCAGCAGAGGTATTGCAGAGAGGTGGGGGTAGCACAGGAGCGGATGATTTTCATGCTACTTTTGGCTGCAGTCGAACACACCATCGGGTACACCCTCTTGTTCTGGAGCTTGGTGGCAGCCACACCTGAGTCACAAAGTCAGCAAAGAAGTCCAAGGTTAACAGGCAGGCATAGAATAGTGGTGGTGGTGGAGAGACTGTCTGGGGGTACAGTTGCACTTCCTTTATTCCATTAGCATTTCTACAATGAGATCTCCCACTTTAGGCCACAAATACTCTACAGCTGCATGGTTCGGTTGTCCTTTTCTGTGGACCCAATTGTGAACACCGACCAATCCAATAACCGAGCAGCTGACATAGTCATTTTACACATATCTTATTTGCTATACACTTTCCCCCAAACAATCTGTTAAATAGATTAATATAATTATTCCCTTCTAGTGTACATTATGCTACGCAGGTTAGTTTTCATCGGGTAAATACTTAAGTGGTCCTTTCAAGGAGGCTGTACCTCAAGGTATCCTCTCTCCCCTATTAAAATAAACAGTCTGAATTTGGAATGGAAAACAATCTGTTGCCTTTTAGAGATCCTCCCATAACTTTTATCCACATATTTCACTAGTTTAAAAGTATATATGGCCTCTTCCACCTTACCTATACACTTCCTGTTTTTGAAAAAGGTTAAAGTTCCATGCCATGTGTCCAGATGCACCCCAATAATGGAGCCCTGCCCAAACCTTGTTGAAAAATTGCTCCGTTCCCCCTTGTGCTGGAGGAGTCCTATGGAGAAAGGGACATTTGCAATTATAACATTGTAGGTTTCTAATTTCTGCAAAGGTAAAAAGGACCCTATATAGAGTTCATCTAGCCCTGTTTAAGATAGTTTGTAAGTCAAGAGGCAAAACAAGATTCTCATCAGATAGTTATCTGCTTACCTAAACCTCTCTAGCAAAGTTCACGGTCTTTTAAAACAATCCGTTTCCTTTCAACAGTTTTTATTAGTTTCACAAAAAAAAAACCACAACCTGTTTAGCCATTGATTCATTTCCTAGACCTACAAAGAACAAACCTGGCATGATTTCTACATGACGGCATTTTAGATATTTAAAAACACATTTCCTAAAATAACATTTAATAAAGTGAACATTTAATAAAGTGCCCAAATAATTTGGATTTTTTTTATGTTCTAGTCCCAAGGCCTAGAATGCCTGAGATGTGTTTTGCCAGCAATCTTTAGAAATCAGTCTCTAATAAAGAGGAACAAACTTTCTCTGTGGATGCCAGAAAATGCTCTCTTAATGTTAACTGAACAATATTTGCATATCAACTATTACAAAGGGACAGTTACATCCACACAAAACTTCAGGGAAAACAGTTCTTGTATTCAGGCATAAGCTGCAAAAATTCACCTGTAAATTAAAAATCTAGATATAAATAAATGAAACCTTTGCTGTTATTACCTGTGTAGGAAAGACCCCAGCTGTCTTCATCTTTGCCCAACAGGCTACAGAATGTGTGACGGAATTTATCCAGGTTCACATCTGATGTTCCAATTCCCACCATCTAGAGGGGAAGAAAAACAAAAGTGATCAAATGTTAGTCTATACATAGCTACTCGTTTAGTGACTGCTCAAAGTTAAGACAGCACTGAATGTTGTGTGAACTTTTAAAGTCTGTTATTATTATAATTACAGCCCTGAATACAGAAGAACCTCTGATCACGACCATAATTCGTTCCATAACTTTGGCGATTTCTTCATCTTCTGTTTTGTCTTCAGAAATTTCTGAGTCGGGGGTCGTGTTTGATCGCCACCCCAGTATGTGTTTGTGACCAGATTAAAAAAAAATGTGAATTTTTTTGGTCAAAATCCGATTTGGTCGTGGCCAGAGTACATGGTAGAACCCTGGCATATCCTTATGGTCACGATTGTAATTTGGGTGTCTGGCACTTGGCACACATTTACAACTGTCACAGGAGCCCAAGGCACTTGGCACACATTTACAACTGTCACAGGAGCCCAAGGTCCTTTGATCTCTATTGGTATCTTTTCACAGCTGATTTCCAAGCAGCAATGTCAATGGAAAAGCCAGCAGGAAGTCACAAGCCAAGGTCGTGTGACATAATTAATAACCCATGGTGATTCACCTAATGACTGCAACTGGAACTGACAAACTGTCATTGTAAGTTGGGCAAGGTCATGCATTCTTTCTGATTTTTAGCATATCATGCTACACAAGCCCAATCTCTGGAGGTTTAAAAATCACAGTGTATGGGTTAGTACTCTGTACAAACAAAGCAGATTTATTTAGCCATTTAATCCAGTACTATTCTGTCCTAAGATTTATTTATCATCTGACAGTTTCTTCAGCTAGAAATACCAGAATCTGAACTTCAAAATCTTCCATATACTGAAAAGGCTCCATGGAACATTCAGTCTCCTCCCAGACCACTGCCACATCCAGATAGCAAAGACACTATATGGAAAAACTGTGATGGCTCTAGGTGGGATTGTACACAAGGACAACAACCTGTATACTGTGTACTCAGCCCATGTGCATATAAGTGGCTTCCTCACAAAAAGGTCCAGTTCTCACAAATGCAGCACGATTACCTCGCAACACTAAAATCCAGTCCCTGTCCTTCTCCTATACTGGCAGCAATTCAATGCCATCTGGTGCTTATGCCAGCAAGATAGTGGCTTTGTTGATACTTGATCATCCTCTGTGATATCTGACTGCATTTTTTTAAAGAGAAAAGAAAAATTGGATACAAATTGTTTGGAGCTGGTGGAGCAAAATAGGTCTTAAAAAACAAAAATTAAAGACAACAAACAGTGCTACTGTAACTATTCATAATGTATTCAATATAAATGCTGCCCCTCTTCCAGTGACAGAAACCATTGAAATGTAATTATTGATGAATCCTATTGCATTTTAAAAAAAGAACTGGTTACAGTACCTACTGTCAGGTTTTATCCAACATACCATGTCAGTGCCATAGACGGGTGAGGTCATCTTGATTTCCCAGAAGTGCTGACCCTCTGTTAGTTCCTTGTTCCCCCGGATGGCAGCAGTACCACAACTGTAATCCATGTGGAAATTTACCTTACGATTGTCACAAGTCAAAAGAGTATTCGCCGATTTGTTCAATTCATCCCATACCCAGTCAAAATCTTTGGAGAGAAAGACATGGAGAGAAAAGTGGTGTGAACAGGAAACATCTCCAACCATTTCACCTCAAGTTATTGCCTGTCAATTGGATCCTAGTTGAAGAATTTATAAAAAAAAAATCAGTGTAGTTCTGTGATTTTCAAATGTAGTGTCAAGACCACTTTAAAGATGTGTGGACTTCAACTTCCAGAATTCTACCATATGTCTAAAAGTGGCCAAGTTTGAAAAGCACTGATTTAATTGCTAAAATTATAACTACATCCCTGGATATATTGCAGCACATATTATAGCAAAAACTGGACAAGATTTCTATTTCCCCCAAAATGTTCCCCTGTGCATTTGCGTCACTTTCCAAATATATACTTTGTACACCTATAGATCAGCGGAGCCTGAAAGGATCAACAAGCAACCCAAGAAAGAATACAGAAGCTTCCTCACAATCATCTTCCTCTCCACACTGGCAATCTTTCATCCGATGAGCCATGTGGAAGTTAGAGCAATATGGAGTTTCGTTCTGGTTTTCACAGTTGCAGTAAGACTCTCCTGTCACAGGTATAGCTGTGGGGATGGAAGGCAACTGAGGAGGAAATTCTGATTCTGAATCAGAGTCGCTGTGCTGCTGGAGAAAGAAAAAAGAATTGTTACCTTTTCCTCTTATTCTAAGAAAACATTTAGCAACAGGGATCCCTGGGGAAAATGTAAGGTTCACATGCTCTGGGTGTCACACAGTGATGGGATTCAAAAAAAATTTACTACCAGTTCTATGGGCGTGGCTTGCTTGGTCATGTAACTGTGGGTGTGATTTGGTTGTCATTTGATTTAAAACATGATTAAAGAAATCATTTTTTTCCTGGGCTTGCACAGTTGCAGCATGAATCCAAAAAACAGTGTGTTGAAGTTAATGTATTCCTGGCAAGCACTACATGTGCACTGACATGCATTCTGAGCACTGCACACGGTCTCCGAATTCAATTCATTGTATGAATGTACAATCCATCAGAATTTACAACAAGAATCTGATGAAAGTGTGGAGTGTCCCAGTGGAATTGTATCTTACAGACAGTCTTGCAGAAAACAAAGCATGCTTCACCTGTCCATCAGTGTCAGATGACCAGCCATGGGTTCCAGAAGCCGTTGTAAAAGTCCGTGAATCTGATTCTCGGCGCACTCCACTCAGAACATAGCGCCAAGCTCTACTATTGCGCATACGTCGTGCCATGGCCTCTTTGGAGAGGTAATCTGGAAGGTAAATCAAGATCTTACTCACAATGCCCTCTTCAAATGAATTGTCTCAATGTGCAATATTTTTTCCTTCAGATAAACATTACATATTAAGGTATATTCTGTGCAGAGAGACAGAAGATATAGTAAGCTATATTCATAGGAAAAATCAATTGAATCTGCACTTATCAGCTAGTGCCAATTTTATTGCCCTAGTCTTAAAGAGGGAACATGCACTCCACCACAAAAAAGCATAGGAAATATGATAGCAAATAATCTTTGGCCAAGATGAATGAGATCAAAACCAACAGGAACAGAAAAAATAGTCTAGAATACCGTTTCTAAACTGGCTTGAAATAACCCACAATGTTTTAAGCCAATTCTCAGGTTTTTTTTTTTTCCTTCCATCAAAATTCTTCTTCAGTAGAAGAGAAGCCATCAAATACACAGATGAAGGCAGGAAATAAGACAGCTGTTCTTAAATAAGCTGGACTGAAGTAGTTTAAGGACATTGGATAAATTACTGACTTCAGTAAGCAGGGAAATGACCGTATGTATTAATGTCCAGCTTATTACAATACTCCCCCATCTATTTCAGAGCTCAATCAATCCAACTCAAAAATTTCAAAGCATATTTTTTCTATTCTCAGTCCATAGTAGCAGTGATATGGCTCAGCAAGTAACTACTACCCTTACCATTCCTGGGTGTGTAAAAACACCCCCATACTTACTAACGTTTACATTTTCTAGGACTCCTCACTTCCAGTCAATTCACAATGATAGCAGAGAGAGACCTAAATGTTACTTGAGCTAATGAGTACTCAATATTTAATGTTCCTAGATCTGCCTAACACAAGCATCATATAATGAACAGCAAACCTTATGATTAAAGTAACTCAAATGAGTGATCCAATACATTCTGCTAGACAGCTCAACTGAGCTGCCTCAGGAGAAGATTACTGCAAACATTCCAGTGTATGTGAAGGCAGTAGTTTTAAAAACTAGGGTGGGAAGGTGTCCAAGCAGAAAATGAGCTAAACACAAACAACAAATACTAAGTATACTAAAGCAAATTCAAAGGCATCAGTTGTCTAATATTTGAATCGGCTCCTCCAAAACTGCCTTTCACTGTAAGAAAACTTATTACCAAAAGGAAAAAGCTTGAATATGAATGGGGAAAGAAAAAGATAATAGAATAGAGTAGAATAGAATAACAGAGTTGGAAGAGACCTTGGAGGTTTTCTAGTCCAACCCCCTGCCTAGGCAGGAAACCACTTCAGACAAATGGTTATAAAAACTTCCAGGGTTGGAACATTCACAATTTCTGAAAGCAAGTTGTTCCACTGATTAATTGTTCTAATTGTCAGGAAATTTCTTAGATTTTGATAATTCTAAAATGGGTATTTCAGGCTATCCAGATTTATATTCTTACTAGCATGCCTTCAGAATGTCAAAAGATAGTCATCAACCTTAGTCAAGAAAGCAAGACAAGGTTTAGCACTACAGAACAAACAAAAAACTATTAAGGATATGGACAGTTTTCCTCTTATTTTTTTTAAAAAAGCCTTAGGTTAGTATCTTTTTTTAATATCTCACCCTTCCTTTGGAAGCTTAAGAGTGCATACCACTCCTTCCTCCCATTTTTTCCCATAACAATGTTGGGTGATAAGCTGGGTGAGGGAGAGTCTTTCAGAGCTTCTGTGAACAGATGTACAGGATATTTTCTTTGATAACCGCATTTTTTATTTCTGGAACCATCAACAATGACTTCCACATGCAAACAAATGCAAAAGAATGGAAATCAGCCAGGCTTGCATATATTTGCTACAGAAAACATAGTCACCACCAACTGCAAACAAAACTTCTGTTTACAAAATACAGGTTTTATTATTCATTTTAGTCCTCACTTGAAAGGCAATATTCTCACAACTTGTTTCAAACCCAGCTGTAGAGAACTTCCTTGCAAATTGAAAGCAGAATATGAAGCAGTTTTAACAGTGAAAATGAGAAAACAAGAAACAAGCACATCTCTAAGCACATATCCAACCCTGGGAGTTTTCAATAAGAGATGGACATCCATTTGTATGAAATGAGCAGGGGGTTGGACCACCAGAAGAACCTCCAAGGTCTCTTTTAACTCAATTGTTTTCTTTGGAAATAGAATAACAAACTACCAAAGAGAATTATCAGCTCAAACTATTTCATACTATCCCCATCCTATATTTTTTTTCTCCAAAATCTTGGAAAGCAATATTGAGATTCAGAATCACAACAGTCTTTTCCCTCCCTGGTGCCTTGCCAAGTCCACACTTAAACTATCCATGAAAAATCATTTCTAAGGAGACTTCAGTTTCACTGCTCAGCCTTTTTTATTATTATTCAAATCCACATGCTCTGTTGAATGAAGCAGGATAATAAAAAGACCACCACTACTTGGAGGAGTATTAAATCAAAACCTTAAATAACTTTAAGGTTAAGCATTTCAATGCACTTTGGGGGGGGGCAGCTGCCTCCTTTTGTGTTAACTTCAATGTCCAAAGGTCTCTATTGTCATTGTACATCATGTATACAACAAAATGGGTTTAGCCTCTAAATTGGTGTGGTCCATACAAGAATACAATATGAATAACATAAAATATAATACAACTATATATACAATATACTGTACACAATATATATAATCTGAGAAGCAGGAAGAGCAGCATACAATTAATAAAATTGTGGAATGAGGAGGAGGAGTAACCTGAAGGGAAAGAAGGCAGAGGAGAGGAAAAGCGAAAGAAAGAAAGAAAGAAAGAAAGAAAGAAAGAAAGAGAGAGAGAGAGAGAGAGAGAGAGAGAGAGAGAGAGAGAGAGAGAGAGAGAGAGAGAGAAAGGAATGAAGGAAAGAAATGAGGGAGGAAGAGAGAGAAAGAAGGAAGGAAGAAAAAGAGGGAGGGAAAGAAAGAAAGAAAGAAAGAAAGAAAGAAAGAAAGAAAGAAAGAAAGAAAGAAAGAAAGAAAGAAAGAAAGAAAGAAAGGCCAATTCAGGTCACCAAGGATTAGGCGGGTTCAGGAAGGACGTCCGCCCGCCCGCCCGAACTGGGTTTAAATGATGGGCAGAGCCGAGGGTCCTCAGGGGGCGAGAAGGACGCCCTTGCTTCCCTCTTTACGGGGCTCCGAGGATCCCGCCCTCCCCCAATCATAGGGGGAAGCCTGGACTCGAGGAGCATCCTTTTCCCAACAACCCGCGCGAAATTTCCCAGCAAGCTTAGCGAAAGGCGCTTTAAAAAAAAAAAAGCTTTTGCTGTAAACCGCCCGCGGTCGGAATATTCGCGTAGGCCGCAGGCTCCGATATACCTCACCGGCGCGCGCGCGCGCCCCCCGTCCGCTGGCCCTACCCTTCCCGGTCTCCGAGGACACCGCTTCCCGCCGGCGTTCCCAATCCGATTTCCCCGGGTGGGACCGCCAGTCCGGGCTCCCGCCTTTCCTTTCACCGCCCCACAAATCCGCGCTACGCGGCCCTCTCCCCACCCTCGGCCTCCGCCTCCTACCTGCGTCATCGCGCAGCATCCGCCCCTCCCCTTCTCGCGCGGGGAAGGGGCGGAGCCGCCCTCTCGCTCTCCTCCCATTGGGCACGTCACTCGCGAGAGGCTTCACGTCCCGCTTCCTTAGATGGGGGGGGGGGAGGCGTTCGTGGCTTCAGTCTCGCTCCTCCTCCCTCCCGCCCCGGCCGCGAGAGGAAGGCGTGCGAGAGACGCTCGCACCTCGGGCTCTCATTGGCTTTCCCAGCGGCGCGTGGGCGGTAGCTTTAGTGACGTGACAACCCTCTCTCTCTCTCTCTCTCTCTCTCTCTCGCTCGCTCGCTCGCTCTCTTTCTCGGCTGCTGGAGTTGCCTCGCAAAAAGAAGAGGTGGAAAGCGGCTTCTTCGGGGGAATTTAATAAAAGCTGACTGTCTGAGAAATGGGGACTCGGTCTCGCCCCTAGCGCCTCCTTTCCTCCAATCGCCTTTTGAGGCAGGCACTCATCCGCGAATGGAAATAGAAGGCGGGTGAAGCCATCCGCGCTTGCCTTCCTATTCGTGCAAAAAAAAGGGGCGGTCATTCAGGAGAGAGGCCTAATTAGACAACCGTGGTGTCACTCCACCCCCGAGGGCAGCATTAGGGAAGCCGAAGGAAAGCAACATGGAGAAGGGGGAGGAGGGTGAGTGCGTTAGGGAAGGCGCCAAGTTGGGGGGGGGGGGGCTGTTCAGTGAGAGAACTTCAACAGGTGAAGTTCTGCCTCATCGGAACCGGGCGGTGAGTGGAACGGGGGTCGTCGCCCCTCAGTCGGGAAGGGTGGTTTCCCGTTTCACACGACAAGCTGTGTGACTCGTCCTCACGTGAAGGCAAACATGCGGGTCAGGCCTCAATTGGGGCCGGTTGGGTTCGACCCCAGACTGTGGTCGCCAGGGGTTGGGATAAAGATATTGCCTTCTGCTTTATGTATACATATTGATAATTATATGTATAATATATATAATATAATTGATAATATATACACACACACACACGCACATATTGATAATTATGGCATTCAGCTTTGTTCGGGTATTTTCCCACGTCATAGTAATGGTGCTTTTAAAGTTGTAGCAACGTTTCAGCAGAATCTCATCTGCCATCATCAGGCTTCTGTATAGTGTTCATCTGTATATATATAGTGTTCATCATTGATAATTATATATATATATATATATATATATATATATATATATATATATATATATATATAATATTCATAATTGTATATATATATATATATACATATTGATAATTATATATAATTGATAATTATATATATATACATATTGATAATTATACACACACACACATATATATGTGTGTCGTCATTGCTTTTTTCTCCTGACGGTCATATAATATATGTGGGTATATACCTAATTTTGTATTTATTTAGTTTGTCATGTTTTTGGTACTGTATATTAGAGGGAGAGACTCTTTGAGAGCTGTAGGCAACGAAATTTCATTTTAATGTAGGCCAATCAAAGTGACAATAAAGTTATTTTAAGTCCATGCTAAACTGACTAAGGGGTTTAATGTGGTCATGATTATTTGGAGTTTAATGCTTTTATTTATGTTGGCCACTTAAAGGCTTTAGAGCAGAGATTACAAGAGTTAAATAAGTACAGGCAGTCCTCGGCCCTACCACAATTGAGCCCAATTTTTTTTATCTTGCTAAGTAAAACATTTGTTAAGTGAGTTTTTCCCCTTTTACGACTCTTCCTGCTGCAGTTGTTGAGTGGATCACTGAAGCTGTTAAGTTAGTAAGACGATTGTTAAGTGAATCTGGTTCCCAATCCATGGACTTCGCTTGTCAGAAGGTCGCAAAAGGGGATTGTGTGACCCCGGGACACTGCAACTGTCATAAATATGAACCAGTTGCCAAGCATCTGAATTTTGATGACCAATTGGTCATAAGTGTGAAAATGGTCATAAATCACTTCAGTGCTGCTATAACTTTGAAAGCTTGCTAAACGAACTGTTGTAAGTTGAGGACTAACTATTGCATAGGGCTATGTTTTCCAATCTTGGCAATTTTTAAGATGTGAAGGTGTTGAAGCCCCTACATTTTCAAGTTGCCGAAGTTAAAAACATTTGAAGCAATGATATTTAAAAACTTGAAAGTTTAAAAACAAAGTTGCCAAGCGTAAAAATATGAGTACATTAAAAATATTGGCACATTAAAAACATCTGTAGTAAAAAAAAATGGATATAGCACATTACACAGCCCTTGTGTTTCGTTGAGTGGAGATTACATATTACATACATGAACTTAGTTCAGCCCTTTTGCCTTTGTTCCAGATTTAGACCTTTTTCTTTCTTTTTTGGATGGCTGTGGTACACTTACACAAATCACTGTAATCAACCTGTCTGCCCTTCCTTCCCATTAGTATTGTGCTCTATCACAATATCAAATTGTCTTTGTATGAGTCGCAGTGTGAAATTACAACCAACCTCATGACAATCCAGTTGCACAGAGATGACTGGGAGAAAATGAAATTGAAGTGGGAAGCTCAATTGTATTTTTTAAATGGCTGGAACCTGTTCTGAACTCATTTGTAATACCCATGGCACCTGCTTAAACATGAGATTCCTGGGATATAAGGAGGCAAACCTCTACCATTTTTACTGTGAAACCCAAAAAAAAGTCATTTTTTAAGCAGAGTTATTTTGAATAGATAGGTTTCTCTGATCAGGTAACTGTGTGATGTATTAGAACTGCTGGGCATTGTAAGTCTGATGGCCAACTGAGAAATTAAATCTGGTCTCACCGAATTCCAGAACTGTCATTGCTTAAATCCATTATGTCAACAGTGACATAGCAAATGTGAGTATATTTAAATTGAAACCCATGTGATTAATTGGAGTGGAAGCAAGGGAGAATCAGGAGAGAGACCAGATGGCATAAGCATTTAAAGCACAGATGTCATGCATTTATTTCTGAATTTCAGTTATAGCCTTAAGCTAGTCAGCTGTTCCTGCATTAATTCCTTATCTGAGGTTTTCCATATAGAACTACATGAGAAATAGAATTCATTAAAGCCATAATGTAAATGAAATTAAAATGCATGTTTTTATTTTAATTATTCATTAGACTTCATAGTTCAACCCCAAGTTACAAATATTCTCTATTAGTATTCATTATAACATTTCATGCCTAATATTTTGCTTAAATGTTTACATTGTTTATTTACCCATCCGTCTGGATGTGGTCCATCTGGATTTCCATATTGTGCTAGTGGTATTTGGCAACAATTTCAGCAATGGGATAATGGAGCATTTTTCTAGCTGGTGATGTTGAATTATGGTGCTCATGGGTCCCAAACTGTTAATACCACCAAGAAATATATAATTTAAAAAGTCTGAAAAAAATTCTCCACTTCCCTTTGGTGATTCTACCACCCTACTCCAACAGAAATTGCCCAGTCTCTGAATAGTGTATAAGTTGACTAAGTATTTGAATGAACACTGGGATCAAAATATGATAAGTCAATGTGCTGTTCATATCATATTAATACAGTAGTCCTTGACTTATGAGCACAATAGGGACTGAAAAATGTATGGTCATTAAGTGAGGCATCATGTGATTGCATCGATTTTTATCCTTTTGCCATGGTTGTTAAGTGACCATGATTTGCAACCTCCTGTCAACTTCCCCATTAATTTGCTTATCAAAAACCAGTTGGGAAGGTCATAATCACATGAGAATGGTGATAAAACCAGGAATCTGTCATAAGTTACTTTTTCAGCCCTGTTGTAACTTCACTAAAACAATGGTCATAAGTCAGGGATGTCTTGTACTGTCAGAGATATCCCAGCTAACCTTTGCTGTTGAACATTGTTTTTTCTGTTCCCACTTCTTGTTTCCCTATTGACAACCAAATCCTAGTCGAGGCATTTTCTTTGGATGACAATGCATCCATTTTAAAAGAGAATGACAGAATGGGAAAGCTGACCTTTTGTCCCAATGAATTTAGTAGTAGAAAAGGAGAGGTAAATTATCGCAACATGACTTACCTTCTGTGGATTTTCTGATGAGTTCCGCCAATGTCATGGAAGGTTCCATTTCCAGGCAGATATCCTGCTGTCCCACTCAGTATCTTTGTCCCCCACCAGGGTTTCAAGAGTCCTGTTTGCCAGGTTTCATTTTCTTAATACATTTTTGGGGTGTTCAAAATTATTTGTCCAGGAGACGGTTTCTTCCTCTTATAATACAGCTGAGTAACTTATTATGATGTTCTTCAGCCTAGCTGTGTTAAATTGCAGGAAATTCCTGGGTGACTCAACATCTACATACTTATTCACCTTTTCCTTCTCTCTGATCACACACTAGAGATGTTTACATTTTGGGACAGCCATTATTATAAGGCCCAATGACTGAGAAGCCATGGAATTCTAATCAACATGTTGTCTTGGATCTTAGCTTCCCCTAGATATAGGAAGTGTTGCAAATATTACCACCGGTTACAGCTATTAAATAAGAGAGAATTGTGAATATGGGATGGCAGAGGAGTTGGGCATGCTGGTTCTAAATTGTAAATTTATGAAACTTGATTTTAAACATGCCAGTGAAGGCAGACATCAATAAATTACTTTCATTCTTCCAATATGAGATGACTTTTGCTCTGAAATGTTATTCAGAAATTCATTCCAGCTCAATCAGTAATACAGGTAGTCCTCAACTTGCAGCAGTTCATTTTTTGACTATTTGAAGTTACGCTGGCACTGGAAAAAGTGACTTACGACCATTTTTCACCCAACCACTGCAGTCTCCCCATGGTCACATGATCAAAACCCATATGCTTGGCAACTGACATATTTATGATGGTTGCAGTGTCTTGGGGTCATGGGATCCCCTTTTACAACCTTCTGACAAGCAAAGTCAAAGAGGAAGCCAGATTTACTGAACTGCAATGATTGACTTAACAATTGTGGCAAGAAAGGTCATAAAATGGGGCAAATTCACTGAACGCCTGTCTTGCTTAGCAGCAGAAATTGTAGTCATAAACGAGGATTACCTGTGCATATTTCAAATCAATAATGGTGGTCTGAATCAAAATCAAACTATCTGAATTTTGTTCCTACTGAAATCAGTGAAGTACCGTAAGTTGCTTGTGACTTAATGGCCACCGATTTCGGTGTGAACAAAATCTAAATACTTGAATTTGGATCCAAACAATCAGCTGGGTTTATTCTTGCTCTACCAGGTCAGGCCCTGAGGCAGCATTCAACAGCTTTGTAAAAATGGTTTCAGCTTCGATTATATTCTGCAAACCTAATTTTTCTGCTGAGTTTATGATCCAGACGATTATACAGACTCTGAAAATGGGTTTAATGCAGTATCCCGTTAAGCTTGTTGGCTATCTACTTGTGCTTAGAATTGTGAGGTTTATCTTTTTGCTTTTTTCCTAGCTAATCTGTTTATTATTATTTTTCTAATCTTGCTTATAACACTTTGAATACATAGAAGCAGGAAATACAGAGCGGGCATAATTTTAAGAGAACAGTTGCTCTGTTCTCTGATCTTATTCCAAGGAATTGACTTCATTTCATTTGACCTTGGGTGATATAGTCAAAGCATACAAGCTTTGATGAAAATGCAGCCCATACAGTGCGTGTCTGGCTGATAAATCAGAGAATTAAATGTTTTTGTTAGTTATACAGTCTCTCTAATCTAAAAATTTACATTCTTTGATTGTTTTCCCAGTTTGATACAATCCAGATGTGTACTTCTCAGAATTTCCTAGCCAGCAAAGCCACATGGATGGGAAATTCTGGGAATTGCACACCCAAACCTGGAGGTTGCCATGTAGGGTAAGGTTGTACATCAACCTAATTTCTGGCTGACCTTTCCGTTGTTGGCCAACAATAAGGCTTGTGAGTTTACAGTCAGAACTATTCATTAGGGTATGCAGGAAAAAATGATTCAGAGCATATGCATACGCTTACATCACACCAATAGGTATCTCCTTAGAGACATTGCATCTTTTCTTAGACTTAGAGAAAGTCAGAAAAAAGGTGTATTTGGTTGCTTGCAGCATGCCCTCACATATTAGATCGCGTTTCCAATTTGGTGGCCCACAGATGTATGACAACTTCTACCGTATTTTTCATGCAGGAATGATGGGAATTGTAGTCTACAGTGCAAGTTTTGATTTGAGGAAAGTGGTTGTATAGTTATATTCGTTCAGATTAAACTGTAACTTTTCTTTGGCTTTGACTTAGTGCAGTGTATGATCCAGCCAGTTGTAGCTTAGTCAAACCACAATTAACCATGTAGGTAAATGTGGGATGTGGTTCCATTCTTGACTTCCTGTCACTTCTACAGCCACCTCTTTACAAAAGAGGTTTGTTGGTTTTGTGGCAATTAAATTAAAAAAAAAAAGTTTCTGGCTTCTTTGGGAAATATAAAAGCAGCCATAT
Organism: Hydrophis major; assembly: GCA_033807585.1. Taxonomy (NCBI): domain Eukaryota; kingdom Metazoa; phylum Chordata; class Lepidosauria; order Squamata; family Elapidae; genus Hydrophis; species Hydrophis major. Next base: position 11,567,750 of record CM066340.1, on the reverse strand, counting down.
CTACCGTATGGCTTGTAAATATTTCCCTGCTGGATGTTTGGGAGGAAAAAAAGAACTGCTTCCTGAATTATGGAAGTTTGTGTTTTATGCCTCATGAGTCTGCAGCATGGCTCTCTTAGGCTTCATCCCTTGTGAAATATCCTAGGGGCCCAAACGCTGCCATTACAAAGAGCATTTTATAGCCCTTTCCACAGTGGAAACTCTATTAGCTTTTAGTGGCTAAAGCAGCCAAGAGTTTTGTGCCCTTGTAACGATAAGTACATTTGCTTTTGGAAGTTCTTCTGGGTACACTAGACCCTTGGTTGATTCTGCATAAGCACAATCCTCCTGCTTCTTTTCCTTTTAATTTGGCCTGCTTAAGGACAAGACCTTAAGTTTATTTTCCCCCAAAGACACCTTGAATCGGGGCACAATTTGACCAACTCAAACAATTACAGGAATTTGCGGAATGCCATTCCAGTCGCCATCAGAATTGGAAGGAAGGCTTGGGTTTGTCTTTAATTCTGCAAACCCCTGTCGCTCCTCATCTCTTATTCTTCCCTTTTTTCTATGTCTGTCAGACATCCCTTCAATTGTCTCTGTTTACTTTCTCTTGTTCCTGGCAGAACGAGGCAACTTGGCTGGGGTCCAGCACATAATCCTGGTGCTGTCAGGGAAAGGGGGTGTTGGAAAGAGCACCATTTCCACTGAACTGGCTTTGGCTTTCAAGCATGCTGGGAAAAAGGTATGTGCCATTTCAAGACAGTACAGTACCAAAGTTAAAGCAGCCCCCCACCCTCACCCCAATTACCACCACACACAAACCTTGGGGCTTCCAGATTTAGCCACACTGCCTGAGAAATTCAGCCATTGGGGTTCTCTACTAAGAAAATTATTTCTTCATTACAATGATGATTGATTGTAATTCCATTGGCAGGCAGTGTTTTGCTCTGAATTTCTAATGATTTGAAGGAGGCTTTTGGGGGGGGGGGGGATGAGTCAGAAAAAGAGAAATGAAGGCCATAGGTTGCCCACCCAGCCCTATGATGTAAGCCTGTCCAAACTTGGCAACTTTTAAGACTTATGAACTTCAACTCCCAGAATCCCTCAGCGTGGCTGGCTGAGGAATTCTGGGAGTTTACTGAATAACAACAACAGAGATGGAAGAGACCTTGGATGTCTTCTAGTCCAACCCCCTGCCTAGGCAGGAAAGCCTACACCGCTTCAAACAAATGGTTATCCAACATCTTTTTTAAAACCTCCAGTGTTGCAGCATTTACAATCTCTACAGGCAATCCACTGATTAATTGTTCTAACTGTCAGGAAATTAGTTCTAGGTTGCTTCTCTCCTTGATTAGTTTCCACCCATTGCTTCTTGTTCTGCCCCCCTCTTTCTTGTGACAGCCCCTCACAATTAGGACCAAAATGTTTGTTGTTAAACAAGGCAATTGTTAAGCGAGTCATGCCCGATTTTATGACTTGTTTGCCCTGGATGTTAAATGAATCACTAAGCTCGTTACGTGAACCAGTTGAAGTAAGTTTGGAGACCCCTGTTGTAGGCTGTATTGCAAGTTAGGGATTAATGGCTGAAACTTGGAGATCTACAGATCTCTTTGATAGTGTTGTACTTATTAGACCAAGGCTGTGATTTGATACCCACTTGCTTCCCTGTGTTCTGCTATGAGTACCACAGCTGGCTGGATAGGGAAATGGAAGGTTTCCAACATCCAACTCAGGAAGCTTTCTTTCCTGTTGGACTGAAGGCAGCTTAAGGAAATGGATGGCATGATTCGTCTAGCTCTTGCAGAGTCATCTCCCTCAAAGGCACGGTGGATACTGTAAGGCATTAAAGCTGCACTAGCTCCTGGTTTTTTTCCCCCCCTCCCCTATAGAGATCAGGCTGATTCAATCGGCCAAAATAAGTGGCATGGTTTCCTGCTTTTCTTAAGTGGAAAACATGCACAGCCTCTGTGATAGGTCCTAAAATAAGCCTGGCATCATGTAGAAAAATGGACTGAACTCTCCAGAACCCCAGTAAAAGGAAAATCTCTGCCCTGCCTACTTAGTCCTTAGCTTTTAAGGAAATGCAATGAACAAAATGTAAAAAAAACAAAAACGTATATTTATGTAGCTACTTACCAAGCACATCTAAATTATATTAAAGTAACAAAAATATCTTTACAATCCCTAAGGCATGTCAGAAATTTTGAACACCCCTGATGTTTGACATGTCCTAGACGTACAGCCTCTGAGAGATAGATTATCCACATCCAATAGCAATAGCACTTAAACTTATATACCACTTTATAGCATTTTTCAGCCCTCTCTAAGTGGTTGACAGAGTCCGCCTGTTGCCCCCAACAATCTGGTTCCTCATTTTACCCACCTCGGAAGGATGGAAGGCTGAGTCAACCTGGAGCCTGGTGGGATCCGATCTGCCAAATTGCAGGTAGCCAGCCAGCAGTCAGCAGAAGTAGTTGGCAGTATTGCACTCTAACCACTGCACCACCAATGCAAGTCAAAGCAGGCAGGGAGGAGTGGGATGTGGGTTTTTTTTTTGGGGGGGGGGTTGTTTGTTTTTATATTGGCTCTACTTATTGGGATTGATGGCAGCTGGTTTAATATTGGAAGGACTCTAGGTTTGCCAGCTATTGTATAGAGGAGGAAAAAAGGTAAACATTGTGTCAGGAGATCTGTGAAACGCAAGAGGTATCCGTGATAAGGTTATTTGCTCTACCTTTTGAGCTTTGCATAGACGGTGTACCTTTTGACCCAACTGTTTCACAGCTCCCACTCAAGCCATCTGAGAAGAGCCTGCTTATTTCACGGTTTGGTCTTCTGCCTTGTCTTCTCCAGCACACATTTTCTAGCCCAAGACAACTAGATTTAGGTTGCCCTTGGTTGGTTGGTTGATTTGGTTTCTGGAGTTTTAAAAGGCTGTTCCTTATTTCCTATTCGTTTGCTAAGAAAATAAATGGAAGTTGAGATCGTAATAAGTGTTCACAGGGAACTACAGTTTACATGGTCTCAACTCTGTGGAATTGCCAGATTTAGTTTAAAGTCCTGCCAGATTTCAAGTGAGAATGCCCACATTTTGAGAGATTCTCAGTCTCCTGTTTTAAAACCTGTCCTGTCCTGGCAGGCCATCCATAGTGTCCGAACTATGGGTCGGAAGACGTTATTCCAGGCAAAAGCCTGGTGTGACCTACCTTTCAGAACACGGCCACTTGTTTTTGTAGGTCGGCATCCTCGACGTGGACCTATGTGGTCCCAGCATCCCTCGCATGCTCAGTGTGCAGGACCGAGATGTTCACCAGTGTGACAGTGGCTGGGTGCCAGTCTTTGTGGACCAGGACAAAAGCATTGCTCTCATGTCCATCGGCTTCCTCCTGGAGAAGCCGGATGACGCCGTGGTGTGGAGAGGACCAAAGAAAAATGGTACAGCATGCTTCAGCCGCCCCCTTTCAAAGCAAGTACGGGTAGTCCTCAACCTGTGACCGCAACTGAGCCCAAGTTTTCTGTTGCTCTAAGCGAGTCACTTGTTAAGTGAGTTTTGCACCATTTTACAACCTTTCTTGACACAATTGTGTTAAGTGAATCCCTGCAGCTGCTAAATTAGAAACACAGTTGTTAAGTAAATCTGGATTCCTCATGGACTTCGCTCATCAGAAGGTCACAAAAGGGGATCATACATGACCCCAGGGCACTGCAACTGTCATAAATGTGAGTCAGTTGCCAAGCATCTGAATTTTGATCACCTGACCCTGGGGATGCGGCAATTGGTCACAAGCGTGGGAAAAGAGTCATAAGTCACTTTTTTTCGGTGATGTTGTAACTTTGAACAGTCATTAAAAAAACTACTGTAAATCGAGGGGTCCCTGTATCACTTGGGTGATGAGCTATGGAAAGGCGCCTCTCACGCTCATTCTCAGTGATCCTCATTTGCAATATTGTTATGTTTATAGCTTTAATAAAGCAATTCATCGCCGACGTGACCTGGGGAGAACTTGATTTCTTGATTGTGGACACACCTCCTGGGACTTCCGATGAGCACATCTCCACAGTGGAATCCCTCCGGCCTTTTCAACCTCTTGGGGCAGTTTTGGTGACCACACCTCAGGTAAGAGGCACTCCCCCATTACTGGGCTTTGGATGTTCTGCTAGGCCTCTTGGGTCACATCCCCAGTATCCCTGCATCCATGAGAAAATGAAACCCTTTGCCTGAATACCCAGAAGTGGATCTCCCCAGATTTGGACATTCTGCATTTTGTTTTGCAAGACTCAGAATAGAAGACGATACACACACACACACACCAGTTTTTTTTCCCCCAGTGCATCTGATGGAGCAGCATACGGAGTGGTGCGGTGGCCTAGAGGTGGTGCTCTCACCTCACAATCAGGGGGCTGTGAGTTCAATCCTAGGTGGAGACGGATATTTCTCTCTCTAGGGCCGCTGAGAATATGTCTGATGGGGGGGGGGGGGGAAACTCCGCATTGGCAACGGGAAGGGCATCCAGCTAGTTAAACACTCAGCTCCGTTCAGTTGCCCTGACTCCACCCCAATGCAAGGGATTATGGGGTCGTTAAAGGAGGAGGATCGACTGGAGCAGCATGCAGATTTCAAGGCCAGGGGATGGTGGTCTGTGAAATCAGAGGATGCACTCGCTGCCTGTTAACTAACCCATTGCACAAAACTCTGATGGATGCAATCAACCCCACTTGGCTGCGTTCAGTCAGTTGGCTTGATCCAAACCCAAACAAACTAGATTTACACGAAATGTGGGACGCCAGCAGTTTATCTGGGTGATCTTGACAGACACAATCGCGAATGCCACAATTCGCCCCACCTCTCCTTGATGTGCTGTGCTTTTGGAATGGCGGAATCCAAATCTTTCTGCCATTCCAATGTGCTACATGAAGGTCTGGCAAAGCTCACTGTCTGGATAACTTCCCTTCCAAGAGGATCCTTTCGAGGAGACCTTCCAGCGTAGCTTCCAAGGGTGGCTGACGAGTGATAATTTATAAGGAAAGCGGTTCACGCTTCGGACCTTTTCTCCTTCACTGAGTTGTTTCTTTTTTTCTTTTTTTTTTGCCCCCCCCCCCCCCCCTTCCTTTAGGCAGTGGCAGTGGGAGACGTAAGGCGAGAACTGACATTCTGCAAGAAAACCGGCCTGCGCATCCTTGGGATTGTGGAGAACATGAGCGGCTTCGTTTGTCCCCATTGCTCGGTGAGAGTTGGGTGCCAAGCCTAGTTTGGACCGTGGCTCTAATTCAGGGGTCTCCAACCTTGGCTCCTGGAAGCCTGGCGGACTTCAACTCCCAGAGTTCCACAGCCAGCAAAGCTGGCTGTGGAATTCTGGGAGTTGAAGTCCACCAGGCTTCCAGGGGCCAAGGTTGGAGACCCCTGCTCTAATTGCTGGACTTAGTGACAGCTACACGTCTACGGAGATTCTCCAGTCGTCCAGATCATGGTTGTTCCAAGGGTGCTTTTTTTTTTTTTTTTCAAGAGGCAACTGGACTTTCTGGTTCTCCTTTGGAGATGTTTCACTTCTCATCCAAGAAGCTTCTTCAGTTCTGACTGGATGGTGGGGAATGGATTCAGAACTGAAGGAGCTTCTTGGATGAGAAGCGAAACGTCTTCAAAGAAAAGCCAGAAAGTCCAGTTTCCTCTTGAAAAAATACCTTTGGGACTAGTGACATCTATAAGAATTTCTAAACCTGAGGACAGAGGGAAAGATAGAATTGCTTCCAGTGGTGCTTGGGTATAGTTAATTGCCCTCCTGTCCTTTAACCAGACTGAATTATATGTAGGGGAAGCTTCTTTTAATCCGGGGCAGCTTTTTGATTAGAAATGTGAAGACCTGAAAAATTAAATCAGGACAAAATGTGAAAACCTGAGCTTCCACCCAACAAGTCTCTTGAGTTTTCTTGGCAAGGTTTTGAACGCCTTTGCCTTTTTCTTCCAAAGACTTGAGAGTGTATGACTGGTCAAAGACCCCCTAGCTGGCTCTATGCTTAAGAGGGATTAGAATCCACCTCTCCTGGTTTCAAGCCTGATGCTTTAACCACTACACCGAACTTCCTCTCCAAAAGCAGCAGGAGCTGAAAAGTTAAATCCTTGCTTTTAAAGACTTGAAGTTGTATTTTGATGGCCAGAACTCTGTAAATGATGCATATCCTTGGCTTGAACTTAAACTGGACTAGAGCAGAGTAACTTCTCAGTTGCAGTTGCTAGGAAACTCTGAGAGGATCTTTTTGTGGCATACAGGAATGGATCCAGCTGTCCTTTGCAGCAACCCTCTTGCATTTAGGAAAAGAAGGCATAGCTACACGTGTGCAGAATGAAACTCTGTTTTCCAGCAGCCATCTTCTTTCTTACAAACAGAACCTTTGTCGTCACCTGCCTTTACAACCAAGTTTTCTATCCTTCCAGGAATGCACAAATCTTTTTTCCAAAGGAGGTGGAGAAGAACTGGCCAAACATGCAGGTGTCCCATTCCTGGGTGAGTATTTTCTTTCTGAATACTAACTAGTAACTAGCAGACATAACTGCAAACTCCACTACCCAAGGTTGTCTCTGTGGAGAAGAGTCATATTTTTAACATCATATTGTCCAACCAGCAATCGGTTACCTTGAAACTTCTCCTAGAATTACAGCTGGAGAATACAGATTTCAACGGGCCATTTGTGTGTTTTTATGTAACTTTCTGGGTTCACACAGCACGCCAATATAATAATGTGGTGTCTTTGGTTTTATCTTAGCAAGTTGCACAGACGTAACCATGGTGGTTTATTGTTTAGCTTACTTTGCAAACCTTGCCAGCTGTGACTTCTAGAAAACCATGCTTAAAGCTAGCCCTAACTTAGCAAATAATATCTAAACCAGGTCAAACAGGAGATGTAGACCAACAACCAGAGCATCAGAAATGAAAAAAGTGACGTATTAATTTTCCTTTGGAGAATGGAAAGAAGAAAAGCATGGTTCACATTGGTATTCTCCTTTCAACAGGTTGCGTCCCTCTGGATCCACAACTTACCCAAAGTTTGGAAGAAGGCGGAGACTTCCTCCAGGAATTTCCCAAGAGTTTAGCCTTCTCGGCATTGACAGATATTGCCCAGCATCTTTTGGCTGAGGCCTCCACCTGTAGCTCCTGAGGCAGCAACCAAAAGTGGAGCTCCTGACGGCTAACGTCTCCTCGTTGCTCAAGCAGAAATGAATGAATCTGACCAGGAAGTGGGGGAACGTCTTTGGAGAGCAACAAACTGCACCAGCAGAGCAAATCATGATCCCTGAAATGGGTGTTGGTGCATTCTTCCCCTGGCAAATGGGGGACTCGCTGTGTGCTTTGGAGTGATCTATTCTGCAGTTAACTTAGTCAGCCCTTCAGTTATTTCAATTTCACCCATGATGAACCCTGGTCCAATGTGGTACTGTATTACACATGAGATACATGCTTCTGAGAGAGAGAGACAGACAGACAGACAGACAGACAGACACACACACACACACACACACATACTGATAAAACTGGGTGCTTACATTCTAGAATTCTCTGTCACCATCCAGTGAAGCTTTTAAAATTGGTGCATGTCAGTGAACAATCAGTGAAACTCAAAACTCAAAGCCACTCTGTGATTCAGAACATTATTTGATACTTACTATTTTCCTTAATGCATTTTCCTAAATGTTAGGGTATTTCTCCATTAAATCAAACCTGACTGGGTGATTGAAGGAAGGAAATCTATGCAGATTTTGTGGAAACAATATACAAAGTTTGTCACCTTCTGAATTGCTTAACTTCCCAGCTGATCTACAACTTTAGAAACTCCCAAGCAAGCACTAAAAAAAGTCTGGTCTGACGGTGTGTTTGAAACCAGCCACTTGTAATCGTCCTTTATGTGATGATTAAGGACACTCTAAAGTTGTGCTTGCTTCCTGATAGCTTCATAAGTCCAAACCCATAGCAGGTTTGAGTTTGTACTGTTCCTTAGAAAAGAGAAAAGTTCCTTAGAGAAAAAGTTGCGTGGAAAGCAAGATGGCCAAACACTTCAACAGTCAACAAAATGGTCTTCTGGAATATCTCGTAGATCAAGTCCTACCACTTCTGCTGGGCTAAGGCAAGTGATATTGTTGTAGGTATATTCAGGTGCTTCTCCTTCTGTGATGGACTGCGTGTACCGCAGAACCACACTGGGTTGCTGCAGGGCGAAGTCTCGGAGGGCCTTGAGGGAGCAGTTACAAGCCCATTTGTTCCCTTCTAGCCACAGCTGAACCAGGGTAGGCGAGGGGCCAAGCCAATCCACCGAGAAGGTTCTCAGAGAGTTGTTCCTGATATTCAGGTAGGTCAACCTCGAGAAAGATGCAAAGACGCCGCTGTCCAACGTCTCCAAGAAGTTGTGGGAGAGGTCGAGCCAGGAGAGACGCAACAACGGGGCGAAGGCTTTGGGAGAGACATCCACCAGCTGATTGAAGGAAAGGAGGAGATATTCAAGGCTCCTCAGCCCTGCGAACTGATTTGGGGAGAGGCTTCTCAGCCGGTTGTGTTTGAGGTCCAGATCGAGGAGCTCGTGCAAGTCGTTCAAGCTATGGTCTTCGATGACGGAGATGGTGTTGAATCGCAGAAAGAGCCTCCGCAGGCTGGAAAGGTCAGAGAACATTCGCGGTCTGATCCTTGTGAGGCAGCAGTTTTCCAGGTGGAGGCTGTGGAGTCGGCTGAGACCCCTGAAAGTGAAATCGGGGAAGGTCGTAAGGCAGTTCCCCGATAGGTTCATCACCGCCACATTGGAAAGGCCGAGAAAAGCCCCCGGCCTGATCTCCTGGATCTGGTTGTCGTTCAGCGTCAGAACTTCCAGCTGACCCAATTTATCGAAGCTCTTTTCAAGCAAGGTGCGAATCTGATTGTTGCCCAGCTGTAACTCTTCCAGGAACTGCAGGTCTTTGAAAGTCCTGGGGCTCAAACTAGGGATGGAGTTGCTGGAGAGGCGCAAGACGTGAAGACTGGAAAGACCCAGGAAAGTGTCTTCAAAAAGCGTGGCGAGGCGGTTGTGGGAGAGATCCAACCACCTCAGAGACTTCATGCCCGCAAAGGCCCGCGGAGCGATGGCGTTGATCTGGTTCTGGTTCAAGTAAAGTTTCAGCAGCTTTTGGAGCTTCGTGAAGATGTTCCCTTTGATGCCCTTGAGGGAATTCCAGCTCAGATCCAGTTCTCGCAACTCGCTGAGGCTGTAGAACAACTGGTGCTGGAGATAGTGCAGCTTGTTCCCAGCCAGGACCATCTCCCTTAAATTGGGTAGGTCATGAAAGACTTTGTCTGGCAGGACCACCAGGGAGTTCCACCCTAGATTCAGGTACCAGAGGTTGGAAAGCCCAGCAAAGACTCCTTCTTCGATCTTGTTGAACTGGTTGTAGTTGAGGCGCAAGGAAGCCAGGTTCTGAAGGTGGAGGAAGATATTGGGTGCCAGCGACTTCAGTCGATTACGCTCCAGGAGCAAAGAGTACAGTCCTTCCAAACCATGGAAGGCATGTTGTTCAATCCCCAATAACTGACTGCCCTGAAGGTTAAGAAATTCCAGGTTGGAGAGGTTCCTGAAAGCAAGAGCTTGCAAGGTTGTGAAATTGTTCCCATCCAGCCACAACATCCTTGTACTCCGGGGCACATCCTCAGGCAAGGCAGTGAGGTTCCGCATGCTACAGTAGACACTCAGATCATCGTTGCAGTCGTCAAAGCTACAAGCGCATAAGCTGGGGCATTTCTGACTTTCAGGATTTGGGCATTCTTTGAGCGTTCTTGCTTCAGGATGCAGAGACATTGTCACCAATGCCCACATCAGTGTCAACATGGACGCTGCTCCTGTTAGATAATTAGAAGAAGAAGAAGAAAATAAGAAAGCTGACAAAACTGAAACAAAGCAGCAGCAGAGGCATAGAATGTGGCGTGAAGAATTTTTAGCACATCTCAAGAACGGGGTTGTTGTAAGGAGGCAACTATCAGATCAGTAGGGTGAGGGCCACATCTCAAGAAGGGGGGCACGGCTTCTTTTGAGGAATCCCTAGCCTTGGCCTTCCCTGCCACCACCTCCAACTTCACAAGAAACACTCAGAAAAAGGGAAGGCAGAACAACCTCCTTGGGCTCTCTCCTCTCTTGCTGAATTAGGATGGGAATAGGGCTCCCAAGGAGAAGGCAATGGAAACGAGGAAGCACACAAAAATCAGAGCAGCTCAGCGGTCCCTTAAGAGCGGTCGATCAGTAGGCTCAATACTCACTCTGTCCTAGCGAATCTAGCACAGGGGTGTCAAACTTGATTTCATGGAGGGCTGCATCAGGTTGTGTTTGACCTCAGGGGGGGTGGGGGCAGCTTGACCCTTGTGTGGGGAGGCATCTGTGGTGGCCAAGTGCTAAGGCAGGAGTTCCTTTAGACGCTCCCTCCCTCTCATTGTAATATTCCCTTTCTTCCTTCCTTCTTTTTCCTTCCCTCTTCAATCTTTCTTCTTCCTTCCTTCCCTCTTCCTTCCTTCCCCCTTCCTTCCTTCCTTCTCTTTCTCCTCCTCCCTCCCTCCCTTCCTTTATACTTTCCTCTCCCTCCCTCCCTTCTTTTCCTTCCTTCGTTCTTTCTTCGTCCTTTTTCCTTCTCCCTCCCTTTCCTTCCTTCCCTTTTCCTTCCTTCCTTCATTTTCATTCCTTCTTCCTTCTCCTTTCTTCTTCCTTCCCCTCTTTCCTTCTTTTTTCCTTCCTTGCTCCTTTCCCCTCTTTCCTTCTTTTTTTTTCATCTTTCCTTTCTCCTTTCCTGTCTCTTCTTGCATGCTCAAATGGAAAAGAAGAAACATTTCTCCTTTTTTTGTTTTGTTTTTAGTTTGTTTGGCTAGCCCCTCTCCCAGCAAAAACGGAGTCCCCACAAGGTCCCATTTTCAGCTGTGATGGTCTCCTGCAGCCCTCTGCCAGTGAAAATGGAACTTGCGCTCCAAACCCTCCCGAACTCTGGCAGAGACACCACGGGCCAGTCCTTTGCTGTTTCCAGGGTGGTCCTGCAGGCCCGATCTAAGCACCCTGTAGTCTGGTTCTGGCCCACGGGCCTTGAGTTTGACACCCCTGATCTAGCACAATGGTCTATACAGTCCATCTTCCCATCAGACCTCAGGACAGAGAAACAGGTAGATGTTCCATGCTGTAACAGCCTCATGAAGAGGTTCGTCCCCTCACCCTCTTTACACATGGGATACACACAGTGTACATCCCATGTTCAATTCTCAGTAGAGCATTTGAGCCCTGTGGAATTACATCTGGCTGCCCATGTCTGATGAATCTCAAAGGGGATGAAGTTAATGGCATGATGTCTCCTGGTGCTCAGCCTAACAGAAAACAACAACAGGAGACTCACAACAGCAATTGTGGATACCCTTGTTTGCAGGGAAGCTGCCCTTCTAGAAGAAAGCAGTGAGATTTTGCACATGCGTACGATCGTTTAAAATGTACAGCCAATAAGAAATATTGAGCATCCTCAACTCATTCCTCCAAAGTGATCTAGTTAAAGAATCATAAATAAAACCTTACTTGGCATTTCCTGCAATGACTACTATTTAAAAGGAATCCCATGTTACATTAAAAAAAAAAAAAGTTAAAGTACCGAAGGCTGGAAACTCAACATAAACAATGAACCTGTTTTTATTTACTTATTTAATGGGACACAATTAGAGAAACGAGGGCTGGAATTAAATCCCACCTATTTTCGCTCTTTCGCGCATGTGAAGGGTTCTCACATAAATATGTTACTGTCCCCATGTGATTTGTCTGAAAGTTATCAATGTGACGGGGCGAAGAAGAGACTTTTAACCCGAAGGCATAAGGATAGTTTAAGGTCAAGGTAGATTTGGCAGAGAAAGGTTGCAGTGATTCGATAGTCCTCCTATACCGCCGAATATACTTAGAAAACACAAGCAACCTTTTTACGGAGAACTAGTTTAGTATAGTGGTTAAGGGCACAAGGTGGGACACCATGAGTTCTAGTCCTTCCTTAGGCACAAATTCAGTTGGGTAACTTTGGGCAACCCTCTCTCTTTGTCCTGGGAAGAAGAAGGCGAGGAGGGCAAAACCACTTCTGAAAAAACAAGTGCCCCCCCCCCCCAATTGGAAGGACTCATCAGGAATGAAATAGCAATTAAAGAAAAAGAACAAACTGAATATTAGATGATATGGAAATTATTTGATCAATGGCTGGAAAAGAAAAATGGAAATTACAAAATAAGTAAATGAACGTGGAAGATCTATATAGAGAACGTATAAGAATATATAAAAATAGAGGGAAAAGAATTAGGAAGAGGGTGATTGCAACGATAAGATATATTAAGTATAGTAGTTTAGGATGAGAATGGAATGCAATTATTGTTGTGATGGTAAGGAAACTGCATTAACCAATAATATGGCACATTTATACCCAGCCGACACACTCTTTAAAGAAAATATGGAATGTTTGTAAAAATAAAAAATTTAAAAAGAGGAATGAAATAGTCATAGTGAGTGCAATCTAATGCATTTAAAACTGACTTGAAATGACAAATAAATGGTTTTTCAGACAGTACTTAATAGAAGTTACATTTTTACCAGCCGGTAAAGAAGCTGGTTTAGTTTTATTTGACTTTGATGCTGCCTGAAGCCAAATAAACTCTGGGTTAACTTACAAGATAAAAAAACCAAAATAACAAATATAGAATATTTTTCTTTTTTTAAAAAAACAACAAATGTTTAATGCGTGCCAGGTAACACACTAAGGCAATCATTTGGACCGAGGGTGTTGCTGTCAAATGGCTATATCACTGGCAACATCATCCCAATCTGAAAAGACCATCATTCCGAAAATAAATTTTAAAAAAATCAAGGCATATAGCAATAGATTCCAGTGTCCACAAGCCCAGAATAGAAACTTCTGTGGACATGAACATTATGGCCATGAACACCGGTAGCCATTCATGTCCAAGCTATGGATGTGCATGTAAGGGGGCAAAACGCACATGTAACCTGCTTTTGATGTAATGGCAATTGGCAGAAACATTTCAGAAGGCTAGGAATACTGAAACTGCATGAAAGAGAATGGGGGAAATTGATAAAATTATTTACCCTTACCTTCCATTGACAAAAAATTCTCTACTGGACCAAAAAGAAAGAAATAATGGATGCAATCCACTTAAAGTGGAGTTTTTCAAACTTTAACAAAATATCACCTATTTAACTCAGGCACCCTGTAACGCATCCCTCAAAGTTGACTGACATTGGGAAATGCACATTTTGATAAATAATAATCATAGTCGAAGCTCCTGTTTTATAGTGTCCCCCCCCCCGCCCCCATATGTGTATATGGAACAGAAGTGCCATGGAGCTCATAGCAATTATTTTCCGTACATTATTTCAAGAGCAAGGGTGGGCAACCAATGGCCAAGGTTTGTAGGTGCCCCATAATAGCGAAGAATTAAGGAAATTGTGAAGGTTTTCTAGGAAAAAGATTTTAACATCCCCATAGGCAAGAGAATGTCTGTACATTATGAGAATATCTATAACTAGTATTTTAATTCCATGCAGGTCAATATGGCATGACGACCTAAGAAGGATATGGTTTTCTTTGAGTTGTGTTGCTTGCCTTCCCGTTTCCCTTTTGGTCAAATCACCCCTCATGAAGTTGAGCAAAAATCGAACAGCTTCCTCTGTCTGTATCAAATATACAGTGTATATATATATATATACAGTATATATATGATTGCACTTGCACTGGCTGCTTGCAATATACGTCCATTAAAGGTAGATTCAAATAGGTATTTAAATATTGAGGAACAAAGTTTCATTCTTGTTTTGGTTTGTTCATTGTTTATCTTGGGTTAAGAATATCCAGAAACAAGAGTTGGGTACACAATGAAAAAGCAGTAAGAGCCCCGAATGCTCTCATTGTCTTCTCTGTATTAAATATTGTATATCTAAAACATACGCAACTCTTCTGCCATTTGTCAAAAATGGTGTAGGGTCTCCCGCTTGGGCAGCGGGGGGGGGGGGGGTTGGACTAGATGACCTAAAAGGTCCCTTCCAACTCTGATTATTTGTTATCTGTTATACCTGTTTCAGTTTTGCTCTAAGATCACATTCCTCTTCTTTCGCTAACCAATTGCTCCTGCCCATTGCTACAAAACTTTTAAGCCGTTTTGCAATCTTTTCAAACAGCCATGGGATAAAGGGGACACATTTTCCAAGATCTCTCCCCACCCAGGGTTTGTCCTTTTTCCTGATCTTTGTAACTGGCAACCCACAGCAGCAGGTGAAAGCTAGGACCGGATCCCACTCCCAAAAAAGCTGCACGAATATTGTGCTGCAACCCAAACCACGGAATATGCTTTACCTTAGATACCCGTAGGGAATGAAGGAAAACCGCAGGAACGAACAGGAGAATCCTGCAGAAGTTTTTCCTCTTTTTTTCCCCCCACAACAGCCCATTTTCTGTGGCAGACTTGGTAGGACTGGCCATGCAGAAGGAAAACCAAAACACCTTTTTCAAGAAGGGAAATAAAAATAGTTCCAACTTACCTTTGCCCATTCTGGTTGCTCTCAGGCTCAAGTGTGAAAAGTCGAAGGTCTACGAGCAACCTCAGGTAATGCTGTCCTCTGTGTTTCCACCCCTAGAGCGGTTCAGCAGCTACCACCCTGTGGCTTGTCCAGCTATGCTTTTAACCCATCGTTGACTGGCATGGAGCACTCACTGTCTGCCTTCAAGAGAGCAACCTGGGCAATGCTTATTATTTCTTGGCACAATGGTTGAAGGAAGTCAAGTCTCTCTGGGGTGGCCTTGGCAGGGGTCTCCCCAAGCCATCGGGTTGGCCCTTGTAATAGTTTAAATGCCACTTTAAAGTTACAACTCCACTTTAAAAAAATATATATGTAAGTGCATTTGATTAAAAAAAACCAACAACAACCCCAGATCTCTGAATTAATCCAGCTTCATTCTAACTCTAGCCTGCTGAGACCTGAACTTTCAGGTTGATCTTTTCAATACGAGGTCAAAGGAAATGGCAAGAGGGGTGTGAGGGGAGAAGGAAATGTTAGATGTGGCTTCTGGGTTTCTCAGAGGCCTGATTGGGGCAGGATGTGGAATGCCCATTGGCCTCACCCAGATAGGATCTTATGGCTGTGAGTCGTAGGGAAGAATCCGACAGAGAGATATTGGTCTCCAACAATCAAGGAGAGAAGAGACTGCCTTGTATTAATTCTCCTTGGTGGGGCGGGGTGGGGGGATAGGTATGAATAAAATGAAGATGGGGGTCCTCCTTAAAGTTTCTTCTGGGAGGGGATGGGCCATATCTCTGCCCTTGGTTTGCAAAAGGCCCTTCGGTTTAACCCCCACCTTTCCAGATAGGTTTGCAAAAGACATGGAAAGTCTAAGTGCACCATGGTGCCTACCATCCCTGTCTGACTGTCCCCATTTGTTCGTACCTATTTCCTGTATTCTTACTCATGTTTATACTTATGCCTATTATCTTGTAAGCGATTGACAAATCGAATAAATAAAATTAAGAAGTAAAACAAATAAGGACATGAGAGCCTGCCATTGGTCAATGGGGCCAACGTTAAGAAGCCAGGTTGAATGCCTAGATTACAAAATAAAACTAGGGAGTAGATGCCGGTGCATATTGTATCCCTTAAGTGATTCCCTATCCTACTAGCTGGAGTGACTATGACAGGTAGGGGAAGCCTAGAAGTGGACTGTAGTACTCCCTGCTATTGGAGATGCTGGCTGGGACTTCAGCTGTGTCTTCTGGTTAAACGAATCACTACATGAGGGGTCTTTGGTGCTCACTGGGCTTGGTTGTTTTCTGGCAGATGTTTCATTACCCAGACCAGGTAACATCATCAGTGCCAGTAAGGAGTGGGGTTTGCTCTCAGTTTATATTCTAGTGGGTTGTCCTGGGGTGGTTTGGGAGGGTCTTTGGTTGGGCTGTTTACTGTTGGCTTGCTTGGCAGTTCCTTGATGGAAACATCTACAAGAAAACAACCAAACTCAAAGAGGGCACTATGGTCTGTTCATTTCAACCCTGAGCTTCAAATATTCTCCTCTATTGGAATCACTACCTACAAACCAGATATATATCCCAGTTTTAAAACTTTTTGAAAAAGAGCAATTTGAATTCCTAATTCTTACCAGACTAATTACAGTCCTTAACTGAACTTTTTGTAGCCTTTTTGTAGGTCAAAGATTGCCACATCCTTTTCCTTACTAATTAACTATTTAAAAGGGGATAAAATTGTTAGGTTCCACTTCTAGTGGTAGCAAGAAGTCAAACATCAACCCGTTGGCCACTACTAGGAGGAAAGGCAAGTTGTTCTGGCCTTGTTCTTCCTATAGTATGGATCTCTGATTTCATCCTGCTTCCTAAGGATTTCTAAGGATGATGAAGAAGAACAAGTGGATATACCTGTTCCCTGTTAGATGTCCTGCTGAGCTGCATATGCAGCCAACGACTAACAAGATGTCATTCAAACAGTTGCCCATCCAGCTGCTAAACAAGCCACAGAGCAAGTTTGTTTTGCCCATGGTGGAAAGAGTTGAACAGAATAATCTACTTGCCTGAGGACACCAGAATTTAACCCACAATTCTTATATGGCTTACTATGTCGTGGATACATGGGCCATGATCTAACTTCATACAAGGCAGTTTCTTTGAGAAGGAAAGCTCTAACAAGAAACTATTAATCAAAGTTGGAGCGCCTTCTCTGTCTCTGTCTTGGCTTTCCTTTATATTAGGAGACTGGAGGCTAAAATATATGAAGAATGGTTGCAGGAATTGGATATGTCTAGTTTAATGAAAAGAAGGACTAGGGAAGACATGTTAGCAGTGTTCCAGTACCTCAGGGGTTGCCACAAAGAAGAGGGCAGTCAAGGTATTCTCCAAAGCACCTGAGGGCAGGACAAGAAGCAACGGATGGAAACTAAACAAGGAGAGAAGCAATTTAGAACTAAGGAGACATTTCCCGACAGTGAAAACAATTAATTGGTGGAACAACTTGCCTCCAGAAGCTGTGAACGCTCCAACACTGGAAGTTTTTAAGAAGAGATTGGACAATGAAATGTTTTAAGGTTTCCTGCCTAAGCAGGGGGTTGGACTAGAAGACCTCCAAGGTCCCTTCCAATTCTGTTCGTCTATTCTTTATACTTAATATCACAAAAACAGGAATGCAGTGTGTGAGTGTCTGTGTTCAAAAGAGGATTGGCTGCTTAAGACAGGAACCCTTGTCAAGACCTTGTTGAAAGGATGCAGGATTCCTCCCTCTTTAATGAAAGATCACCAATTCCTGTATTTGCTTTGACAAAAGGTTTTCAAACATCGAAAATCTCTTTACAGAAGGTGACTTGCATGAAGTTTCAGGACAAAAGGAAGTTCGTGAGAAAAAAAGAATGGAGAAACATCTTTAATTCTACATGTCTTCCAGAGTTTGTCCTTGCTATCGTTCCGCATTTCTATTTAATTTAGATTCCCCCTCCCCCTCCACTTCTCCTGTCTATTTTAAAGTTCTATTCTTGGAAATTATAGACCAAAAGGGCAAAATGAGAGAGAGACACACACACATACAATCTCATAGGCGCTAAGTACATATTGACACAATGCTCAGAAACAAAAAGAGAGAAAGAGAGAGAGAGAAAGAGAAAAAAAACCCTGAGTCAGCAGAGACCTTCGAGCCAAGAAAGATAAACCCTGAAATTTCATTTGGCACTTCATTTCTATAGACAGTTATATGGTTACCTGGGGTTATTGTTTTAAAAAATGATGTGCGAGACAGCACCTTTTATCATTAATGAATAGCCTTCTCCATGCACTCAATTTTTTATTTATTTTTCAAAAAAAAAAAAAAAAGTATATGCTTCCCATCTCGCTCTGAAAAACAACTCTGGGCAATGGAAGCACCTCCTGACTGCCTTTTGTGGTTTCAGCCATCACGAAATCCCCATGTTCGGCAGGAGAAAAGACACATGTCCCACAGACGAAAGAAAGAAAACTAGGGGATAAAATTAGGGGAAAGGAGTGTTGCTTCCATCCCTTGTTTGCAGAAACGGTCAAGATGGTTATAATTTCTGACATGGGATACGCAGCATGGGACTTTCAAACCACGGATTTACAGAGATCATTCCCAAAGTTTCACAAACCCCTGAAAAAGGCTTGTCCTTGTGACTGTTTCCTCCAGGTAAAAATCTACCCATCCATTATGTTTTAGAGAATGTGGAGAATGTAGAGAATGCAGGTATGCCGTGAGTTCCCATCCTCATACCTATATGTGCATACTTATATATGCACCTGGATGTGGAACAGGTAAGGGACTGGAATCCAGCTTTTTATGGAAAGCTATGGGTCTGTTCTTCCAGAATAGCTTAGCCTGCCAAGACCACCACAGATGGCCTCATCTGTGACAGCACCCAGGAAACCAATTCAAACATTACTGAGGATGGAAGAGTTTACTGATTGACAGGGATCTTTCCCCCAATATGTGCTGCATTAGGAATGTAAGCTTATTTGGTTATTTGCTGGAGCATTGATTTAGTTAGCTTTGTATTTTTTTTTTATTGCTGGGTCTTCGATTATGCAAACTGATCAGAGCGGTGTGACTGAGGTAGCATATAAGATCGAATAATAAGGCGGAGCAACCAAAGGTGACAGTTGTGCTTTTAAGCTCTGTGGGCCTCAGTAGGGTGGATTTATGGGACAGTAAGTAACATCATGCCGCAGAGACACGGATTGCAGACTGAATGCATTGGCATCGTGATACATGTGATGTCATTGGGATGTCTTGCATGGGTGACGTTCTTAGCTGATTACTTTTGAATTTCCTTCTGTGCCTTTTTTTTGATTGGTTTCAGATTTTATTGTATTTAAAGGAAATATTTTTGCATGCCCTACAAAGAGGGCTGGCTTTGGAGTGAGATAAGCAGGTAATAAATAGAGTTGGAAGGAATTAGACAACCCAAGAAAAAGCTGAAAGGAAATGGAAGCATTGTAAAATCACCTCTACTATCATTTGATTCTGTAGAAGAAGATGAAGCTTGGGCCAGGAGACAAGAATACGTCCAGGAAAAGGACAAGTTAAAGCAGCTAGATGTGTCTGATATCAGTTCCAATAACCCTTAGACAGCATGACCAACGGCTATGCTTATGAACATTGAAATCCAAGTTGGATTAAAGTTCCTTAATAGCTGACCACCAAGCTTGACAGTTATTCCGGTTATTTAAAAAAAGGTAGGTAGTCCTGACTTTGTGACCCTAAATGGACCTGCAATTTCACCACTAGGTGGGAAATCACAACTGTGACTGTGCTTTCCAGCTAGAAAGAGACTATTATGTTTCCCACCTTTTTGCTTACCTCCTAGCCACTTCCTCCCTTTTTGGAATGTGTGAGTGCCTGCTTATTGTCTTACATACATCAAAAGCAATGTGATGCACTTGCAACCTGAGGTTGGGAGCCATTGAGTGCTATGCAAAGAGCTTACTCCCCTGAAATCCCTTTCTCTCCAATCTGTCTGCTCTGCAAGTGATTTCTATAGGCAAATAGGGTCCTTTGACTGACCCTTTTCCCTCACGTATCCCCATAGAGCAGAGATTGGAGAGAAAGGGATTTCAAGAGTATCATAAACTGTGTAGCATGTTATTTTTTTCAGCACCAGGAATATCTGTATGCTGTTTACAATGGCTAGGAAACAATCCGGAAATATCTTCAGAAAGCCCTGTGGGCAAAGGTGATTCCTGCATAGATTTTTAATTCATCCATCTTACAAGAAGCTGGTACACACCATTCCAAGTTCTACCTTTGTGTGTGTGTGTGTAAAATAATTGATTTTTTTTAAAACAGAGATATAGGGGAAAGATAATCAACTTTTGCCATGAAATCTATCTCTTAGAGATAGATTATAATGTGGAGCAATCACAATAGTTTGGTAGAAGCTCTGCTATTTTTCTGCAATTTGTAAATGAACCCAGGTATTATATAAACTCTGGCTCACCGAAGCTGAAACTCTTCACCTTTCAGAAGGGAGCAGCCAGTCAAAATCAAATCAGTCTGAGTTAACCCAATGATGGTATGTAAAACTGTCCTAAATAATGTTTCCTAGCAATACACAACTTTGATTTCTTGTGTCATCTTCTCAAAATGTGCCAACCTAGTTTTTCAATTGCAGTCACTTCCTATTCATTGAAATATCCTGCTCTTGGGAATATATTTTTAAATATTAAACTGAGGTACAGAACAAATTCATTTGGCACTTCTAGCAATGCTCAGAAAGATTTTTGCCTTAAACTCTGGAGAAGTTTTGCTAGCATACCTTGATGAGGTGAGTCAAACTTCATTAATTAATTTGCTAACAGGGCAGATTTTAAACCCAAGAAGAACAATATAATTAAGTACAACGAACTCCATTCCCGATTGTAATGCCTTGAACTGTATGATTAGAAGGAAGGCTCCTGAAAATGACTAGCGGGAGAGGAAAACATTCTAAACTTGGTGGTAAGTTGTTATTTTCATTTTAATAGACCATTCGCATAAATTATCCCTGTTTCCACAGGATCTGCAAAAGAAGAGAAACAAACAGTGGCACGTTGAGTAGCAATAGAATAAAATATTCTATATCGTAAGGACTGTCACAGTAGAGTATTAGCTAAGATAATATTATTAGCTAAGGTAATATTAATCTATTAAGAGACATTCAAAGGCTTCAGGTGGGCAATTTAACCACTACCTGGAATGTTATCCTTAAGGTAGTTTTCAAGGGCTGGTGGGTGGTGAGACTGGATGAATAGTGGAAACTTCTCCTGCTGTTTGCTGATCGGGACGCCTGAATAAGGTCACTAGCCTACTCCTCCCCTTAAGCCTCAGAAACTGTAGTTTGCTATTAGCTTCTCATTCCTGGTTTGTCTGAAATAGACTCTTGATTTGGATGTGACGATAAACCATAGAAGGAGCTTTGCGTTGTCACTCACAGTGGAAAGAAGAGCCAACAGCCAAGACATTGGCAAACAGACGACTTGATTACAATTAGTACTACGTTCTTAGTATCTTGGTTAAAGGCAATCGGAGGGCTCCTTGGTGTTCTCTGATCTTAGTTGTTTTCTTGCAGATGTTTCATTACCCAACTAGGTAACATCATCAGCGCTAGAAGAGAATGGAGTTTGCAGAGAGGAGGAACAGAACTGGGGAATCCTTGGTGTCCTCTGAGCTTAGTTGTTTTCTTGAAGATGTTTCATTACCCAAACTGGGTAACATCCTCAGTGATAAGAGGAGAGTGTTCAAGGAACCAAGAGCAAACCGCACTCCTTCTGGCACTGATGGTGTTACCTAGTCGGGTAATGAAACGTCAGCAAGAAAACAACCAAGCTCAAAGAGCACCAAAGACCCCTCATTTCAACCCCGAGCTACAGATATTCTCCTTTATTGAAGGCAACCTTCCAATACGGTCATTATATATTTTTAGGGGTCTGATCTCCGGAAGTAACGAAACCCAGATAGGTTTGTCCTGAGATGTCCCATCATGGCACGGAGTAGTAGGGAGTGCATCATCACATTTCGCTGCAGGCTGCAATCAACCTCTGCGGGTGCCCAAAGGGACGGCTTTCCGTTGTAGTTTCTTCTAGGAATTCATCTGTCAGAACAGGTTGTGTTGTCCAATCAGATTAGATAACCATTGTCCAATGTAAAATTGACATTGGCGAGAAGAGAAGCCAACCTTTTGTTGAAAACAGGCGTCATTGTGACTACCTGACTTTCTGAGCAGTGATGGTGTGGGGATGAAAAGTCAGCTATGCAAACAAACATTGGTTCAGGATCAAGGAAAGCATTGACTTTATACTTGGAATGACCGCATTTAGCAATTTCAAATCCCGGCAAAGCTTTTATTAAGCAAAGAAGTGGACAGAAGGCAGACCTAGATTACTGGTGAAGATAGTCCTTGACTTACCACCATTGATTTAGTCGCTGTTTGAAGTTACAACGGCACTGAAAACACTGACTTACGACCATTTTTCACACTTACAACCGTTGTGGCATCCCTGTGGCCGCAACAATCCAAATCCAGACACTTGGCCATGGCTCATATTTATGACCGTTGCAGTGTCCCGGGGTCAGGTGATCAACTTTTGTGACCTTCTGGCGAGCAAAGTCAATGGGGAAGCCAGATTGACTTAGCTGTGGTAAGAAATCGTGGTTGTAAATCAAGGACTAACTGTTGCTATGATTTGTAAGCAGCTTCTTAGTGCTAGTAACAGCTATCTCAACTATTGCTGAGATACAGCCCAACCTGGAAATTTGAATGAGGGGGGAAAAATGGCTCTTGTTCTTACAGTCTGTAGAGATTCTTGTTCTCCAGGTCCTGGTTGTCCCAAAGGTGTTTTTCTCAGGAGGCCACGGGACTTTCTTGGGGTTTTTTTGGAAGATGTTTAGCTTCTTGGAGGAGAAGCGAAACGTCTTCAAAAAGGAAAAACAAGTTTTTTAAAAGTTTTTCAAAAGTTTTTCAAAAGTTTCCAAAGTCCAGTTGCCTTCTGAAAAAGCA
Organism: Hydrophis major; assembly: GCA_033807585.1. NCBI lineage: Eukaryota > Metazoa > Chordata > Lepidosauria > Squamata > Elapidae > Hydrophis > Hydrophis major. The sequence goes on along the minus strand of CM066340.1, from coordinate 11,545,219 downwards.
CTTTTTCTTGTGGTTAGCCAGCAGCAGGTGCAGACGGCTGAGGAGAGCGAGGACTCAGATGAGGGGCCAGGACCATTAGGGAGCGGATGGCTGCCTTCAGAGATTGTGGGGGCTGGCAGCAGCGATGAGGAGGTTCCTGAGAAGCCTGTGCCAAGTGCGCGTGCGCGCAGGATTGCTCATAGAAAAGAGCAGTTACAACAGCATAGGTGACTTGGGAGTAAGGCTGCAAGATAATGGCTCCTCCCACAAGAAGATAAAAGCCAGCTGTGAAACAAATGTTCTTTGCAGGAAGCAAAGACATTTTGAAACTCAGTCTTGTGGACATTCCAGTATCCTAAGTTTGTATTTGAACATTTTTGTATTGCAAATTATTTCTTGTCTGTTATTTTTTGGCAAGTCTCGCACAGTTTGGCAAGGCTTGTGCTTATCACAGCTAATTATTTTGTAAAAGCATGACAAGGTTTCTGTTTCTTTTGGATTGTGTTTGATTTGTCAGAAAAAGGTGTGGGTCAGAACACTTTTGGGACTCTTGTTCTAACAGAAAAAGGAACATTGTAGGCACCTGTAACACGTTTAGTCCAGCCTGTTTGCTGGATTCTGAATCATTCGTCTTCTGCAATGGCAACAGGTTTCTTGGATCTCTATAAAGTGAGGAAAAAAAGAGAAAGTGAATCTTGGCTTCTTTTAAAAACATACGTTTTTCATTCCTTCGTTTGGTTTATTTCCTGCTGTAACTAATGCAGGCAGGGTGAGCTATAGTTGTTTTCTAAAGAGACAAACTAGACCTGCCTTTAATGTCCACATGCTTGAACATGCAAATGGGTAACCTATAACTTAAAATGATTTGGACTACAATGGGCCCTTCCTTTCTCTCCTTTTCTTTGAAACTTTTGGCTTTTTCCTACTATTTTTTTTTTTTGATGTTGGCTGATACCTTTGGCAGCTATCCTTCTGGAAGCCATCATCATAATCATAGTTATTATGTGTTTAACCTGCATTTGAGAGGGGGGGGGGATAAATACAAGGCAGTGAACCCATTGAATACTCCTATCATCTATTTTCCAAACATCAACCACCCTGAAAGATGGCTTGGGCTGAGAGAGGGTGACTGGTCTGAGGGCATCCAGCTGGCTTGTTTGAGACAGGATTATAACTCTCCTGGATTTTAATCTGGTGCCTTTAATCACTATACCCAACGGGTTCTCCCACAGAAGTAGTTTGGCCTTTCTTTCTTCCTAGGCCAAGAGAGACAGAGATACTGGCCCAAAGTCACCCAGCTGGCTTTAATGCCTAAGGCAAGCCTTGAAGTCACAAGTTACCTGGCTTCTAGGTGGAGTAATGGTACACCAAACATTACTTCAAACTGGCTCTCATTAATGTTCTGGAGAACTTCCAATCCAACCTTCTGCTATTGCAGAAAAGCGGTTGGTCCCTTTCCTGTTACAAATAATCAGTAATGAAGCACAATCCACTAATTTGCAGAGCAACCTCTCAATGCTTAGTCAAAAAACCCCTGTGTTTTATCCTTGGACCGATTGACCTCCAATCTGGTGAACTGCCCTGTTGATTTACCTGCCTCTCTGCTTCTACCTGGAGAGTCTGCTTCCACTTCAGAATAGGGAGGGGGGAGCTCTGGTGGGCCAGGGTAAGGTGGGGGCCAGAGTGGTAACATGTTGAGAGAACCTGTGGGGTGAAAAAAAGCATCGTCTCAGAGAATCAGGTTTAGTTTACTTTATCGTCACTGCACCTCATACAACAAATCAAGCACCACCTTCAGTGCACATCATGACCATGAAAATAAACACAAACACAACATCCTTCACCCTCCACACATTGAATTGAAAACCCCCCATACCACACCAACGCTGCACTATACAGTAGAATTCAACTGAGCTACTGCTCTGGGATAGAAGCTGTTTTTCAGCCTATTTATCCTTGTTTTTATTGTCCTGTACCATCTGCCAGATGGTAATAGTTCAAAAAAAAAAAAAGGGTGCCCAGGATGAGACGGATCTTTGAAAATCTTTTGAACTTTCTTAAGGCAGCAGGAGCTACAAAGCTCTTCCAAAGAGAGGAGAGGGCAACCCATGATCCTCTGGGCAATGATGTTAACCCCCTGGAGGGCTTTCCTATTTGCCCCTTTGCAATTGGCAAACCATACAGAGGTGCAGTAAGTTAAGATACTCTCTAGGGTGCAGCGGTAGAAGGTCACCAGCAGTTTTCCATTCAGTTGTTGTTTACTGAGCAACCTCAGGTAGTATAATCTCTGCTGGGCCCTTTTGACCAGGGCTGCAATATGAGCACCCCAGGTCAAGTCCTCTTTTATGGTAACACCCAGAAACTTAAAACTGGCCACTTGCTCCACTCGGTCTCCATCGATAAGCAAGGGCTGGAGGTCTGATCTGTTCTTTCTATAGTCCGCTATCTGCTCCTTGGTCTTATTGGTGTGGAGGACCAAGTTGAATGAGCCAAAACATCCTACTAAAATATCAATCCAGGAAGAACAACAGATTCATTCTTTGGAAATGGTACCTTTGGGGAATGGAATATCTTCTACTAAAAATGAAAAAATTACCTTGTTAAAAACTGAATGAATTTTGATTGATTCTGGCTGATGCCCAGCGCATGCATGGAGTGTGGCATTAACGACTGCTCAAATTTTCATAGGAAGCTATCCAATCACAGAGTACAGGTGGTCTTCGGCTTACAACCGTTCATTTAGTGACCATTCCAAGTTGCAACAGCACTGAAAAAAGGGACTTTCAGCCATTTTTCACATTTGCGACCTTTGCAGCACTTAAGAAATATGGCAAGAAAAGTTGTAAAATGGGGCGAAACTCACTTTACCAATGTCTCACTTAAGAACAGGAATTTTGGGCTCAGTTGTGGTCGTACGTCGAGGACTACCAGTACAGCAAATCCTTGACTTATGACCATAGCTGGAATCAGAATTTCCATTACTAAGCGAGGTGGTTGCAAAATGAGTCCCCTCCAATTTTTTACACCTTTTTTGCCATGATTTGCCATTAGGCAAATCGATGCATTTGTTACGTGAATTGTGCAGTTACTAAAAGCAAAATCCGGCTTCTTCAATTGAATTTGCTTGTTGGAAGCCATCTGGGAAAGTCGCCAATGGCAATCTCTTAATTCCGGGACACTTCAGCCAATTGTAAATACATGCTGGTTGCCAAAGGCTCGAATTCGATCTCGTGACCAACTTTAACTCCAACGGTTGCAAAAAGAATGGAGATTAAAATTGAGGAAGTAGAACTGTAGAACAGTGACTTAACTGGCTAAGGCACTAGCTACTTTAAACTTTTCTAGCCTGGAGCCTTCCAGATCTTTTTCCTCTTCCCCTTCTTCTTCTCCTTCCTTCTTCTCCTTCTCCTTCCTTCTCCTCCTTCAACATCATTTTAGCTGTTGTCTATCCACTGCAAAATGAAGGCCTCTTCCGCATGTTTCCAACCCGTACCTGTCAACTCATAAAATATTTCTATGATCTTTTTAGCGTTGCCAACAGAAAGGGAGGGGGGAGCAGTGTGGCAGCTTGGAAAGCGAAAGTGTATTCCATAAATAGTTTTTCAAAGATAGTAACTAAGTGACTGAAGTTTCTGCCGTGCAAAATTCTAACTGGAGAGCCTGATTGATGATTCTTGGCTATGGATGTGTCCCATTGGAGAGTATGAATTACGATACACCCAGGCATGTTAACTCCCAATAAATCCTTTTGAAGTTTTGGAAGTTTGGCTCGAGACTCATGATTGAAATGGGGTTAAGTGCCAGAATCCTGACAATACGGTCCTGAGCCTTCTTTTGCCAATTGAGCCTGCCCTATTTGCTGATGTTGTCCATCCATCTTGGTTTAGGTCTTTTCCGTGGACGTTTTTGACCAAGTGGGATCCAAAACAAGAACTCTGCAAGCTTTCATATCAGGTCTTTGAGATCTGCATGGAATTTGCATGGCTTCGTCACTCAACTGTCACTCTCCCCAAGCCGCAGACTGCGGTGGATATTGACTTAGCCTCTTAAGCCTGGTCTCAGATGCCTCAGACAGCAGATAAGAGGCCTCCAGAGATACCTGAGAGCCACTGCGTATCTTCTCCCTATCTTTCTCAGCCGGCTGCCCTTAGGACCGGGGACAACGTTGTCCTCCAGCAAAAGGAACTAGGAGCGAACAGTCTTTTGTGGTTACAAAGGGAGGGAGGTGCTCTCTGTTTCCTCCCTCCCAGGAATTCAAATGTCATTGCCACCACCACTGCCCGGACAGAAGAACCGTGATCCTTACACACATGAGTGTGTTGGGTTTCTTACACCTAAAAACGAATTAAATGTCTTTTTTCTTTTTGCAAAGAAAAGCTGACAATTGACAAAAAAATGACCAAAAAAGAAAACCTGAATGAAAAACTGCTGGTGACCTTCTACTGCTGCACCATAGAGAGTATCTTAACTTACTGCACCTCTGTATGGTTTGCCAGTAGCACAGTGGCAGATAGGACAGCACTCCAGAGGGTTAACATCATTGCCCAGAGGATCCCCTCTTTGGAAGAGCTTTATAGCTCCCGCTGCCTTAAGGAAGTTCAAAACATCCTCAAAGATCCATCTCAATCCTGGGAACCCCTTTTTTTGAACTACTACCATCTGGCAGACGGTACAGGACAATAATAAAAACAAGAACAAACAGGCTGAAAAACAGCTTCTATCCCAGGGTAGGAGCTCGGTTGAATTCTACCGTGTAGTGCAATATTAATGCAATATCGGGGGTTTTCAATTCTTCTTGGATGAGAAGCAAAACACCTTCAAAGAAAAACCAAGAAAGTGCAGTTGCCTTTTGAAAAATAAGCACCTTTCGGAAAGCTGGTAACACAGATAATGCACACCTGTACTTACGGGTTGTCTGTGGTGCAGCAGGGTGAGCATAGGTATAGATGGAGGCAGTGGGGTATTCTTGGAGATTCGAAGCCTCTTTCAAAATATCTGTTGCATTAACAAAAAAGATAAAGGTAGCCCATCAGGAGCCTCTGTGGCGCAGTGGTTAGAGTGCAGTACTGCAGGCTACTTCTGCTGCAGCCAGCTGCCTACAATCTGGCAGTTCAAATCCCACCAGAGCAGAGTAGAGCGAATGGATCTTTTACAACTCGCCAGAAAACAACTTACCTGAATCTACTAGATCTTTGATCATGTTTAGGCAATCGGAAGCTCCATACTGGAAAGTGAATTTGAAAGCAAGAAGTCCCTGGGTGGAAGCTGAGAAGAAAAGTCTATGCTGAGATCTTAAGTCAAGGCTACAGAAGTGGTGGGATTCAATATTTTTTACTACCAGTTCTGTGGGCATGCCTTGTGGGCGTGGCATGGCTTGATTGGCATGGCAGGGGAAGGATATACTGCAAAATCCCCATTTCCTCCCCACCCACCCCACGAACCTGCTTTCCAGTTCCATTCTCCTGTGCAGGGCAACCAAAGAAGACCCAGCCGATCAGCTGGGACTTTGGGAGGTGGAGAAGAGATGGGGTTGGTGGGGCCAGTCAGAGGTGGGATTTGCTGGTTCTCCAAACTACTCAAAATTTCCACTACCGATTCTCTAGAACTGGTCAGAACCTGCTGAATACCACCTCTGATTATCTATGCCTCTTCTCACCTGCTCCTTCTCCTGCAGAGCTAAGAAAGGTACACTTAGACCTCTTCAAATGTGTTAAGAGGTAATGATGAGAATTATACAGGTAGCTCTTGACTTACTACCACAATTGGAACCAGGATTTCCATTGACAAGTAAGACAGTTATTAAGTGAATCACCATCCATTTTACTTTTTTTGCCATAGTTGTTAAGTGAATCACTGCAGCTGTTAAATGAACCGCCAGTGGTTAAGCCAATCTGGCTCTTCCCCACCCCCCATTAACCTTGCTTGTCAGAAGCTGGCTAGGAAGGCTGCAAATGGTGACTGCATAAACCCAGGATAAATGCCAGTTGCCAAACACCTGAACTTTGATCATGTGACTATGGGGATAGCAACAGCAATAGCACTCGGACTTATATTCCGCTTCACAGTGCTTTACAGCCCTCTCTTAAGCAGTTTACAGAGTCAGCCTACTGGCCCCAATAATCTGGGATGTTGCAATGGTCATAATGTTGAGGACTGGTTATCAATGCTAACTTTGAAACTTTGGTTGTTTGCTAAACAAATGGTTGCAAGTCGAGGACCACCTGTATTCCAAGGGATCAGGATAAAGTTGATCAAAGACTGACCTAGATGAACCCTTATTTTGTCTCAAAGTAACCCGGCTGACCTGCCAACCTCACCACAGTGAGTTGAAAAAAATACAATTAAATGAAAAAAAGGAAATCAAATCTGTTTTAGTGTTAAATTGGCAGAACTACCAACATATAAAAGATATCTCTCTATGGAGATTTTGGGTGGACAAAACGGATCTGTAACACGTGTTATGGAATGGTTTTCAGCCACTTAAGTATCTGTCCTAACCCTAACCCTCATTTTCCCATCTTCCTTTTATTTCCCCCTCACCCAAAAATGCTCTGCGCGAGCATTTCTCTCTCCTGATTTTAGGATACCTCCCTTGCACAAAAAATTGCACCTCTGAAAAAAGAACTTTAGGATTCCCCCAAGAGTTTGCTATTACTTTCCTCTTCTGATTCAACTCATTTTGCACAGAAGAGCAACAAAGATGATTTGGGGACTGGAGGCTAAAAACTATGAAGAATGGATGCAGGAACTGGGTATGTCTAGTTCCAAACTCTCAGGGGCTGCCCCAAAGAAGGAGGAGTCAAGCTATTCTCCAAAGCACCTGAGGGCAGAACAAGAAATGATGGGTGGAAACTCATCAAGGAGAGGAGAAGTTGTGATTTCTCCAAAACTGAAAGTTTTTAAAAAGATGTTGGATAACCCTTTGTCTGAAGTGGTGTAGGGTTTCCTGCCTAGGCAGGGGGTTGGACTAGAAGACCTCCAAGGTCCCTTCCAACTTCTATTCTATTCTATTCTATTCTATTCTATTCTATTCTATTCTATTCTATTCTATTCTATTCTATTCTATTCCATTCTACTCTACTCTACTCTACTCTACTCTACTCTTGAATATCAAGGGACTGAGATAAAACAACAACAACAATCACTATGTGTAAATACAAACTTGTGCACTGTATTTGCTCCTGGGTTATCTCATCTAGTCACATTGTGTGCACTCTGGCACAATTATCATCATAGCAAGTTAGGGCCTTTTATTTTCTTTCTTTCTCAATGAATGGGGTGTTTATTGTGGACAGAACCTGAGGCTCACTTCCCTGAACATTTCCACCAGGTTGATGACTTAAGCGGAGGGAGAAAGAAATCTGCAGAGAGAACTTTAGAGCAGCTGACAAAGACAGGTCAATACATTTTGGAACCTACTCAGAGTTCCTTTGATGTGTTGAGGTTTGGAGTCGGGCTCTTCCTCCAGAAAGCAATCTCCCAACAGCTGCAGTGGAAAACGGATGATGGTTGATCCCTTATCTTTATGCTGGAATATTATCTAGGAAAGCAATCAGGAAATCAGGATAATTTCACGCAAGTTAGCCTGGGAAACAAATGCCCACCACTTGGACAAATGTACCCACTCCAAAACTGACCTTAAGGGAAGCACAGGTAGTCCTTGACTTAGAAACATCCGTTTAGTGACTGTTCAAAGTTACAACGGCACTGACAAAAGCGAGTTATGAGCGTTTTTCACACTTACGACCGCTGTGGAATCCCCCATGGTCACTTGATCAAAATTTGGCCATGCTTGGCTACTGGCTCATATTTATGACGGTTGCAGTGTCCCAGAGGGGTCATGTGATCACCTTTTTTGTGACCTTCCCAGCTGGTTTCCAACAAGCAAAGTCAATGGGGTGGGGGAGCCAGATTTGCTTAATGACCGTATGATTCACTTAACAACTACCTTGCTTAGCAATGGAAATTTTGGGCACTCAACTGTGGTTGGGAACTACCTGTAAAATCTGTCTAACGCCCTTTTCAATACAAGGTGGGCTGCTTAAGAGTTAGCTGATGGAGGAAAACTCTAACTTAAGAGAAGACTCATCCAAGGGTTCTCTTAAGACTGAAAAATGGTCAGGTTCACCCACCATAAATGGAAGATGTTTCTTATCAAAGAGCGTGGAAGTTTCTGGGTTTTAATACGACACAGACACACTGACACTGCCTTCTTCGGCCATCTGGGCCAAGAGCTCTTACTTTGTATTGAGTGAGGTACAACATCCCTTTCTTGGCACCTTGGAGTTCTTCTGGAATATCTGGTTCCCCTTCCAGAAATAATACCACTTCACTATAGTGAGCGAGGACCCTGGAAGTGCAACAGATGGAAGAAGATTAAAATGCATCTCGAGAAGAAGTGAAGGAGGCTTCATAAGAAGGTCAAGTCATGCTAAAGATCATTCGACTTCAGTGTTTCCCAACCTGGAGAGGTTGTGGACTCTCTAGGGAATTCTGGGAGTTGAAGTCCATGTCTCTTCAAGTTGTCCAGATTGAGAAAGGCTATTCTAACTGTGCTGGTGCCATCAACCCCTACTCCATAGTTGTTGTTGCAACCGCATGCCACAACTTGTCCAAATGATATGAATTATTAGGACATTGATATAGAAACTTGCAAGAAATTATTCAATATTCTTTTGATGTTATTGCTTGGGATAAGAAGACTGTGTTTTTGCCAAGCCTGGCAGATGAGATTCTGCCGAAACATTGCTACAACTTTAAAAGCACAACTATAATGACTTAGGAAAATACCTGAATATATATATATATATATATATATATATATATATATATATATATATATATATATACACGTCATTGTAGTTGTGCTTTTAAAGTTGTAACAACGTTTCGGCAGAATCTCATCTGCCATCATCAGGCTTCTGTATTGTGTTCATCAGGCTTCTGTATTGTGTTCTGTATTGTGTTCAGATGAACACAATACAGAAGCCTGATGATGGCAGATGAGATTCTGCCAAAATGTTGCTACAACTTTAAAAGCACAACTACAATGACGTAGGAAAATAGCCGAGCAAAGCTGAATGCCATACATTTAAGTACCTGCAAAAACTTAAGAAAACACACACACACACACACACACACATATTAAAAAGAGCAATTCACTCCTTTGTTGTGCCCCACAAATTATTTGTTTTTCCTAATGCATAAACAATTGCTGTTTGTTTCCACTTTAATAATACTGAATATCTCTCCTATCTAATCTTATGGTTTCTAGCTTTTAGTCTCCCACCTATGTTTAATACAGCCTAATCCCACATAAAATATTGAGAACAAAATCTTGAGCGATTCTAGATATTCCCACATTTAAACTAGATCAACATGTACTCCCTGCCCACAGTAACTACTGAGTCAGTCTTTATTCCTATTATTTTGGATATATTTAATTTACCTTTCCTCAGAATTGTTGGCTGACCTAGAGAACTGATATCGAGTCACCTCCATAGTGAGAGAGAAGTCCCTTTTCTTTCTCCGATACTCAAACTCTCCCTTCAGATGAGGAGCACTGGAAACAAAGAGAAATATCTGGATCATGTCAGTATCTCTGTGATGTCAGCAGGTGAGGTAACAGCCCTGACTTTCAGTTGAAATTGGGGTTGCTATATATCCCTTTCTTTCTCTGAGGGGCTGCTTCCATAGAGCTAGATTTATACTCTCTACCCACTCCTCTTTTCTGTCAATAAAAAGTTTTCTTAGTTCTATTAGGAAATTAATTTTTTAAACATATGACCATCTTTTGTTCCATCATTTGCTTACAAGAGTTGTGTGCACGTTCCTTCCTTCCTTCCTATAAACTAACAGTACATGAGCAACTCTTCAACCTTTAACCAAAATACAAAATGAAAACGATGAGATCAACACAACTGTCAGGTTTAGAACAGTTTCAGTGAAATCAGCAGGACTTAATTCAGTAATGACAAATTGAATTCCAGTTATTTCAATGTGCCCACTAAATGTAGCACTAAATCTGGATTGTATATATGTGTTGTGGTTCGCTGGTAGCCAGTGCAGATGACAGCGGAATCGGACAGTGGGGAAGAAAGGGGATCAGTCCAGGAGTCTGGAGGGGACTCGGACAAGGGTCCTGCGTCCGATGCAGAGATGGGGCCAGGACCACATGGGAATGGGGTGCTGCCCCTGAAGCCTCCAGAGTCTGGCAGCAGCAAGGCAGAGGAGCAAGGGGAGCCTGTTCCCAGTGCGCATGTGCGCAGAGCTGCTAGAAGGTGAGAGCAGCTGAAGCAAAAGGGGCGATTTGGGAGTAAGGCTGGGAGGTGATTGCCCCTCCCATAAGGGATAAAAGTCAGACCTCAATGACGAACTCTTTGCAGGAAGCAAAGTAGTTTCCCCTTTTCAGAGACAGGAGTTGTTAAATAAATATCACAAATAACCAGCACATATATTAACTTGTTTTATTTGACACACAACTTGCAAAATTGCCGAGATATTTTTTCCTTAGCTACAATCTTGCCGCTATGTACAAAATATATGATAAATGTACTACACATATAAAAAATACAATATGCATTACATATATACAGTACAATGTGCAAAACATGGCAAAAGTCGACATATGGAATCGATTGTAGGGGTGCAAACAGCAAATACAAAGGCATCATGGTCTCTTTGACAAAGGCAATAAACCACCGAATGCTCGGCTCGCCAGTATGAGTTTTTCTTTTCCTTTCAAATATATCTATATATCTAGCCGTTAATAAGGCAACCTGTACAGACTGGTATTGATCTTCTTCTTTTCATAAAGTGAGATGCTAAGACAGAATTGGGAGTATGAAAAGAAGAAGAGAAACACTTGTCATGCGAAGCACAATGTTTACCAAGCAAACAATACAGTGGAATAAGAGAGAGATCTCTGAGCAGAGATCTATGTTCATGTCTTAATTCAGTTTCACAATAGAAAAAAAAGGGGAGTATTCCTATTATTCGACACTAAGACAAAAGCAACCTCAGAAATATCTACATCTTCAATACAAAATAAAGATCCCCCCCCTCCCCCCATGAGTAACATTTGGAGGACAGTGCAGAAAAACTTCCATTTCTTTTTTTTCCTGGTAGATTAAATAATAATAATAATAATAATAATAATAATAATAGGGGTGTGGGCCTTGGTGAGAGAAGTGGAAACGCTTTGGTTCTTCCTGGGAAATTTTGCAATTACCACTTCTTTAAGGCTCTGGATTTCTGAACCTACATCGTCGTGCAGAAACTGAGAAAAAAATAAATAAATATACAAAATGCTGGTTTCTTGGTTCACGTTATCAAAAACAACGAAGGCACAAAGAAACCTTCTGTTGTGATGGCACTTGCCAGATATTTTTTTTATTTTTTTATTTTTAGGCTAGGGCTACGTATTAGTTCAGACACATTCTGGCCTCGGCTATAGGCAACACAGAGCTACGGGACTTCCCAAGCTCAGATTAGATGTGCATATATTTGAAACCTCTCTTAGGTTCTTCTTCAACACATGCTACACAATTTGTTTGCACCTGATAAACGTGATTCATGAAACAAATTGCTTCCATTTTTACAAGGTTCCATTTTTTTTATAATTATGAAGAAATTATACATGTCCTGCTAACATAGACTATAATTAACTATATAATGGGGCCAGGAGGTAAAGAGCTGCCAATGATCGTGATTTCTTATCAAAAGGACAAGCGGTCTAATTTATTATCAACATGCAAAATTCAACACAACCATATCTTAGCATTGCCTAACAACGTAGTTTGCTCATCCACAAACAGGTGCAATTGCATTTCCGTATTCCAGTTCTAACAGAACTGCGCAACTATTCTCATTTGAGAGCAAGTGAATTCCAATGCAGCGTGTTAGGAATAGTTCCACTGACTTGATAAGTGAGGTATAAACCAGGCAAAATAAAAACACTTTAGAATCCCGTGGATTACCTGGAGACTTAAAAGTACTTTGGCTTTATCGTGGTTTGTGGGTCTAGGCTGGGAGGGGGGGCATTTAAAAATCCCAACAATCGGTTTTCTGCCCAGTTGCTGGGTGGGCGTGGCCTACTGGAACTTCCGGGAGGGCTGTATTTCGCTTTCCCCAGAGTCCAGAAGTTTCCGTCGGGCCTCTGGGAGGGTGAAAACGGCCTCCCCCAGGCTCCGGAGGCCCTCTGGAAACAGGAAACAGGCCCATTTCTGGACTTCTGGAATTTCCAGGAGGGCCATTTTCCCTCCTCCCAGAGTCTCCACACGGACCCTGTACTCACCTCCATCCAAAACAGGCCACCTGGAGAGTCCTAGGAGGGATGGGGAAGGATGGGTGGAGCCAGCCGGTTGGTTCAACTACTGGTTCAGCAAACTAGATTAAATTTAACATCAGGTTCGCCTGAACTGGCCTGAACCAGCTGAATCCCACCCCTGGTCTAGACTGTTTACAGATTGTGCACATCAACTATTAACTTATTTTGTTCAGAGTACTACAGAAATCCTTGATAATCCTCTGCTTTTCAGAATGAAAAGCGGTTTGAAAACTTAAGAGGAAAAAAGGTTTTGGGGAGTTAAGCCATTAAATATAAACAGATTCACTAATTGGCTCTGGAGTTATAGCTATAGCTACATAAGTCATGTTAGTGTGTACAACATATATGCCTGCAGTGGAAATCAAATCAGGTTTACTCAAAAGTCAGTCCCCATAAAATAACAGAATTTATTTTCTTAGTCAAAGGGCCCAAGACTGTCAACCCACTTTTTTTTTTTTAACTGTTGCTGATGAATCAAGAATTTGAAGTATTTTTAAAAAGAGAGGTTGATAAGAAACATTTTTATATATTCTGTCCCTATTCAGCTACAAAAGGACTTGAAAATGTCACCCAAATAGATCTGTTAAGCAGAATTTTTTGCATGTATAAAAAAAACTGAAAACCATAACCATGATATAAATATTAACTTTCTCTCTCTGCACAATTGCACAGATTTATCCAATATGTTGATAATCTCTTGAAAACAATGAATACCATCATTGAACTATCACGTGGCATCATATGTACACGATTAGGAATAACAATAACATGCCACCTTGAAATCTCTATATTGGAGGACACTGAAGAAATCTATATCCTTATAGCAGGAACTGGTAGTAAAGTATCTCATTTTGCTTATTTGTTCGTTTTATCTCTCTCTCTCTCTCTCTCTCTCTCTCTCTCTCTCTCCCTCCCTCCCTCCCTCCCTCCCTCCCTCCCTATCTTAAACTTACAACTCATTCATCCCTATCGGACTTCTGAGCAGCCTATTTGGCATTACATTGCAAGCAAGTATATTCTGGACACAGAAGACCAGCTGGCAAAGAGATTTAGGCTTATTCTCCTGAAATAATCTTTGCTGCTACTCTCTTCCTTCACAGTTCTAGAAAGAAACAAGCCAACCTAGGCAATGGTAGTTTTCATTCTAGCCATTCTCCAAAGTATGATCTTCCAGATGGTGTAACTGCAGCTGGGGTGATCCCGAAACTCCCATGAATGGACTGATCTCATAAAAGAGAAAAAAGAAAAGCAAAAAGCAGGCAATACTAAGCAAATGAGAACCACATAGCTGCAGTCAAAATTGATATTTGCTCAGAAGGCATGCTTAAACAAACTCCAAGTGTTTTTTGTGCAGAGAAAAACGAGGCTAGCAGTGCAATTTGTAATCAAAGATAAGGATCCAAATCAGATTCATCTTACAAAATATATATATACATATATACATATATCAAGTGTGCAGAAATTACCCAAGCAATAATATATATGTCTGTATATTTATATACATACATACATACATACATGTATGTATATGTATATAAAAATAAAGAAACTGTTCACAAATATCAGGTTCACATACACTTGGTAAAGATATCTCAGGTTGTCCGATTAAAAGCAAACCTAGATAGGTTTCATAATAAAGTTCTGCTTTGAAATGCACAGAAAACAACACACACTCTTAACCTAAAAATAAATAAGATTCCGTTATAAATGTTCATGATCCCTTAATGTTGCTGTTGTTTTCTTCCTAGAAGGAAGCTTCATGCTGCTTACCACACTATGCTGCCTGGATTTTATTCCAGGCTGGGTTTGCATTCTCTGTTTTGCATGCTCCTGTATGGCTTGGATAGCACACCACGCATGAGGGCATTCGTGTAGCATGGCACCACACAATACTTTTTTTTTTTAAAGCTCTATGTACATGCTCTCTGCAATGGCAGCCCAGTCAGTAAGAGGACCAAAAAGCTTCCTACAAACTAACAGACGATTGTGGCACCTTCTAAGCCAAGAGAGATAGCAGATGGTGAGCCGGAAAGTACAAACTATTGCTTACAAGCTATAAGAAAGTACTTCTCCAACTGTGTGGATCAGGCTCCGTAGACAGATCCTGGTAGGTTCCAGCACACAGTGAGAGACACACACCCGCATTCCCAGGAGAGGTTTTTTAAAACCAGACTGCTGGCACGTTTTTAGAAGCTCCATGGAACCCACATCTTGCGTTCTACTCCACTACATGCTACCTATACAGTATTGACATTTTAACGTGACAAAAGAGAAAGAAGTTTGTTCAGTGTCAATAACTGGACTGACAATCAGGGAGGCTGGGAGGGGAGCTGCTTGGAAAAGAGGGTTTTTTTACATTTACCGGGGTGGTTCAGGTAGAACCAATATTGAAACTACTGAGATGCGCCATGTATAACAGAAATATATCTAGTGGTGTAAGACAACTCCCCAGCCCAGCACGTTTCTGTAACTGCAATGGGGGCAAGGAGTTTAAGAAACTAGAAGTCTGCTCCTTTTGAAAGGTACCAAACCAGGGGAAGCTAATGGAACAGCCTTCCCTGGTTTCTCCAGGGCCCTTCTCCTTGTTCTCTATTTGCTCTGGGGTAGAATTCAAAAAAGAGAGGTATATATAGATGAGCACATCTTGCTGAAAAGGCAAACTGTCCCTTAATTGAAAGGTGGTTGGGGATGGAAAGTCAAATTTGCTAATCATCCATATTAAAGATAAAGTCAAGAGATCTGCTCTTCTTTGGATTAAAACATCATATATGATGCATCTATGGAAATTATTCTAACTTACAGCAATATAGAGCTCATATAGTTGTCCCTACTGAACCCAGGATAGAGTATTGAATATATTATTTCAAACTGATATATGTGGGAGGAAAAGATATTTAGGAGAAGATTATTCTCCCTCAAAGGATGGGGAAATGGAATGGTAAAATTGAAAATACTTACTTTCTCTCAAAGTCATTTCATGCTGTCTGGCTGAAAACACTCCTAGCTCTAGACTAAATCACAAAGAAAGTTTAGTGTATTGTTTGAATAAGAGCATACAACAGCTCTAAAATAAGAATGCAAAATGGCATAAGAATATTGTTCCAAACAAAGATCCCAAACTGATGTTTAGGAGGAAGCTGTCAGTATTTTTGGTTTTGGCCTTGAGCTACCTTGACACCAGAAATAGTTCCTAAAACATCAAAGCTCGTCTCGACAATTAAGTCAACCTGAATTGGCATCTTCACAGTTATGGCTTTCAGGAGAAAACAAACCGGCAAATATGCACGGCAAATACACAACTGGCTCAAAATATTGTGTATTGGATAATAAACACTAAACAAAACATGGCTTGGCGGGACCGGATTAGTTCTCCTTGAATCAATGACAATTCTATGGGATTCGTAAGAGCGCAAGTAAAAAAGGTCCCCAAGCACTGTCCTAACGAGAAACAATCCAAATTCTGACCAGGTTCTGTTTTTTCAAAAAAATCGAATTCATCTGGTTCTGTGGAATGAAAAGACAACTTTGGCTTGAAAAACCCAATTGAGCAATCTCGTAGAACAGTGCTTCCCCCTTGGCAGCTTCGTTTGTGCATGGACTTTCACCCCCCCTTTCCCCCCCAGAATTCTGTCAAGGGTGATTCTCAATGCAGAATTCTGGGACTGATTGGGAGTCTACATACCTGGAAATTGTCATGGTTGGGAAACACTACTGCAGAAGGTTGGTTGTTTTTTTTTTCCTTTAAATTTCTTCATGATTAAAAAGACAGCTAGCTGAGCTTTACAAACAGAAGTTGAGACCTGCCGTTTACAGTTTATTTTTTAAATCTCCACCTTCGAGAATATATATATATATATTATAGGCTATGGTGCAACATTGGTAAAGGTTGAATAGCTCTGATGGTGTTCAAAAGTATTGGATGTTGAAGGGATCTTGTCAATTTTTCAATCCACCCCTAGATGCTTTGCATGCAGAAATTCCTGGCATATCCAAAGGATACCCAAAGGTTTAATGCATGTGAAATTCTGCAGGGAGTTCTGCAGGGAAATAGATGCTCCCTTTCCTGTGTTCATTTTGGATAGAACCGATTCAAGTTGTTACATGAGTGATGGCACTCATTAATGCATATGCTATTTTAAATAAAACGTGGGAAATTTTGAAAAGTTTTAGAACATCCTGACTACGGAGGTAGAATGACTACACTGGAACATGAAAGTCCATAACTCTGCTTGCTTTTGTCAAATCTAGGAAAAGGAGCATTGCCAGAGACTTGGGGATAAGTGTGCAACGTCACAACTTACGCACAAAAGGGAGGGGGCTTGCATTGGGATGGCATGGCATTGCTTTTGTCAGACAGAATTTTTGTCCTTTATTGTTTCTTTTTCACAGCAGTATTAAATCCCAGGCTTCATTTAAAAGATGATGCTGGTTTCAAAAAAAGCTCTGTGTGTGTATTTCCATTTTTAAACGGTGAAACTTAATTCATAATCCATAGGGTGAATGAACTGGGGGGGGGGGGGAAACCCTAATCAGGGGCAGTGCTCCATGAGCACAATACTAAATTCTAAAATGAAGAATAACATTCCCAGGACTTTAATTTTGGACAAGGAGCAATATAACATAACATTTAAATAGCCCCCATCATTTAATAATTCAGTTAGCAATTTTTACTGTATTAACCAATCATCCTCAATTTAAAGTTTAATGGTGATTTTAATTTTTTTCTTTAAAAATGGTATTTTAATTATTTTCTAAATAATGACATACAAAAAAAAAAATAATCTCCCTAACATTTTAGATCCCATTTTTTCTTATTTATATTTTATTTGGTTTTTACTCCTATATTCTTTTGATATGTCCCTTAAATTTTCTCGGTTTATGTTTCTTTTTTCAAAAGGGCTTAATAAATTTTAAAAGAAAGCAGTTCTCCTATAATAGATATCACCTTTATTATTACTAATGCCATAGATTATCTTCTAAACCAAATTAATGGGAACACCAGATTAAAAAAAAAATGATTTTAAGTACTTTAAACATGGTAAGATGACAACTGATGTTTGGAGTGGGGGAAGTGTGTGAAATATTTTTCCCAATATGCACCACTTCCTGCATATCCTCTGCACAAATTAAATCAAAGTTTTACCCTGAATTTAATTCATAATTACACACGATAACAATTCCCATTTCAGAGGTTTGCCATTGCCAATAATTGTCATGGGGGGGGAGGGAAACTTCCTTTATTTTTTCTTTCAGCTGCTGCATACAGACAGTCTCCTTTTCATACATGAAAGAAGATAACATTTCCCTAATGGCACACTTTCTGTCTACAGGTTATACAATTAGTTGTGTCACACACACACAGACACACAAATGTCAAAACTAATCAAAAGCACCTTTTTAATGTATCAAAGACTTTTTTTTTTTCAAGTAATATGGTCGATTTAAAGCTGAAATTCTATGCATTCTTATAGGAGAAAGAGCTGCTCTGGGTAGAATGGCGGTTATTTCTGAATAAAGATGCATAGGATTTTAGCAGGCTCCACAAAGAAACGTGGCCAGTCAAAAAAGGAAACATCTGCTCGTCTTTTAAAAGAATTGACTAGTGGGAAAAAGGAGCTTTTTAAGTCATGAAGAAATCCAAACAGCGTCTAGAGTCATCCTTTTATAAAATCCCACTGGTTTTTAGCTCAGTCAGAAGCTTTCTCACCATGTAACTGAAAGCTTTGTTGAGGGTGTCCATAGAGACAGAAAGGTGCTACAGCATTGTTCTTAAGCCAAATAGTTTGCTTTCAACGGGCCCACTCACCTGAATCGCTGCATCGTGACACATTCTCCTAAGCTTACAGTAATCACAATCCTTTCTCGTTGGAGCATTCCTAATCTTTTTTTAAAAAAAAAACCTTGTATTCTGTGATTTATTTTTTTAAAAAATCCCTAAGATAATTATAGAGATGAGCTTGAAAACAAAGGAGAGTTGAAACAATGGACCTTTTTGTTAAAGTGGAGCTTTTAAAAACGTGGTCAAGTCGGTTCTGCCTTTTGCAGTTTAATCCCACTGCAACTGCAGATCTTGCGGATCAAGGAAATCTGTGGAAAACATGCTGGGAGCCGTCGAGCTGAGCGGCGTCAATCCCGACGAAGCATTTGGCATGGTGAGGTCTAACCACTCCATATTGTCTAAATTTGGGTCTGGGAGGTCAAGAGACAAACAGGAACTGGGGGTGAACTGTGAGTCAGAGGTCTCCATTGGGGAGTGAGAGTGATCTAGGATCCCAGAATGATTCAGGAGGTCATTCTGTAGATCCTCAATGACCGAGAAGGGTTCCTTTTCCTCGTTACTGCTCGTCAGGTGAGGCATCTCATTTCCTGAGGGCAGAGTGCCTTCCAAAAGAGCTTCCAACTGGTTCTCCAGAGATAAAGAGAAATTGCTCGTTGGCTCTAAGGAGAGAGGAGGGGCCATTTGGACTTGTGGGGGAGGACGTGATACCACAGTGTTGACTGGCATTGTGGTGATGTTGGCGGTAACTGGCCTCATTTTGGAAATCAGAGAAGGTTCTTCCTTCATAGGCACAGAGATCTCTGTAGAAAAGACAATGGCGGAAAAATCAGTTTTTAAAAAAAAAAAAAATCTGGTCTTTTATTGTTTTTATAAATATCTCAAGGGAGTGAATACACTTAATGCTCCTTCTTCCTACTATTTTCTCCATAACAACAACCCCTTGATGTGGGATGGGCTGAAAGAGGGGGACTTGCTGAAAGTCATTCAACCAACTTTCATACCTAAGGTAAGACTAGAACTCCCAGTCTCCTGGTGACTGGCCCAAAGTCACCCAGCTGGTTTTCAGGCCTAAGGCAGGACTAGAACTCACCATCTCCTAGCAATTGGCCTGAAGTCATCCAGCAAGTTTTCATGTCTAAAGTTGGAACTAGAACTCATGTCACCCAGTTTCTAGCCTGATGCCTTAACCACTGGACCAAACCAGCTCTATGTTTCATTGAATCCATAAAATAAAAAGGAAAGAACTCACTTCAGTGGATTGCTTTAACAAAATACATTTTTGACACAGTGAACTTTTATTACTCTTAAGTCCCAAGGTCAATCTTTACTCCTGAACTTTGTTATAAATAATTTACAAGGCAACATCAGACCAACAATATAAGTATAAAAAAGGAGTATTACTTTGTGGCAAACTTTCTATCAAGGGAAACCGTTTAGGACTATAACCCATGAACTAAAATGGCTTTCGGTTTATTATTAAACAGGCAACCATTTCAGTGAATCAATTACAGTATTTCAAATTTTTTCAGCTTAGGTCCACAGACCACTATAATGACTGAATGGGCACAAGATCTCTACTCAGAACAGCAGATTAAAAAATGACTGAATCAGGAAAACATAACATAATTACCCCTCCATTTGCTAGTTAAAAATTATCAATAATTGTTTTGATCTATGACAGAGATTGGGACTGAGCCAACCTGAGATGGTTTTAAAATTATTACTTATGCCATTAATGATGAACACAGAGATGATAAACTGGATGTTCTGTGTTGAATAATAAACAACAAATCTGGTACTGTTATAATCCTGAATCGCCACATTTGATCTTTCCGACTCAGCCAAAATGCTGCAGGAGTCCAAAAGGGTCCCTGTACAGATATTCATAGCTACTCGATCCAGCCACAGAATATTATGAAAACCTCTGGCCTTCAGCCTGCCTGTTGCATTCAAAACACGATGGCTTGGCTGGATCGCTGGTTGCCACTTCCAGTTCAAATGATTCACTGTCAGAAACTGCCAAAATGCCCCTGAAACGGTATGATTTAGGAGGAGGTTTGGCATGGCCAAGAGGGAACAATGTTCTGTTCTTGGATTAATTTTGCACTTTTTGTTATTTTGTCCAATAATAAATACAAGTCGTTCCACCATTAAAATAAAAACAATGGATTCTGTATCTTATTCCTTAGAACACTCCTAATGTGGTCCTCTAGATTAAAGACATTCAAAAATCAAATTCTCAAGCACAGGTAGTCCTCAACTTATGAACACAATTGACTCCAACATTTCTATTCCTTTTAAGACCATTCTTGACACAATTGTTAAGTGAACATGGTTCACTTAAGACAACATGGTTGTTAAGTGAATCTGGCTTCCTCATGGACTTCTGCTTGCCAGAAGTGCCAAAAGGTGATCACATGACCCATGACTCGGGGACACTGCAGCTGTCCTAAATATGAATCAGTTGATAAGTGTCTGAATTTTGATCACCATGGGGATGCCACAGTGGTCATAAGTGTGAAACATGGTCACGAGTCCTCTTTTTCAGTGCTGTTGTAACTTCCAATGGTGACTAAATGAACAGTTGTAAGGTCTACCAGTAATGTGCTCTATTTTAGTGCATCTCACCTCCGCTCTTAATGAGGACATCAAAAAGATCATCCATCTGCTGGCTGTGGGCACTGGAAATCTGTTAATGAAGGAAAAACACTTGATTATTTTACCACAGCATTTCCCAAAGTAAAAAGATGATTTGTATTCTGTAATAGTTTGGGATCAGAGGTGGGTATTCAGTCGGTTCTGACCAATTCTGGAGAATCGGTTGCGGAAATTTTGAGTAGTTCGGAGAACTAGCAAATACCGCCTCTGACTGGAGATTTTACAGTATCTTTCCTCTGCCACGCCCACCAAGCCATGCCCACAGAACCAGTTGTAACAAAATTTGAATCCCACCACTGGTTGGGATCATAAAAAAATGTAGTGATACAGTCTATGTTTGTATTTAAGCTATAGATATACAGAAAATCCCACTAGCTCCTGAAGAATTAACAATCAGATACGTATCTATATTAATATATTGGACACCCAGGGACATATTGCAGATTCGAGATTAACTGCTAAGAATTCATTCCGCTAAAGCTGAAGTCCAAATACATACTAAAGTAGAAACAGACTCCGCTGAATTCAATTAGAGTAAACATGAAACGTTCACAAAACACATTTCTGAGAAATATGCTTGCAAAACAAGTCTTTCTGAGAAAAACCCGCCTGCTATCATACAAAACAGGTGCACTGTATAACAGTAGTAAAAATTGAAAAAAAAAAAAAGGACACAGTGAGGAACATCTGTTCCAGTGGTGGGATTCAATTTTTTTTTTACTAACTGTTCTGTGGGCTTGGCTTGATGGGCATAGCCTGATGGGCGTGGCTTGGTGGGCGTGGCAGGGGAAGGCTACTGTAAAATCCCCATTTCCTCCCCAACCCCCTAACCTGCTTTCCAGCTCCGTTCTCCTGTGGTGGGCAACCAAAGAAGAGCCAGCCAATCAGCTGGGACTTAGGAGGCGGAGAATGGATGGGGTTGGTAGGTCCAGTCAGAGGTGGTATTGCCTGGTTCTCCGAACTACTCAAAATTTCTGCTACTGGTTCTCCAGAACTGGTCAGAACCTGCTGAATACCACCTCTGATCTGTTCAAAGCATGTTCACCATAGCATTTACTATATAGAAAAAGAGCAGCAAGCATTTTCTCTGCTAGTTATAGTTACTCAGGTAAGCTGCTTTTCTGCCATGAATGTTCAGGTGCATTGACCTTTGCCCCAAATTTTCATATTGTTCTGTCTTGTGGAACTACTAAAGGAAAGTTCATACCACTGGATCACCATGAATCATCCATACCATGGATGACAAGCTCTCATCCATGTCTGTTTCCAATAATATCTATTGACTGCAAAATTCTACCGTGCCAATAAATTATACAAAACCCAAAAATGTTAACCTTAGACTGTCCACCATTGACCTCACCCCTTTCCTAAGAGGTCTGTAGGGGGCGTGCATAAGCGCACCAACATGCCTACCGTCCCTGTCCTATTGTTTCTTTTATTTTTCTGATATGTATCCATTTCATGTATTCATAACTATGTTTATACCTATACCTATTATCTTGTAAGCGATTGACAATTCAAATAAATAAAAATAAATGAATAAATTCATACTGGCATCCTTAATGTTAGTCAACCCATATCCCAAACAGGAAAACAGCCCTATCTGAAAGCTTCACTTATCTTTTAATGGAACAAAATAATTGAGGGTAGCATATAGAACAGGGGTGTCAAGCTCGCGTCATCACAGCGGTGTCACGTGATTTATCAGGACTTTTTTCCCCTTTGCTAAACCGGGCGTGGCCAGTGCGTGATGCATTTGGCCCGTGGGCTGGGAATTTGAAAGCCCTGATAAAGACTAATCATACCAAAAAAGGACTTCTTTTCTGAATTGGCTTTTTATTTTATTTGGCCCCTTTAATTTCATAATTGGTTATGCAGCTGCCCAGTCAGTTGCCTTTAAATTTTAGTCTCCTGGCCAATAAGCAGAAACATCAGAAGAAGGGAGCAAAGAACAAAGAAACAAGAATTAAAACAAAAACAAAAAAAACAAGAGGTACAAAGCTTCTAAAGTACCTTCATCAAGAAATTGAGTTACATTATCTTTTAACTGGCAAACTCAATTTGGTAATTCCAACTGAGAAGCTTTGTGTGCAACGCCCTTCCAGCTGGTGGTTTTAGCAAAACTTGGCAGTGTTAAGGAGAGGAGAAACTTGAAGTGGTTGGACCAGCGAAGTCAGATAAAATACCATTTCTCCTAACAGCAGCATCTGCCATGAACTGGCAAGCAGAAATTTCTTGCTGAAGCAAACTGATATCTGGCTTCCTTCCAACCCTCAACTAGCTGTAAAGAAAGCTGATCATTCTCTTTGATCCTTGACAACCTTGTTATAAAAGCTGTTGCCAAACTGGCTGGCTGAGACTGTTAAAAAGTCATATTCCATCAGCTATATTCATGAGTAAGCAGGTATTTTATCTTGTCACAGATGCCCTCTCCTTAAACGACCTTGGGTTTTTTTCCCCCCCTTAAAACATTTTTGGTCTCCTTTACAAAGAAAAACTCTCTCTTTTTTTCTTTTCCTGATGAAGGATTATCGTTGAGCCAAACCCCAATTCCATGGTTTGGCATGGCTATCTTTGCCTGCCCTCTGAGGGAATGTTGACATGGTGAACACTCTGGAAATCAATTCGCTTTTAAGATTTCTGGAAAATTGCAACTATGCATCTTGCCATCTGTGTTTTTAGGACTGAGTAGCGATGTCTACTTGAAGTTAGAGCAAATGGAAGGGCTCACATCACATCTCTTTTATCGATTCCTTAATGAAGCTGGGTGCCTCAATAAGATGTATTAGAATAAATAAACAGGTCTGTAACTGCTTCCAAACTTACTTCTTGAGAAGAATGCAGGCTGCGCGTCTGTTTGATGGCTTCTTCGTAGCGTGGAGGGTCTTTTGTCTTGATTCCTGAACTGTTGAACAAGGACTGTTGCAAAAGGTATTGCTGGGACTGAGCTGGGGAAGGTGGCTGCTAGAAACAACGGATTCAATTAGCAAACAAATGTGTCAACAAACAGATTTTAAATAAAGTTTTTAAAGAGACCCATGTCTCCTTTTTTATCTACTTAGTGATAGAGGGCATATTTATCCTGTTTTGTTGTTAAAACCAATCTCAAATCACGGAGATAACGTATTGTAATGTTTTATTAAAAGAGTGAGGGGGTGGAGACTACTTCTTTTCTAAGATAAGCATGAGGTCTGCAACAAACAGACACATGGAATCTCCAACACATGAAGGGTTTGTTCTGACTACAGTAATCTCTGTCCATTCCATCCTCAGACTTTATCAAAACAGCTTCTACTGCAACATTCCCAAAGGGAAGGAGTTTTCTTCCCTCCAAATCTGAATTGCAATAGCACTTAGGTTTATATACCGCTTCACAGTGCTTTGACAGCCCTCTCTAAGCGGTTTACAGAGTCAGCCTATTTGCCCCCAACAATCTGGGTCCTCATTTTACCCACCTTGGAAGGATGGAAGCCTGAGTCAACCTGGAGCCTGGTGAGATTTGAACTGCCAAATTGCAGGCAGCCGGCAGTCAGCAGAGGTAGCCTGCAGTACTGCATTCTAACCACTGTGCCACTGTAGCTCATAATGAATGCTATGCAGAGGAGGATTTAACTGGCAGGTTAACTCCTCCTTCCCAGAGCACTGCAAATGCTTCAAGTGATCTGCTATCCTACCCACCTTTCTGCTTTCGAGTCACTCTCGACTCCTGGCAAACTAGAGGAACAAATCCCTGTGGTTTTCTTGCAATATTTCTCTGAAGAGTTTTGCCATTGCTAGGGCTGAGGGGGGGCATGGTTGGTTCAAAATCACGAGTGGCTTCCGTACTTAAGCCAGGACTAGAATTCAGGTTTTCCCTGTTCTTGCTTCAATGTTTCAATATCTACACCAAACAGTCTCTTTTATGTCCTACATTAGGCACTAAGAATGGAACCTGCAGCAGCTTTTTCCAACTGTGGTGGCACAGTGGTTAGAATGCAGTATTGCAGGCTAACTCTGTTCATCATCTGAAGTTTGATCCTGACTGGCTCAAAGGTTGACTCAAGCCTTCCATCCTTCCAAGGTTGGTAAAAAGAGGACCCACATGGCTGAGGGCAATATGTTGACTTTCTAAACCGCTTAGAGAGGACTGTGAAGCGGTATATAAGTCTAAGTACTATTGCTATTCTAAGTGTGCAAAATACCTGTATGTACATGCGAGTGTGACAATGCCTACCTCTAGCACATGGTCCCTACAATGTGAGCTAGAACAAGATGCCCCCCCTGGGCTTAAGAGATAACCATCAACACTGCAAAAAGATGTGCTGTGATCATCCTAGATGGGATGTCTCAAGCCTTCGAGTGATGCTCTTTTGGCAGGACAGGCCTCTACATTGGAGAACAAGCACTACCTTCTGGAGAGGATTCAGTCCATTTTGCACTAAGGGTGCTTGGTTCCCTGAGTGAGGCGTCGTATTTGATGCTGGCTTAAACAAAGGTTGCTGAAGGTTTGTAGCAGACGGATTCTGATAGGAAAATACTGTGTTAGGTGAGGTAGGAGGAAAGACCTATAAAAACAAAATACAATGTTGAACAAACTCTATATAAGAATATTTAAACAAAATTATGCAGAGTTGATAGGAAAACACTAAAAACAAACCTGAATATTTATAGCATAATAAAAAAAAACTTAAATGGAGTTCAATCAGTCCAGAAAAGAATCCAAGTACTTTCCTTAAGAAGTCCCAAAACTGCTTTTTCAAGAGGCAACTGGACTTTGTTTTTCTTTGAAGATGTTTCTCTTCTTATCCAAGAAGCTTCTTCGGCTCTGACTGGATGGTGGGGAATGGAAGGACATCCAGTCAGAGCCGAAGAAACATCTTCAAAGAAAAACAAAGTCCAGTTACCTCTTGAAAAAGCAGCTTTGGGACAAGTATAATCTGGATGACTGAGAATCTCCATAGATGTTTTCCTTATGAAAGATGTATTATTTAGTCCTTGCATTGTTTCCAGACAATATGACCCTCCCTGGGGGTGAAGTGTTAAGATGCCAACAGTGGAAACTTACAGAGGAACATTCCTATTGCCTTTGTTCACATACATGTATATGCACCCAAAACATTGCACACATGTGCAATGAACACACATTTGCCTTCAGAGTGGATAACTAAATGACCTGTAGCTCAACATAATGGAAAGTATAAAGACCAGAGACCAGCTATGCAACATTTTAAAACTGAATGTCTGAAAACAATATTATATCAGGCAGCAGATGTGCCACACTAGAGAATTTAACTCTTTCTAAAACATTTTTTTAAATTCTAAGTATAATGAAATAATCTATACCTCACTTATCTATGCACAATCATTCAAGGATTTACTTTCAAACAGGGGACAAATATTCTGGCTAAATTTGAACATCAGAACAGGACAACGCTTGATTAAATAAAAGAGCCGTTGTGGCTCAATGGTTAGAATACAGTATTGAATGCAGTTCGAGTCCCACCGATTCAAGGTTGCCTTAGCCTTCCATCCTTCCGAGGTGGGTAAAATGAGGACCCAGATTATTGGGGGCAAGAGGCTGACCCTATAAAATGCTTAGAGGGGGCTGTAAAGCACTATGAAATGTTAGGTTAGTCTAAGTATTATTGTTATTGCTAAGTCTGCATGTTATTCCATCCTGCATCTTGTTTTACTGAAGAGTGACCATACAACTCCACACAAGGAATAGAATACAGAACTTTAGCTACAGGATATAATCCCTTTGTACATAAACCTTCACCAACCTTTCTGTTTTCTGAGCTTTGGCCAGCTGCATGATGCGGGGAAGCATTTTGTTTGGGGGCTGACATGTGCATCGGTGGTACTTTGGGGACCAAACCAGAAGTAGATACTTGTGCGATGGCTGGAATACCAGCTTGTGTTTGAACCTAAAATAAAAATGTATGGCTTCAATTTGCTGGATGCAGAAGATAACTGCATTAATGTCAAAGTAGCCAAGTTGCATTATTTTCCAATCCTAGTCTACTTCAAATGAAAAAAAAATAATGCAGGATTTCTACCATATTTAAGTGAAATTTCTTGTCAAAATTGTAAGGAATAAAATGGATTGATAGTTATGCACCAGTTATAATATACTACCATCTGGTGAACTGGACAAATGAGGATGCCATAACCCTCCAGCAGCTAAATTCAAAGGTAAATTTTATCATATGGAAAGTGTGTGTGTGTGCATGGACATGTATTGCCTTATGATGACAAGACATTTTTTTAGGGATAACAGAAATAAGTTTAGCCAAAATCTGTTTAAAATGTTAATTGGATAAGAACTTTTTGCTCCCTAGCTATTTGCCCTAGAAAATAGAAATAGTTTAGGGTTTAGGTAACCCATTATCCCATTTAGATTACCTATTAGATACCTTATTACTATATCAGCCCCAATTCTATAACACTTCGCTGGAAAAAGTAGAAGAATAGAGCTATGGTATTGTCAGTTCCCAACCCATTACAAGAATCTGCAATTTCTTTGAAAATGAAACAAAAGCACCCACAATTGCATTCGTAACAGTTTCTCCTTCGACAATACTAGAGATAATTTGAAGGACCATCAGGTCTATAGGGAGTTGTTTAATACCCAATTCCACAAGACAGTATGTTATACCAGCTGTTCACCATCATGCATGCTTCTGTCAAGGGGATATTAAGACCCGCAGTGGCACAGTGGTGCGTAGTATTGCTGGCAATTTGGCAGTTCAAATCCCACCAGACTCAAAGTTGACTCAGCCTTCCATCCTTCCGAGGTGGGTAAAACGAGGACCCAGATTGTTGGGTGGAAATAGGCTGACTCTATAAACTGCTTAGAGAGGGCTGTAAAAGCACAGGGAAGCAGTATAGAAGTCTAAGTGCTATTGCTGCTATATTAAACCATGATTAATTTGCCTTCAGAACAAGAATCTCAAACCCCTCAGTAAGCTTCCAGGTTCGTCTATATAACCTGGGGACTAAAAGCTAACACATTCCAAGTTGCATTCACGAATGTCTCCTTGACTACTAGCGGCCAGTGGATTATGGTTAGCCGCAGATGTACCTGGATGTTGCTCACAGGCAGTTGCACCGAAGTGGCTGAATTTGGGCCCTGCAGAGAGAGTGGCAGGAGCAGCTGGGCAGTCCCTGAGGCAGCCAGCAGAGCTTGAGGATGGGCAATGACCGCCGTTTGGGGCTGTCTCTGTGAACTCACATAGAATTGAGATATGACGTTCTGTGGCTCCGCTTGGGCCAAAGGTATCTCTTGCTTGATAACCACGGCCTTTTTGGCAACTAGATTTTGGATCTCTGCTGACCTGGGCTGCCCTAAAGCATGGCTGGCTTCAGAGACCAACTGCCTTGCCTCAGAGCTGTCTGCCACAGTGCTTTCTTCTTTCACCGAGGAGCTGTTATGCTGAGGATTCAAAGTCATTGGTGTGTTAGCTGAAGCTTGGGCCTGCTGCTGCTGATGGCTCCTCTTCTCGACCTCCAGTTGCATCTTCAGCACTTCCACCAACTTCTGTTCTTGTTCCAGTTTTCTTTTGAGCTCCTCAATCTGCTTCTCTTTCTCTTGAAGCTTGCGGTCCTTCTCTGTGGTATCCAGGTCCATGCTGGAGACGATTCCGCCATCTTCGTTTGCGGCTGCTCGAAGAGGGGAAGCGCTTGGGAACTGCGACGGAGAAATCAGGGTCATGATTTCCGTCAAAGTGTCAGCCATGTTGGTATCGTCTGTTCTGAGACTGGACTGTTCCGAAGGAGAAGGGGAAATGGGCAAAGGGGACCCCACGTGTTCCAGGGGGCCTGTTTTGCTGCCGGTTCCAACAGATGCTTTTTCCGAAGAGGTACTGGGAGCAGGATTAACTGCCGGCTTATTTAATGGCGCAGCAAGGAACGGTGTAGTGACTTCTCCAGGTTTACTGGTTCCATTACTGGAAGCAGTTCCTGTCCCTGTGTTACTTGTGCCAACAGAATTATTGTTAAGATCCTGATAGGGTTTCAGACGCTCAATGAGATCCATCTTAGTTCCAGACACAGGCAATCCTCTTAGCTTTAATTCCATTTTCAGTTCAGCTACCTGAAATGGAGGAGAGGGGAGGGGGGAGGAGACAGTGGTTTTTAATGGAAATGAAGTTTCTAGAACAGGGGTGTCAAACTCAAGGCCCGTGGGCTGAATCTGGCCCACAGGGTGCTTAGATCTGCCCATGGGGCCGCCCTGGAAACAGTGAACAGGCATGATATTCCCCTCTGAAAAAAAAAATCGGGGCCGGCCATGAGCCAAGAAATCGCACACACAACACCAATGCTACACACCCTTCCTTTCCAGCCAGTCATGTGTCGATCAGCTCCAGAGCTGGGCAGCCGCTTCCCTGGAGGCGGGGCCGAGGCCGCCGCCTGGGGAGCGCCCGCTGCTTTCCCTCGCAGGGCCGGGCGGTGGCGTGTTGCACGGAGAGACGGATGGTCTGTGGCTGCCCAGCTCCTTTTCCTGCCGCTCAGCGGCCTCCGCTTGCACCGCCCAGGCTGTGCTCAGGTGTCCGGCTGGGGCTGTCAGGAGTTGCTACCGCCGGTGCGACTCCAGTCCCGCGTTGCCTTGGGAAGGGAAAGGCAAAACCGGGAGCTGCTGCGCCTGAGCCTCCGGTGCCGCTGCTGCTGTTGCAAAGCGCCGTCATGGCTCTTCCTTTTTGCCTTTCCCTTCCCGAGGCAATGCGGGACTGGAGCCGCGCTGGCGGTAGCAACTCCAGACTCAGGGGGACTCCGAGGGGAGGGGAAGGAGAAGAAGGGGGGGAAAGGGAGGGTGGGCGATTTCCAAAAAAATCGGAATTCCGATTTTAATCGGAAGAATATCATGTCTGAGTGAAGGACCGACCCACAGTGCCTCACACAGCTCTCCTGAGCTCCGTTTTGGCTGGCAGAGGGTTGCAGGAGGCCATTGCAGCTGAAAACGGAGCTCGGGAGCCCCTTTTTGCTAGTAGAACACTCAGGCTCCCACAGATGCCTCCCGACATGAGTGGTGTTGAGCTGGCCATTCCCGCCCTGGCTATGCCGACACCGCTCCCCCCTCCTCCAAGGTCAAACATAACCCTGATGCAGCCTTCAATGAAATCGAGTTTGACACCCCTACCCTAGAATGAAGAATCAAATGAATTACCACCATCAGATGCAACATCACCAGCAATGTATTATTTGCTTAAATCCTGCAAAATAAAACCAAAAAGTACAATGGGCCCTGAATAATGGGCATGAAATATTAAAATTACTAGAAGCAATGGAGCCATGTGGATCCTGCCTAAACAAAATATTTGAACTCAGGGTTTTGTTTGAGACTTCCATGCATCTACATGTGTATATCTCTGCCTCCGTATGCAGCCTACAACCATGCTGATGAACAAGCTGGTAGGGTAAGATGCCTACAGAGCTCTTGAGTTCTGGCCTGGATAGTATTTAATTTCCATTGCATTTTAAAAGGATGTGTTTTTTTTAAAGCAGCTTCAACTCTGCATATATTTGGAAGCCAAGAAGAAAAAAAGGTAATCCTTGGTTGAATAGTGAAAATGAAATAGTGAAATTCTTGGTTCAGAAGTGAAAGAAGGGAGGGAGGGAGGGAGGCAAGAAGGAAGGAAGGAAGGAAACAAATTTCAACCCAAACAATGTAAATATCATTATAAATATAATCTCTAGAGTCGAGAGAAGAGGGAGCCATGCAGACAACACTGTTAATTTGTGCAGTTGTCCAAAGACTCCTGTAGATAATGTTAAATAGCCCTATAGATAGTCCTTGCAGTTTGCTTATTTACAGTGTTAACTGGACAGTTGTGGGATTTCAGCTATATTTTAAAGTTGGAGTGGAAATCAAAAAATGGCACCCTTTTGATGCTTTAGCCTTTCTGTAGAAGCTCATAGTCCATAAGCTTCACTTCTTTCTGCCACAACTAATTTGAGCAGGAAATCAGATCCCGCTAAAATGAACAATGGATTTGTGTGAAGCCACATGAACAAGACTAATTATTTCTTTGGGGTTATGGCTGGGCTAGAAATAAACACATCATCTACTTTTAGTAATTAAATTTTAATGATGTTTATGGTGAGGGTTCTCACACTTTGTGGCTTTGTAACCAGACATAAGACCTGTACAGGCAAAGCAAGGCGTGAAGACAGTGGAGAATTCTGACAATGCTCACTCAGCCTGGCAAGCCTGATCAAGTTAAAAAACAATACAAAACAATGGGACACCCACACACCCCAGAACTCTTCATGACCCCCAGAACAAGCCCTGATCCACAATTTAAGAACCTCTGCACCGAAAGCTATGGAAAATATTTCTGTTTATAGCTGAATAAGTTAATACCAAAAAGAGTGAGTCTAATTGAATAGAGGGATTAACCCTCTATTCTTTTTGAAACGTTAACTGCTAACAGCTGCAATTTTGTTTCTCGGCTGTATGGAGCAGGACTATTAATAGGCAAGTACTTGAAGGCAGAATGCTAAAATTATCTTCCTGCCTGCCTTTCTAAACCATTCGGGTTAACATCCTTTGTGTTCTGCTATCCAATCCTATTTATCCACTTAATAACCTCTACAGACAAGATAAGCTAAAAGATCACAACCGGATCTTTGAGGCCTATAGGTACAGTGATCTCCTCTGTCATTCTAACTCTGGTTTGTACCTGTAATTCACAGCATCCACTGTGATTTACCTTCTCTTCATTGTGCATGACCTTATTAACTTCTCTTGCATCTGCACTTGTCTTATTGTCATGATTGCTTTTAAAGTAGCAATATATTCCCCTCAAAATCAGGTAGTTGCTGCAATCCTTAGAGTATTCAGATGCTCTTTTCAGCAGCTTTTTGAACACAGCACTAAAATGTCTTATGAGATAGACCATACTAAGAAACAAACACCATGTATCCCTAAAGTTACTTTCATTAGAATGGCTACATGTCTCTGGACATTTTCAATCATCCAGGTCATGGTTGTCCCAAAGGTGCTTTTTTCAAGACGCAACTGGACTTTGTTTTTCCTTGAAGACGTTTCCCTTCTCCTCCAAGAAGCTTCTTCAGTTCTGACTGAATAGTAGCGAATGGAAGGATTTACATTCCTTGCAGTCACCTGGTCTTTAGCACTCTCTCGGAAATCGTTGAGACCATTTGGAGGTTTACCTGTGGCCTCAAGGTCACCTGAATAGTGCAAATGAGCGTGGCACCTTCTTGGAACTGCTGAAAGGGCTGTGTTGTAAATGGGAGATGATAGGTGGTGTTCGTATTCCTCCCCTGTTGTTGAGAGAGGGGTGCTCAATGTTAAGCTGGTTTGAAAGAGGAGTCAAAGAAGCCATCTATGTTAAAACTGAACAGCCCTTCCGTTCTCCACCATTCAGTCAGAACTGAAGACGCTTCTTGGGTGAGAAGCGAAACGTCTTCAAGAAAAAAACAAAGTGCAATTGCCTCTTTTAAAAAAAAGAAAAGAAAAGCACCTTTGGGACTAGAATGGCTATAGTAACAGAATCTTGCAATCCTGGGTGGATTTTCTTCCCTCCCTCCCTCCCTCCTTTAATTGCTTGTGAATTGGGAGAATGGGCTGTCTGGGGTATCTGAAACTCCTTCGGCCTGGGTGCAAGTTTCACTGATCTGATGGCTGACTCAAGTTTTCCCTCTGTCCTTCAAGGCCATCCTCCATTCCCGTGTTTCTTAAGCTTGGCGAGAATTCTGGGAGTTGAAGTCCACACATCTGAAAAGTTGTCAAGTTTGAGAAATGCTGCTGTATTATTCTCTACAGAAGGGAAGCAAATTAGCCCAACTCATTTGTGCCAACCGTGACATAGTCATTGACTTATCACCACGGCAATGTTCTTCTTGGGCAAACCTCTGCTTGTGTTAGAACAAGATAGCAAGATTGTGGCTGGGCATCTTGCAAAAAAAAAAAGAGAGAGAAAGAGAGAAAACACACACAGCTCCCACCCACCTGTGAAAAATGTACCTGACTCTTTTGCAGTTCTCCATACCTGAAAATCTGTGTCATTTTCCACTGAAATTTGGGACGCAGAAATATATGGGAGACACTCGAGATCTAGAGCTACATTTGAAGGGGGGGGGGTTTAAACTGAAAACAATACATTTTGATCATTTTCTGTGTGGAAGCTGGTGAATTGGCACCTACCAGGGGGATGAACTTGCAAAAAACAGAATGATTCGAAAGACGGATGAGTTCGGGTAACACAATATTTAGGACCCTTGGTAGATATTTCACGCTGCACTTATTAATTTTATTTATTTATTTTACCTTCAAATCATCCAAGCTAGGAGGAAGAGGTCCTGGCTTTCTAGTTGAAATATTAGTGTTCAGTCTGGGTGTGCTGACAGCGACTGAAGAGATGCTGTTGTTCAAAGCGTTGAGTGGTACATTCCCAGTGTTACCCTGTTTTTCATTTATTTGCCTTCAAAGGGAAAAAAAAAAAAGAGATGAAATTGACCTTCAAAACCAAATTTATCTTTTCCATCCATTTCTTTCAAATCGTACTGCCAAATTTCTCCTCTTTAGCCGCCAAGCATGTTATCTATTTTAACTGGGTTGGGGTTAATGTTCCAAGACTAAACTGCAATGAGGAAAAAGTCAAATCACATTCATCTCACAGGCTTTTTAAAAATTAATTACCCCCTTCCTTTTTTTTCAGGGGGGAGGAAAGTATGTGTGGGGGAGGATGAGGAAACCAAACAAGCCAAGAACAGTCCCAAGATTCACCTACTTGAGTGGTGCAGGAAGAATTGTCTGGTAATTGTAATGTTGTTGTTGTTGGCTCAGGATTTGCAGTTGCAAAAATAGTTGTTGTTGCTGCAGCAAACGAGCGTAGTTAGAATCCATCAGGGGCTCGTTTTTCTCCAATTTCTGATCAGGGGGGATATACTGGTGGTACTTCAGTTTCTTTACTCTGGGCTTCGGTTCTTTGGATTTCTTGCTCCGAGGTCTGTCATTGGGGTTCTTGGGGTGAGGTTGCTATTGGCAGAGAGAAAATACAAAGCTGCGGTATGATCCAGAGTTGATGCTAAAGCCAAAACTGCTCTTCTATGTTTCAGTAGAGATTTTGTTTGCTTCTTTGTTTGTTAGATCAGAGGCTTCCAAACTTGGGGCACCTTTAAGACTTGTGGACTTCAACCCCCAGAATCCCCCATGCCGACTGGGGAATTCTGGGAATTGAAGTCCACAGGTATTAAAGTTGCCAAGTTTGAAGCCTCCTGCGTTACACAGATGTTTCTTTTCTCTAGAAACTCATCCCCACAACTACAAGTCTATGAGAAAAAGCCACTGAGTGAATGTTCATGTCTGTGCATGGATTTGATTAATACAGGGAGTCCTTGACTTACAATTACAATGGAAGATCTGAATTTCTGTTGCTAAGGAAGGCGACTATGCCCAATTTTTACAACTCTTTTTTTGCCATGGTTGTTAAGCAAATCGGTGCGGTTGCTAAGTGGATCATGCAGTCGTTAAAACAAATCTGGCTTCTCCCGCTGACTTTGCTCACTGGAAGCCAGCTGGAAAGGTTGAAAATCACATATTTCTAGGATGTGGGATCCATCATAAACACATGCCGATTGCCAGATGCCTGAATTCTGATCACATGATGGTGGGGATGCTGTAATGGTTGTAAGCAATAAGCACTTAGACTTATATACCGCTTCATAGTGCTTTTACAGCCCTCTCTAAGCAGTGTAGAGAGTCAGCCTCTTGCCCCCCAACAATCTGGCTCCTCATTTTACCCACCTTGGAAAGATGGAAGGCTGAGTCAACCTTGAGCCTGGTGAGATTTGAACTGGCAAATTGCAGGCAGCTGGCAGTCAGCAGAAGTAGCCTGCAGTACTGCACTCTAACCACTGTGGCTCATTCATTGTAAGTGTGAGGACCAGTTGTACGTTTATTTTTCTGAGCTCTGTTGTAAATTCAAATGGTTGTAAATTGAGGACTACCTGTACACAAATTGTTATACTGCACTGGTTCTTGATCTGGAAAAGAAGTATATTTATAGATTCAACAGTAAGAATTCTGGAATTGAATTCAGTATCTGACTATAATCCAGAAGATGATTATCTTTGGAGCTGCCTTAGCACATTCTTTTCACTTTAGCAGCTGCTCTTAACAATTTCACTTAACTACCCCACAAAAGCAAACACAATCACAATCCAAACACAATCTTACTGAGAGAAAAATACTGCTAATTATTGAGACAGAAACATTAGTACGTTAACAATGTAGGCTGCCAGAATTGTAGCTTCACCTCATCAGTCAGAAATTATTATCCTAAAATTTTGGTTAGTGTCTCTTAAATTCCGATTTAAGTGTTAAAGATTAGCATTACAAGCTAAGGACTCTATCAAAAGTTGGCATAATTTAAAGGCGATGTCATCCTTTTGTCTACTTGATTCAATGTGATTTTATAAAAACAATGTTATAGAGACTGGCAGATGTAGCTGCAAAACCGCTAATCCAGCTGGCGACATTCTGAAAAATACAATTACTGTATTTCCAATACCAATAACCAAGGTTAAAAAATATTTATTTTAGGAAAATGATTAATAGTTACTGCAGAGCTGGATGGTGATGAAGATTTCATGCTTGCTTGCCAATGTATACATGTCGGGGTTTTTTCCCTAAAGTTTTAAAAAGCTCTTGCCCAACTAATTATATGTGTTATTATTCCTGGTTAAAAATGTTCATTTTTGTTGAGGAAAGCAGTATAATTAAACCAACACCCACTGGTTTTGTTCTGTCCTACCTTTATTAGTGTTGGCCCACTGCAATGTTTTGTGGCAGTCACAGAATTTGTGGTAAGAGAAGCAGCAGTTGTTGTGCGTGTGACATGCTGATCTGTGACAGGTGGCTTCAAAAAGTCAGTTCCTGGTATTGCTAAGGGGGGATACTGAGAAGAGGAGAAAAGGAGAAAAAGCTCTTTAAACATTTTCCAACATACAGTGGGTGTCAGCTTTTCAAAGAGATTTCATATTTCCTAGTATCTATATTCCCCTGAAATCAGACTATAATGAAATTCTGAATTTCTCAAAAAAAGCAATGCAAGGAAAATTATGATGATAAGTATTCAATAATAACCCAAACAGAATTATGAACTTTGTGTGCAACAAGTTTTTCTTTTCCTTAAAATAAATTTAGGAACATCTGTATGCCTTATCTCAGTTTTTAATCTTGAAAGCCATATGAAAGTTTGATCATATAAAGGACAGCATTTGTAGGGCAGAGTTGAAATGAGCTTGGTTGTTTTCTTGCAGATGTTTCTTGATCCAACTAGGTAACATCATCCGTGCTAACCCCACTCCCTTCTAGCACGGATGATGTTATCTAACATGTAAGGAAACATCCGCAAGAAAATAACTAAGCTCAGAAAGCACCAAGGACCTCTCGGTTTAATCAGAATTCTACAGAGGAAATGCTTATTTACTTGTAACATTGACAGTTAATTTTTTTTCTTTGCGAGTTAGCTGACAATTCACTTAAAAGAAATATTAAATAACACAGTCAGCTATCATGCCCAAATAATCTTTCCATTCACAGCCATGTGATTCCGATGCAGCACACTTCGATACTAGATATGGAAAAGAGCCTATTTCAGCAAATTGGCATAATGAAGTATTGGATGCTGTTTCTACATAGGCTGGAAGACGAATTATGCTCCACCATAAACACCAAGCCATCTGTCTGATTTGATTTGCTCTTTCCTTATTTGTGACAAAGAGCCAAACTGGACCTCTGATTTTTCTCAGGGTGGGGGGTTGGGGGGAATATAAGGACATTAAAAAGGGGGGAAAGACGTCACTATTAGTGATAGAGAAACTGCCTGGTTTACATCAGGAGACAGCAACATTTCAAATGGCTGGGCGGGTACCTGGGTGGCTGAGGAAGCTGGAGTAACAGGCGAGGGTATTTCTTTTGTTTTGGGTTCTCCGGGAGAAGCGGTTGACCCTTGGGACTCCTGACTACCAGGCTGGTCTGGAGATAAAGCATCACTGCTGTCTTCATCAAATGAGAATTCATCCAGTGTCTGAGGATAGTTCTCCTGACCAACTGCTAAGAAAGTAAAAAAAGCCAAGTACATTATAGAAAGAGGAGACATTGGCAAATATAGGTGGTCCTCCACTTACAACCACAGTCGGGACTGCAATTTTTGTTGCTGAACAAGGTGGTTGTTCAGGGAACTGAGCCCGATTTTACGAACGTCCTTGCCATGGTTTTCAAGTTGAATCACCACAGTTGTTAAGCGAATTGCACAGTTACTCATGAATCCGGCTTCTCTCATTGATTAAGCCCACTGGGAAAGTGCAAATGGCAATCGCGTTGACCAAAGGGTGGTGCAGCCATCATATACACATGCCAGTTGTCAAGTGCCTGAATTTTGATCAAGTGACCCTGAGGATGCTGAGATGGTTAAAAGTGTGAGGATGGGTCACTGGTCACTTTTTTCAGTGCTGTTGCAACTTTGAATGGCTACCAAATAAATGGTTTTAAGTGGAGAATTTACTTGTACAGTGAATGTACCAACGGGAGGAATAGACTTGTGTTCCCAAACACTTTTATTCTAATAATTCTTCATTCAACAACTGAATGAAAAACTGCTGGTGACCTTCTACTGCTGTACCATAAAGCAGGGGTCGCCAACCTTTTGGACCTCAGGAACCACCAAACTCATAATTTTAAATCCCGGGGACCATTAATATGAATTTTGACTGACGGTGGCTTGCTGACGTTGGTGGGAAAGAGAGAGAGGGATCTGATCTAACCTCTCTCTCTCCCTCTCTCTCTCATACACACACACACACACACACAAAAACACACAGAGGCAGGGGTGGGATTCAAATTTCTTAGCACCGGTTCTTGGGCGTGGCCTAATTTGTGGGTGTGGCTTGGTAGTATGACTGGCTGGGCATGGCTTATATGTAAATATTGTAAATATTTATGTAAATATTGAATTTTTTTTTTAAAAAAGAGCAACTTTATTAAAAAAAAAGCAAAATCAGGCAAAGCAGGCAGGCAAATTGAGTGGTAAGGAGTGAGTGGGCAGGGAAGGTTCCCGCAGCCATGTGGGCAGTGCAGCCTTGTGTTCCCGTGCAGCCTGGATTAATTGTTTTGGGGGGTGCTCTGGGGGTGACATTTCTCTGCGGATCACCAAAATTTTCTTGTGGACCACCAGTAGGCTGCAAACCACTGGTTGGCAACCACTGCCATAGAGAGTATCTTAACTTATTGCACCTGTGTATGGTTTGCCAATTGCACAGGGGCAGATAGGACAGCGCTCCAGAGGGTTAATGTCATTGCCCAGAAGATCATGGGTTGCCCTCTCCCCTTCTTGGAAGAGCGTTAGAGCTCCCGTTGCCTTAAGAAAGTTCAAAACATCCTCAAAGATCCGTCTCATCCTGGGAACCCCCCTTTTTTTTTGGAACTATTACCATCTGGTAGATGGTACAGGACAATAAAAACAAGAAAAAATAGGCTGAAAAACAGTTTCTATCCCAAGGCAGTAGCTCTACTGTATAGTACAATATTAATGCAATATCAGGGGTTTTCAATTCAACATATAGAATGTGAAGTGTGTTTGGTTTATTTTCATAATCATAATGTACACTGAAGTTGGTATTTAATTTTGTTGTACGAGGTGTAAACTCAACTAATCCATAGATCTTAACATATGGGTTGTTTCCAATTGCCCCCCCCCCTTTTTTTTAAGAAAAAGATAATGGTTTTATCAAGCAGGTGATGGACTAGATGATTCTTTTATGGGGAGGGGACCATCCAGGTGGCCAAAGCTGACTGATGGTACGTGTTCACTCACTGTGTTATGATTTAAAATCATAGAATCACCTCCATGGATGTAATACAAAAGGTTGGACAATATTATTCCATATGCTCAAAATTAATACTTTCTTGAAATACAAAAATAAAATGTGTGTGTGTGATTCTTTTTTCCTTTGTTTTTCTTTTGTCTATTTTATTTTTGTTTCCAATCATAACAGACTACTTTTGGAGTGACAAACCGAGAATGCTCTCTTGAGGAAGTGTCACAATAACACCAAGGCACATTTATGATAGGTATTGCAACACTCCAAGCTTCAGATTTTCACGCTTCAGATTTTCACAATCTATGATTCCTAGCGACAACAGTCCTACTTGCCTATAATTGCTTCTTTGACGCTGGAGTCTACAGGAAGAATATTCTTCTCCACCAGTTCCATAGGGCCCGGCCTCTGAGCGATCTTCTCGTTCAGGTCATCTGCCAGTCGCGCCCTCTTTAACTTCATCTGAGTCGCCTGAAGAGAGGGTTCTGCAAATGTTTCTGGGGGGAAAAGAACTGCCATGGTTAAAAACTCTGAAATGCTATATAAACGTCACCTTCAATGTTTCGTGCATGTCTCATAACAACTCTAAAGTTGTTATGGAGTTAGTAAAGCAGTTGTTGTAGAACTAGAAAAAGAAAATAAGAGAACCTTCCAGAGCTTCCCGATCATAGAAGACAGAACAAATCTGAAGTGAGACACCTCCTATATAAAAATAACAGTTCCAATGACCTAAGCTTTAGTCCTATTTAGTTAAATTTATAATGTTTTGCATCACAGATCAAGGTAAGAAATCATTTTAAATCCAGTTCTCGCTTGCTGAGCTTGATTCTTACAAGGAGGACCATAAACTTCAGTTTATAAACTGTAATAATTAGATTCACGTGCACGACATATTAAACCAAAGTCAAACAAACCATATTATGCTTGAATATACCCACTGCCACTTAGTTAACATAGAAAGTCACACATTTTATAACCTGTTGTTGGGATTGGAAATATAAACATATGGTAAAGATGCAACCTTACATTTTTTGCCAAGAAGGGTTCATTTATTTATTCAGAAATTTAATCAGGAAAGAGGAAATCAAAATAGGGAGTTTCTCACCTTCAAGAATATGCATCCTGACTAATTCTGATCGATCAGGCCTACTGCGTATTTTATGCTTCAGAAAGTTTTCAGTCTGGAAAAAAAAGAGGTAAAAATGTACACATAACACTTAAGTGGTAATAAGCACAAAATAGTCCAGTTTTGCTGAAATTGACAGAAACTGCAAAATACTATCAGCAATGTTATTATCTGACAATGCTTTGCAAGATGTTGCCTGATACTATAAAACTACATTCAATATTTATTTTTAAATGATTTAAAAATTTCAGATTCTTGGTAATTCATTCAGCAAGGTGTAAAATGCAAACTGAGCCACTTCAAGTTTTATGCTCCAAGTTTCAGTGGATTCAAGAATTAGAAACGTATTCTTATAGATGGCATACTTCTATTCTTCAAAGCAATAACACAAACAGAATTCTATCTTCATACAGAAACAGAATGCAGTCTATAATCTGAAATTCTTAGCAAATGTGCAACAGATGCAATCAGTAAATGAGGGGTATTATTGAACAGACTTTGAATTTTAAAACAATTGTCATTTTTCCTTATAATGTAGTTTGTTCTTCTGAGTGTTTATATTGAACACTTTAAACTGCATTAATATATCTATAGAAGGAAATGTGAGTTGTTTTCCCATAAACTTGTATTATTTGTTCATGAAAGCTTACAATATATTATAGTCTCATATATTAAATATAATCTAAAACTTCATGAACATTAAAATGTCCATATAACTGTGGGTGTTTTTAAATTTGTTTTAAATCACCAAGATATTTCACCAATAAATTAGTTCTCCAAGCTATTTCCCTATTTCATTTAGTTTCTAAGTAAATGTAATAGACTGCTTTTCAAGACAAAAAAAAAAAAAAAAGCAAAAATAGCACTTTTGTACCCTCATCAGTAAGTTTTGAAAAT
Source organism: Hydrophis major (assembly GCA_033807585.1). Taxonomy (NCBI): domain Eukaryota; kingdom Metazoa; phylum Chordata; class Lepidosauria; order Squamata; family Elapidae; genus Hydrophis; species Hydrophis major. The sequence goes on along the minus strand of CM066340.1, from coordinate 11,504,626 downwards.
TCAGCTGATAATTTAAACATATACTTTTGACTTCTCAAGTTTAAAACTGTGAGAGAAGATGGCCTGGTTTTAATTGTTTAACAAATAATTTCCATTATTTATCTTTAGGTTGAAGAAATAGATAATTACTGTATACCGGCCTTTGCCCAAAAGAATTCTGAGTTAATAACTAAATATATCATGAATAATTATTGGTTTCCAAATATAATACTTCAACGGCCAGGTATGAAGCATACATTACTAGGGAGTATATATTGTAAGTCTAATTGCAAGGATTAGTTTAACTAATTTTGAAAGTGACTGTAGGACTGTATGGTTATTCTGCAGATGTTTGAATTGTTTGAATTAGTTCTCCTTCAATTTCATTATAGAAGGAACTCAGGTTTCATTTCTAAAAATCTATAACTATTTCTCCTTGTTTCCAAAAGTCCTTCGTATAGCACTTTTCCCAAAATAATCATATGCAAAGAATGAAATATCATGTTCGAACTTGATTTCTCACCCTGGCTCTTTCCAAACTCTTTATTTGCTCGTGAAATGCAGCTGGGCTCTTCAAAGCTAAAACAAGGAAAAGAAAAAGGGTCATGAAGCCAGGAGATCGTAAAAGTGTATATGAATATCTTATATTCAAGCAGGTTTGTTTCAGCTGGCTTAGGTAGGATGCTCACTGACCTGTTCATAATGATTGGCTGTAATAAAATCACCCTGCCTGCTATGTACTGGATTCCAAATACTCCAATTAACTTCATAAATATGGAGTAATAGCTAAAAGACCAGGAGCAGAAAATTGGCTTTTTGCACTACTCTTAACACAGCATATGTAGACCAATTATGTAACAGATATAATAGTAGTAGTAAAAAATTTGCGTTGCATCAGGAGCCTGGTGTCAAACGAACAGGGATAATTAACGCTGGCATACTTTTTTCAGTCTCTCCTTTCATATTCTGTACTCTGCTTACTATGTGTTTTTTTAAAAATCAGTATTGTGTTTCCTTTATGATTTAGGCTGGAAACAAAACAAAACAGCAATACGATTACACCATATCAACAAACAGCACGGCAGACAATGATGGGATCCTAAGGCCACTGTGAGTAACTCCATCCCACCTGGCAGAAGGCAAGGAAACCTAATAATAATGAACTAACAATCCCAGTAATAAAAATGTCCCTCATTATGTGGTTGCTGCAGTTTCTAAAGCAGGGGTGTCTAACCTTGACAACTTTAAGACCTGTGGACTTCAGTTCCCAGAATTCCCCAGACAGCCATGAATTTTGTGAGTTGAAGTCCACAACTCCTAAAGTTGCAAAGGTTGGACACCCCTGCCCTAAAGTAGATATGTTTTTTGACACCTCTTTCAACTCAGGGCCTAAAATGAGCTGGGAAATGAATTAGTGCATCTCTTTTAATGCCATGATATAGCATGACATATTCATGGATCTATTATTACTACGGCGAGATTTTTCTCAGGCAATTCTCAGCTATGCCAGGTAACAAGATGGTGTTTGCATGACACATGAAAAACAAAGAAACACAACCATGTCTGCTTTGCAATCCTCAGTACCCAAAAATTAATAAATTGGCTAATGAAAGATAATGAATCCTTGCCCTAAATCATAGTAAGAGCTGAGTGACAAGCATATCTGCATACAGTGCTACCCTAGGAAACTTAGTTCACCAGCTTTAGGGTACAAGAAGATGGAACCTCCACTCAAGAAGACAGTAGAAAACAAATCCATGGTTTGCTTTCAATCTTTCAATGGCTTGGCCCTCTTGATTCATCCAGACGCAGAAAAGAAGAGTCTCGTTTCTCCATACCAGACTAAATTATGATAAATCATTTCCCCCTTATTTAATTTCCAATTGCTCATAATTTAATTGAAATGAATTCCAGGTTTAATACGGTAATATATTTTCCATCAATTTCCTTTAATTTTCAGATGTTTAGTAGAAGTAATGTTTACAGAGTTGTCATCCTGCCTTTAAATGTTGATGGGTACTAAATATTATCATCTATTTCCTTTCATCTTTAATAAGACATCTAAGCACTCAATGTTACACAAGCCACAGAAAATGAAATTAAGTCTTACGTGGCATGATTCCCTGGTCCACCAGCTGTTCTCTTGTTCGCCTTTGCTGCAGCTTCAGCTGAAGAACTAGCAACAGAGAAAAGGGATTTAGTACTTAACAAGGAGGAACTCTATCTCACAATTAAAAGTGCTACATTCCTTTGAGAACTAAATACTTGCAGCCATTCATCACAACCGTTTGAAGTGACAATGATGCTGGAAAAAAGTGACTTAGGACTCGTTTTACACACTTGCAACCGTCCCCATGTTCACACCATCAAAATTCAGAGGCTTGGCAACTGGCATGCATTTATGACGGTTGCAGTGTTGTGGAGTCATTTTTCGTACAACTTTTTTTTTGCAACCTTCCGACAAGCAAACGGTGAAGCCAGGTTCACCTAACAAACCATGTTACTTGTTTAACAGCTGCAGAGATTCACTTAACAACTGTGGCAAGAAGAGACATACAGTGGGGCAAAACTCATCTAACGACTGTCTTGCTTAGCAATGGAAATTTTGGACTCAACTGTAGCAATAAATCAAGCCATAAGCCATAAGTGTAATGTGTGCACATAATACAGGCAATATCACCTGATATTTAGTGATTAGGATAAGAGAATCTCTTTAAGATACAAATGCTTTTTATGGGCAATAATATACAATCTTTCCAGTGAAGCTTCATACAATCATGTTCAACAATAGACAATGCTTAGGCTGGCATTATTTTTCCTACAATCACATAGCTCAGCACTACGAATATTAAAAAAACAATGTACAGAGAAGGTATTGTTCTGATAGACAGGTATACACATCAGTAAAACCCAACCCACATCATTTTTGCAGATGCTCTTGTCTTGGTGCTATTAATACTCATGACTGCATCCTAGGCCAGAGGCAATCTCAGCCACCCCATGTTTTCTGCAATAGCCCTCAGAACTCAACCTGGAAATTGGACAAGAATACCAGCTGGCGTTTCTCCAGTTCAAAACTTGGAACCTCTGGGAAGGCGCTATTCTCTACCACACCTATGGGGTGAATCAGGGACACACACAGGGAAAGAGCAGTAAGGGAGAAGCTACATGTTTATACCATCCACAGATTTTATATGTGTTCCAGAAGAATAACGGAAGGGAGAGTTTATTTGCTCTACAATCTACTTTTTTATCTGTTTCCAATTATATGTTCATGTTTACCCCTGGATCTGATTTACAATAGGAAAATAAAATGTTGTAAGCTAGTCTTTATCTCTCTCTCTCAGCAATGGTTTTAAAATACTTTGAATTGGGAATTTTCGTACAATACCTTTATTCTCTTCCTGAGAGCACAGTACATTAACATCAAAGCAATATCAAGGCATTCAAGACAAAAGCATCCAATTCACTAAATAAGCAATCATACTGCTAAAATACATTTTTAAAAATCCTCACATAGTGGTATTGTCTTTTTTCCAGACAGAAAACTATAAATATTTTTAAAGGCTAATGATTTTAATATACAATGTATCTTTTTTATATATATATTTTAAAAGCATTTTGGCTGTTTTCCATATGATTTTAACATAGCCAGAAATCATTAGCTTATAGCAGAGCAAAATAAAATCTAAACACTGGTAGAAAAGGGTAAAAGGTCTTTGTGAAAAAAAAAAGTAAAATATTGCATAATACATTATTCTTAGACACGAAGCTAGCAGCTACAAGTCAGTTACCCATTACTGCCTCCAAATCAACCAAGTTATTGCATCACGCAAAAAAGGATGTAGATTCCCAAATGAGATTAAATAGTAAATAGTTATAAGAAAGCAAACTTAGAAGAAAAATATTTACTTTGGGGGGAAGGGGGGGAATGAAAAACCGAAACTTTCTACCCTTTATCCAAAAGTAAGGAATGCATGATACTGATCTACCTATAAATAAACAAATTTATTTTTCAACTCAAAATTAGCTAGTATATCTCTATCAGCAAAGACTTTTTTTTACAAATAGATTTTGTTAAAAAATTGTAAGCTCTTGGAAGTCAACTAAATGTGAGTTGGACAGCTATATAATTTTGTTTAATAAATAAATAAAAATAAAATAGAAACATGTAGGAAGTGAATGCATTTGTGGAGAAATTCTACCCGCAGCTATGCCATCTTACGAAGACACAGCAAGAAAAGCGCTTCTTCAAAGAAAAAACTTCATAATTATAGCTATAATTAGGATTTATAAAGTATAAACAGAAGCCAGTCTTTTGATATAGAAAATACAACTTATTTCATTTTTTTTCAAAGCCTTTTGTTTGCTGTGCTAATTTTCCTTTGGAAATGGAAAATAATTTGAATGGAGCTTAGATTGTAACTCTGTTTGTCCACTCATGAAGAGGTCAAGTAGGAAGAACAAAAATGAATTATTAGGAAACTGTAACTAATCTTTTTAAAACTTTGAACGTCAATTATTTAAGTTACAATTATAGCAAAGAGTTCAACCATATTACAATGCCAAACATCTGCATCCAGCACAATGTTGTGAAATCTACCCTGTTGAAGGTCATGAAAAAGTCACTAGAGGTTTTGTGCTCTTTGTATAGATTCAAGAAAGTATAAAAACTGTTGGATATCTTGCCTCTATTGCAAAAAAAACCCCCTAGCAATTATTAAAACAACTGCTGCCAAAAGTACAAATGACATTAGCTGAGCAGAAATCCTATTTGTTAAATAGATTACCAAAATATTTACTACTTCCAGAAACCCAATGCAAGCTAAGCCATGGGTAAACTCCACTGGAAGAACCAGGCCCCAAACAATATCATGAGGTTATTTCACCACACCAAGTTATTTTCGCCAAGGAAAAGCAATAAAAATGTTTTATCAAATCATCACAATTACCGTCTTGCAGCAAATTTAACAGGGATTATGCTTCTGTAATTCTTTCCAATTGGTCAGAGAGCTCTGACATTCTCATACAAATGTATTATTGATAACCAAACTTGCTGTACGGTGGTATTAAAATATAATAATATTATCCTAAAAGATGATACAGTTAGCTTTTAATTTGTTTCTTTTTTTTGTTATGGCTTTATGCTTTTGCTTGTGTTAACCATCTTTAGTAGTTCAATTTTGAACTAGTATTCAGGGAAATAATCAGAAAATAAACATTTAATGTTAGATTTAGGTCTCTGGCACTAATATATTAAGACAGTGGTTCTCAATCTTTTCTTCACTATGGACCCCCTTTAAACACCTTCTGATGTGACGGACCCCCAAGAGTGATAATACACCTTTAATGATGATACATCTCATATTTCAGTAGTGTTTAATCCAAACTTCAGCAACTTTTAAAACATTTTAGGTACCTGAAGTGCTGTAAAAGATATGATACCTTTCATATTTGTAAAGTAAATTATTTGGGTAACCCCTTCACTATTCGACTCTATTGCATTTCAACATCTAAAGGAATGTTGTGCTAATTACCTAATTGCTTGAGTGAGTGTTTCTGCTAATAATTTCCATGACAATTAGCAGAAACACGTTGATTAAAGAATTCTAGAATCCCTGAAACGATATGCAGTCCTAGTCAATTAGTTGCATCAAGTTGAACTGAAAGTATAAAGAAAATCAAAAGGAGCGGTATTCATTCCTTCAGGTGCCCCTTTTGATCAAGTCAAGAGATAAAATTCTAATTGCCAACTGAGGCAATCAAGCCGGGAGACGAAATTTGCACCAGACTGTTGACCCTTCTTCTTCTTGACATTCCTTTCTTGGCCCATCACTACTGGGAGGCCCCAAATGGCATCCCCAGGTGTTAGGATACCCACAGCAACCCCCTACTTTTATTCCTCATTCTCCAATCTTACCACCAGTCAACTCTGGAAGGCCAGTAATCTGACACAAGCCACTCAGCTGGACATAAATCTTCCAAACACTGTTCCATCACTTCACTCCTTCACTGGAGGTTTTTAAGAAGAGATTGGACAACCGTTTGTCTGAAACGGTTTAGGGCAGGGGTCTCCAACCTTGGCTCCTGGAAGCCTGGCGGACTTCAACTCCCAGAGTTCCACAGCCAGCAAAGCTGGCTGTGGAATTCTGGGAGTTGAAGTCCGCCAGGCTTCCAGGAGCCAAGGTTGGAGACCCCTGGTTTAGGGTCTCCTGGTTGGGCAGGGGGGTGGATCAGGAAGTCGTGCAAAGGTCCCTTCCAACTCTGATACTGTGTTATTTCCTTCTATTAACCATAGCCCTCCTATTCTCTAGATCCGTGATGCCAGAGGTGGCACGCAGAACCCTCTCTGTGGACATCCATGCCATTGCCAGCTGCTCTTTTGGTTTCTGGTCTTCGCGGGAGCTGGAGTGCTGGAAAATGGCCCGGAAAATGACCCGGAAAATGACCCAGAAAATGGCCAAAAAACAGGCAGGTGCACACCAGCCAACTGGTCTTCGGGTTTCTGGCACGCCGGCATGCTCACATGCATGGACGTTCTGGTTAGGGCACTTGGTGTCAAAAAGGTTTGCCATCACTGCTCTAGATCTTCACTAAATGCCCAGAAGGATATAAGGTGGAACTTCTCACTCTGCAAGGTCACACGTCATCTAACCTCATATCTCACAGAAGTAAACCAAAACCGACGTGAGCTCCAGAGCAAGGCAATCTAAGCAGGACTCCACATCCTGGTATTCCATCTAACAGCGCCAACAACTGAAGCCCAACGTACCTGTCAGAACTTCCCGAGAAGACTCACAGCAGGGATGGGACAGTCTCCCTCAACTGCTGCACCCATCAAGTGCCGGCTGTCCCAACCCAACACTTCAGCCTCCATAATAGCAACTTCCAACTCTCTGGTCAGAGAAGGTTCCATCGGCCTTTGTCCTTTTTGTCACAAGAGCATACAGGCAGTCCTTGGCTTACGACCACAACTGAGCCCAAAATTTCTGCTGCAAAGCGAGACCGTTCTTAAGTGAGTTTCATTTTATGAACTTTCTTGCCACAGTTGCTAAGTGAATCATTTGAGTTGCTAAATCAGCAACGCAGTTGTTAAGTGAATCTGGCATCCCCATTGTTTTTACTTGTCAGGAGGTTGCAAAAGGTGGTCATGTCACCCTGGAACGCTGCATCTGTCATAAGTATGAACCAGTTGGCAAACATCTGGATTTTGATCACATGATCACAGGAATACTGCAACAGTTATCAGTGTAAAAATGGTTATGTCACTTTTTTCAATGCCATTGCAATTCTGAATGATCGCTAAATAAATGGTTGTAACTCAAGGACTACCTGTAGACATTGCCACCTGGGGGGGGCGGATCTGCCTTTCCTTCCTTGTCTAGGTTCTTTGGGGGGGAGGAAAGCTTTAGATGACTTTTCTTTGAGGATGAGGTTCAACTCCGATCTGAGACAGAAGTGGTACTCTGTTATCCATATGAAAAACTGTGCATATACATTATCCCTCCAACAATTTATTGCGTGTAGAATTATTAGAAAGACTTACTTATAACTTATTTGTGCAATGAAAAAGCATCTTTTTCTGCCGTATGATATATAAACAATGGATTTATACTGAAATATATGCTTTCCAAATAATTAGTGTATCTTTATGATATTTGCAAGATGTCATCTTTCTCCAGCTACATTGCACAAAGAACCACAATATTTTGACTATTGTTGAAAGGAATAATAGCATTCAAAAGAGAACATCCAAACCCTTGACCAACTTTCAAAAGATACCAAGCATTATTCTGATTGATAAAATGAATTACAATTGTCGCTTTCAGTTAGAATCCATTTCACCTAGATGGAAGGGGAAATCTGCCCATATTATTCAAAAGCTCAGTAAACAGGGGTCTTTTAATTGCTATCATGGATTTTCTGATAAAATATACAAGAGGTTGAATTGTATGTTTTGTATTTTTACTCTAAAAATGTACAAAATAATATTGCAGTGGGTTATCCTTAATTCATAAGCAAAACAGATTCAGTATTTGGACTCTAGAACATATTCTTCTTCCTAGCATCGGTGGCTTTCCTTTTTAATATTAGAATAAATTTTATTGAGGCAATATTGCAAATATTGGTAGCAGTAAATTGAAAAGAATTATTGGATTACTGTTGTATTTTAAAAGGTCATTCATATAGCTAGAGAAAAGGCTGCTTAAACACTGGTAGATGCATTTATAAATCACCCAAACATTTAAAAGACATTTGCAGCTTTGTAAGATAGTCAACCAAATTGCCATCTTTATATATTTACCCAAGTGCCAGACAGTGAAACTACTTTTTATATTTTTTACATTTTCATCCAATCCTCCTCAGTCTGTTCTTTTCTACCATACCCAGAAGGCTAACAAAAACTGGCCACCTGCTCATTAACATTCTGTTCTTGATATATATCTGAAATTATATTTTCAAAAAGTGATAAATTCTGCTTTTGCATTCCAACACCTTACTATTTGTTTTTATTTATCCCACATATATTATTTGCACTGTATGGTTCTTGCCAGCCTTTTGAAGTAGATAAAATAAGGAAATGGAAATTATCACTATCGTGGAAAGACGAAATTGCAACAGAATCCTGAAAACCTCTCAAACCTCTTCTCTACTTCAATTAATAGCTCACCCAGTAAAGACAGAGTTGCCTTGAATTTCTTTCTCTTAGTTTCTACTTTCCAAGCACATAATTTTTTTGTTAACTATTGGTTTAAGAGAGGAACATATTCATTCTTCATTCAACTGCCAGAAAGCTAAGAGACTGGGAGCAAAGAATGGAATCTTATCAGAAAGGTTTGTCACACACTATGTAGTAACTAGACTTGTCCCAAAGGAGCTTTTTCAAAAGGCAACTGGACCTTTTTGGTTTGTTTTTTCTTTGAAGAAGTTCTTGTTGGATAAGAAATGAAACATCTTCAAGGGGGAAAAAAACAAAGGCCAGATGCCTTTTGAAAAAGCATCTTTGAGGCAATTAGAGTTAAGCACAAATGTTTTTTTTCAAGCTCAAAACAAAACACTGAGCTCTAAAGGTTCCATCAACCTATTCCGGGGTTGGCTGAAATTCTGTAAAATGAATGAATGAATGAAATTCTGTAGAAACTCTGTAGAATGAATGAAGTTTGCCCTGACTCAGTGCTCCATGATTTGTCTAAAACAAGCTTGAAACAGATTCAAATGTTTCAGCAGCAGGACAAACAGTGGGGATTGAGAACAAGCCTTTTGGGTTTGCGTTGCATCCAACTGGCCATGAAACAGCAGCAAAGAAATTCAGAAAACTCTCCGCCTACTATCCTGCACTCCATTATTAGCCCCATTGTAAAATACGTTAATAGAATTTTCCAAAAAAATTTAGCAACAGAATTTTTTTTTTTTTTTAAATGCACCATATGTACTGCAAATGATAAGAGTGCATAAATCCTTTATTAAACGTTAGCTATTCTACTCTGGGGTATAAAAGAAAAGGAAGGGTTATATATTACAATATTTCAATATTGTAAAAATAGGGGAGAAATATGCAGTGAGTAACTTGTTGCCAAAACTAACGGACCACTGTGGAACTGTGTTACAAAGGTACTAGAAGAAATCTGCTAAATGTTTAAACAATTGAAGTAAATGACAAACCACAGAAGGCTATTAGTTTGGATTGATTTCGTTACTCTTAAAGCAGAATTGTTGCAAAAAAAAATATTTAAATGAAAACAATGAACTATTAAGAAATATTCAGCTCCAAATGGATATAAAATATAAAATTCGGCAATCATTTAAATCAGATTTTCTTAGATTTTGTGGCTCCAGAATCTTGTTGCTGTTTTGCAACAAGAATTCTCTCTCTCTCTCACACACACACACACAGATTAGATTAAGAATCAAAGCAAACACATGGAAGTGCATGAAGATTAGCTTTCCTTACACTGAAGTATGACTAACACAATCCTTTAAAAACAGATAGTTAATAAGAGATTAGAATTATCTAACTATGAAAAGCAGTGAATATAGTTACACATTGCACTAAGCTGTACAATTACTGATTCTGGTTCAGCACATTGCATGAACCTATTCCCTGTATTTTATTGCCATGTTCTCTTGCGTGAGTCGAGCCAGTTATGAGTTTGTTTGCTTGTTTTCAATAAAACAAGCTCTAACAAACCTGACTTCACATAATGTGTAAGTAAAGTCATGACATCCTGAGATGGGCTGTCTAAATCTTACAAAGAAGATTGTAGAGAAATGGCAGCTGGAGAAAGAAATTATCTCTTAGCAGAAGAACACATGCATTACCCTTTGCATACCTCCCAAAACATTTTTTTTAAATTATTTGCGAATGCCAACACGTTCAATTTTGCCTCAAAGACAGAAAGTTATTACAGCTACTCAGCAAATCTTCCAAGAAGACCTTGCCACTTAGCCTGAAACAAGGACTGTTCACAATCAACTAGCATTCATGGTTTGAAGGGAGAAATGCACTCACTGTTGCTCTCGTTATGTTGGGTATTAACATACCATATTTCAGCATTAGGTTTTGGTCAATCCTAAAGCTCAATGACTTGGTCAATCAGCCCATCTCAGCCTAACCTACTGCATGAAAAATATACTACTCTGAACTCTTTGGACAAAGAATGGGATGCTATGGTGATTATCAAGAACAGACAGACTGGAAGAAATGACAGCTGCAATCTAATTAAATTGACATGATATTGGGCATCTCTGATCATCTCCACAATCTATCTATAATCAGTAGTCACAGAAAAGGAGAAAATTTTGAGATGAATAAAATAATTTCTCTGTCCATTGGGTTTTCTAGCAGGAAAAATTAGGAATACCAGTAAATGCTCCATTGTATGAAAGGTAACAGTAAGACAAATAAAAACTACTTCCAACATTCCCAGTGCAGGTTTCCTCTTGATATTTTTATTAACTACAGTATTATGTCTTTCTATGGTAAGGCAAAGCTATTGTCTTGAACTAAATTATGGATATTCCAGACATCCTGTTTTTGTATCACTTTCCGCTCATACCGAGAAAAATGTTGATCTTAAAGGAAGATGACAAATGAAAAATATAAGACAACTTTCAATATTGGAATGGACGCAATTGCAAAATGTTAACATTAAGATATATATTTCTGTCTAGTATGTACCGCAATACAGCTGCCGTTTCCTCAATGTTTACCAGACTTTATTTTCTATATTTATATGGTTCATAAGGAAAGAAAAAAAACATTATCTGGTTTGAAGGAAGTGCCAATTGTATATCAAAGGAAACAAACACTGTTCTCTGACTCACTACCAAATACTTCACAGCCCTTTCCAAAAGAGAAAACTCGACTGAGATTTGTAAGGAAACTGTATATCACTGTTGGGAAGAAATATGAGGAGGGGGAAAGGTCTAACAGAACTTTGCATTATAAATGGAAGATCAAGGTAGCTCACGTTCAATACTGAAGACCAATATTTGACGGATAAAAAAATTCTGCAACTGTCTAAAAAATGCTTCAGCTTGTAAAATATCATGCATGCACATGTTGATTCGGGGAATGAAACTATTGCACATCAGGTCTCATTAACTCAGATGGCACCACTGAATATTGCTCTTCCTACTTGATAATTTTTATTGCAATCATTTAACATAAGAAGGCTTTAAGCGTCACAAAATTTTATTGCAAAATACACGGAGAAAAAAACCTAAGCGTTGTCAAAAGAGGAGCTGCTAATGGAAATCAACAGTCACAATACCACAAAAATACTTTAGTTCTATTTGCTCTGGATGGTCTCAGGTGAAAAGCTATTGCAAAAACATCATAAAAAGATTAATTGTGCTTCAAGAATTGGAATTGGAGCCATGCCTCCACCCCTCTTTTCACATTTACAACTTATGGTTTGTCCAGATCAATTCCATAACCACTTATCGATACGCCTCCCCTCAAAATAAAGCAGTATTGAATGCTGAGTATTTTTCTTCCTCATCCCCACAACTGACCTTCCTTGAGACACTTCGGGATGTCTGGGTCAAGGCATTCCTTTCCCTTTAAGGATTCGATATCTTCAAAAGGTAAAATCCCTGGAAAACTCTGCTGCTGCTGCTTCTTGGAACTATCGATCATGATGGGATTCCTTCAGAAAGGCAGCATCTAGTGGGGGAAAGAAACCAATCTACAAGCCAGCCAGCCAGCAGTATTAGGCTGCTCCTTTCAGTCACTTTGGCAATAATTGAGCAATTATGTCTTTGGAGCATCTGAAAGCAGCCATTAGCCTTTGCTTCCCAGCTTGACCCAAAAGTATATTCAAATGACGAAAAGCACTCGGAGAGGGAGGAAGGCTGAGCTCCTAAACCCCACCTTCTTTTCCCAGGCAACTGCTCTGGATCCCTCCCCTTTTCAGCCACCCTGCTTCTCCTCCCGGGGCTTTGCATTCAATGTGCAGTTTGATGGTCAGGATCATCTGACAAACACTGACTCAAGCAGTTAAAAATAAATCGCTGAAAAATAAATCTCAGCCCTTGCAGAAGGAGCAACATTTGGCATAGCTGTACCTAAGATGACAAACTCCTACTGGCCTCTCTTCTTTTGGAAATGCTTTCAGTTGCCTGAGGGATTGTGTCCTTTCTTCGATTTCTAACAGATGACTCTGATATTAATATTCTAATAGAAAAGGGGATTGAACATAAGCTAAAACAGTTATAAGTTAAAACTATATTTAAACACAGATCTGTGAGCTCTGATTAGGCAATTATAGAGTATTAACATGTTGTGTGTTTACCTACCTACCGGTCACTTTTTCCTGGTGTATTTTGCTGGCCTTGAGCAAGGGAAAGAAAATACCTCAGCAATCTGGAATAATCTCAAAAAAGAATGAAAGAAGCTGCACATGCCCACACACGCGTGCACCGTTGTTTAAAGCAACATGGGAAGAAAGTCTTCACACACACACATCCTTGTGCAAAACCAGTCCTTTTTCAAACAAACCTCCCAGGGGAGCAGAAAATCATCCCACTCAATCAACACACCTCAACAGTCAGTAGGAAATAAATACAGACAAGTATAGAGACCTCAAGAACAACAGATTTGCTCCTGCACAACCCTCGTTCATTTCAATGTCCCTTGTGCACCAAAAAACGTTCACGTTGTTGTTATTCAGAAGCAAAGCAAAGCAAAGCAAAACAGCTGCTCCAGTATGGATACAGACTCAACTGATATAATGTAGAATAGAAAGAAACATACTGAAAGACAAAACCCCCCCACAGAGATATGCTACTACCCCATTGCTCATTGTACAAGCATTGACTAATTCCTGCCCCCCCCCAACAGTCATTTTATTAGAGGTGGCATTCAGCAGGTTCTGACCAGTTCTGGAGAACCAGTAGCAGAAATTTTGAGTAGTTCGGAGAACTGGCAAATCCCACCTCTGACTGGCCCCGCCCCCATCTATTCTCCGCCTCCTGAGTCCCAGCTGATTGGCTGGCTCTTCTTTGGTTGTCCTGCACAGGAGAACGGAGCTGGAAAGCAGGTTAGTGGAGTGGGGAAGGAATGGGGATTTTGCAGTATCCTTCCCCTGCCACGCCCACCAAGTCACACCCACAGAACCGGTAGGAACAAAAATTGGATCCCACTACTGCGTTCTATACACCTATACATCCAAGGAACTCACCAACTAGCCAGCTTTAGCTTCCCATCCAAGAAGCTTCTTCAGTTTTCAAGAAACCCACCCCTAAGGAAGTCCAGTTGTCTTTTGGAAAAGCACTACTGGGACAGCCATGACCTGGACGATGAAAAATCTTCATAGACATAACTGTAGTTACTACATAGTAACCAAACTATCTTACAGATTTATTGTGGGGGAAAACAGAATGAGGGTTCTCTCTCTCTCTTTCTCCTCTCTCTCTCTCTCTCTCTCCCCTCTCTTTCTGCCTCTGCCTCCCAGCATCCATCAGTATTCATCTGGCTAGCATCCTGTCAGTGTGTGAGAGTTGAGGGCTGTTTGGAAACTGAAACAGTATTTGCTGTGTGAGCAAGGAGACAGCAAGGAACCTGGGCATGGCTTAGCTCAACTGTTCTGTACTAAAACTGGTTGCTGCTCTGAAACTAATACTGAAACAAATTCCTCTACTTGTATTTGCATTTGGAAGGGATTTCTTTTCAGATGGGGAGGGGGAGTAGAACTCCTTAGCATCAGAGCGTGTTAATAGTAATAATAATAATATAGGAAATACTAATGCTCTGATGGTCATTTCAAAAAATCCTTTCTTAGTGAGCACCTAGAAGCCAAGAGGAACATACGTGACAAATTTCAAGTTTGTATTGTGTGTGTGTGTGTGTGTGTACACACCCAAACAAAGACACACAATCTTGAGCACCTAAGTAAATAATAAAGATGAGGAAGGTATATTATTTAATTTAGGTGAAAATCCATTTTCTTCACCAGGAATTAATAGACAATTCCAACATTTGAATGACATCTAAGTAACATAAAACGGTTTGCAACTCTCTTCTAGGATGAGCTTCATGGTGCCTCTATTCTTTTTTTAAAACAAATTTGAATGACGTTTCTTAAGCAGAAAAATTCTAATACTTTCTTTGTGCTGCAGCACTTATCCTCATTAAATCACACCAGAAAACCACCTCCTCCCCCTTTTGGGGCTTTTTAATCTCTTATTTTCAGTGTAAGCATCCTTTTAATCTTTTCAGTTAGTAATCAAAAGCAGCTTCCAAAATAAGCCATCCAATCAGCGAAAACAGTTTTCCTTAATGGGTCCCTGGAATTTATTATTATTGTGGCACAACCAAAACCAATTTTTGAGAGAAAAGGAAATGATTTGTTTTGCTCTACTGCCAGCTAATTTTTATTGCCATTTTGGGAGCGATATAATATACTGTGTGTTGATCCAATCCCTTTACTAAATTCATGGTTTCTTCTCTGTACAAGTTAATCAATCCAGTTATAAATAGTATAAATAATGTAATTATGGTCTTTGGAGAGCTGGAGAAAAAAGTATTGATGCTTTTGAACTTTGATGTTGAAGAAAACTCCTGAGAATGCTATAGGTAACTCAGAAAATAATATTACTGTTAGCTTTTCAGGATAAACCAGAGCAGGAAAAAGACAGCACAAGAATCATAAAAATACTTCTTTATTGTTCTGGGTACAAAAATAGAAACATGAAATCCTGCTAGAGCTTCCTTTTGTCTCTCTTATATCAAACAGAATCAAGGCAGGGTTATTTTGACTTGATTCCTCCCTCTTTCCCCTTTTTGTCTGTTTTTCAGTCCTTCTACATGAGGGAATTTCCATGCCCCCCTAAAATTTCAATGGAACCCAGGCACTTAAAACTATCAGAATCCCAAACATGTTAGGCTCCATTAACAGCCTGGCCCCAAATACAGTACCCGAGGGGGAGAAAAATGGTTTTCAAAGCTTTCCAATAGGTTAACAGGCTTGGGGGGGGGGGGGGGGGCTCCAGATCTCTTGTATTGGGGAGGAATTTAACAGAGGTAGTCCTCGATTTCAATAGTTCATTTAGTGACCATTCAAAGTTACAACAACACTGAAAAACTGACCTTTTTTCAGGACCTTTTTTCACAGTTACAACCACTGCAGCATCCTCAGGGTGACATGATCAAAATTCAGATGCTTGGCAACTGATTTGCGTTTATGACGGTTGCAGTGTCCTAGGATTATGTGATGCCCTTTCATAATCTTCTGATAAACAAAGTCAATGGGGAAGCCAGATTTACTGAACAACTGTGTTACTCACCTAACAACTGATGTCGTTCCCTTAACAACACTGGCAAGAAAGGTTGTAAAACGTTGCAAAACTCACTTAACAAATGTTTCACTTAGCAGCAGAAATTTGGGGCTCAATTGTTGCCCCATAATTCAAGGACTATCTGCACTTGGAAAAACTAGAGACAAATGAAAATTTGGATAAAAAAAGAAGTGACTCAGGCTCATAACAACTCAGAGTTTAATAGTCAATAATGAGTAAATTATGTCCAGCAAACTACAAACAATTGAGAGTAATTACACACACACACACGCAAAAATGGGCAACTTTTATAATACAAAATATCCCCAGACCCTCAAAATTAAGTTCAGTATTCTCTGATACAACACTTTGGATTTACAGGTTTTTCCTCTACCGTATGTGTGTGTGTGTGTGTGTGTGTGTGTGTGTGTGTGTGTGTGTATTACATCTGCACAAATTCAACAGATTTTTTGACTGAGCATTAATTTGGATTTATAAAACATTAATTTGCTTTAATTACAGTTATCATGATAGATATGGTTATACATCACTGTGAACAATGCCCTAATAGATCTATATAGAATATGCATGTCATATATTTTGAATCCATTCTCCCCTTTACTAACATGAACAACATATGTTGACCAAGTATATGTGTCTGAGATGATCTCATCTTTCTACCCTAAAAGGGTGAATCAGTGGAAAAACTCTCTTTTGTATACTGTAGGGTGATTTCTTACTCATCAAAAACACTTTTGGTACATAAATCAACTCGCTTTCCCATTACTTCACTATGAGCTCGAGAAGAATAATTCTTACTGTTGAGAAGTTAGAAGTACATCTAAATAAAAGTCATCCTGGCAATTGCAGTAAAAAAAGAAAAAAAGAAAAAACAAATACCCCAGGGACCTCTATCAAATTTGGCAAGATCAATGTAATGCTGAGACAATTACTTCAGATGATTATTTTTACAAGTTCATTTTTAAGGAAAGCATTTGTTGGCCCAGATATTTAATTGTAAGAGATATGCATATAGTGTTGATTTTAAGTAACATATCTGCTTTGCCTATTTTCAATAGATAAAAATAACAATTTGCTAATGTACCAGAGACTTTGGGTTATTAACATGCTTTAAGAAGGGAAGAGAAGAAGGGAAACACTTTAAAAAAATTCTGTTGCATTTTCTAGATTTTAATGTCCCATCATCAAAGACACAGAAATTATTAAAATAAACTTTGATGCAAGTCTTTATATGCTTTTGAATTATGTAAAAAAACTATAGTAAAAAGTTTATTAATCTCTCAGTACACAACAAGCAATGTTCTGGGTTCATATTTTAATTCAACTAATTTAATAAATCAGTGTGGTATGGAATCACTATAATGAACTGTATATTTAAATTTATAAAGAGTTAATAGAAGTGAACATTTAATTTTTTAAAGGTCAGCTTTAACCATTATTTTACCTAGAAAAACTAATTATTCTTCATACAATTTCCCCTCCCCAATAAACTATAGCAGATATTTTTGGATTAGTCGGACAAATTTAAATCTAGCATTATCTCAAATCTCTTTTTACATCTACATTAGCTATTCCGGTTTCAAGCTTTTTAGCATATTAAGATAAAGTATGTATTATCTGAATGTATTAGAAAGCCTTGGGACTGATACAAGGAATGTTCAAAAGGAATTGCAGTTTTACACACATCTTTCATTGTAGCTATTTCTCTTCAGAGAGCTTTTTTTACAAAATTAGAAATAATTGCTTTCTTCTAACCAAGGTCATCACCTACAAATTAGTTAAGGCTATTTTTATCCCAACGGAGTTACCATCAAGCTTTGCCAGAACAATTTAAAGTGAAACAGGAAACACAAGACAAATGTTTTCCAAAGTGGGTATAAATAGCAAGATCAAAATGAAGATCCTTTTATGAAGCCATTCCAAAACTGAACCAGCAGTGACAATCCTTTAATCACTTGTTCATTTTTTAATTGTCTTTTCCAAGGCTTCCCAGAATGAACGTCAATAAATAACAGATGAATTTATAGACAGATACTTTATTAAAATCATACAATCATCCATGAGGTAAACATAACCTGGCTACTTGAGTACCTGAGTAGCTTGCTGGTTGAGTTGTGATGTCTTGTTCTTAGAAGAAGCTTGTTTAAGCTAACCTCCTGCAAAACCTCTTACTGGCAAAAAAAAATGACCCTTTTCTGTAAAAACTGTTTAAGTCAATAATTTTGGGAGCTGAAGAGATTTTCAAACATGTTTGGGCTTCTGCAAGCAAGATAGACAGTAGCTCACTAGCAACAAATTAATTCAACTGAAGCATCACTTAGTACTTTATATTGTAAATAGGTCATTTTGTAGATTGACAGCAATGCCCTGAAGTCATCTGGAATTTAGTTATTAGTTGTTTGTAGACGTTGTTTGTATTTCGTTGACTATAATTATTATATAATTATTATATAATTATTGACGAGACAGCCATAAAATGAAATCACAATCAATGCATATTAATAAGTAAGGCTCCTCCAAGAGAATCAATTCCAGAAATTAACTCTTTACATCCACAACGGCTCATCATCACTGGCCAAGTCTCCAACTGCGAAAACTGGTTTATTTGTTTATAAATAAGAAGTACAGAGCATCAACAGTGAAAAATATTATTCAGAGGAAATACATTATATTTAACAGCAGAAAGCTTAAATTAGATTTGATGTTCTGTGTGTTGATAGAAAGAATGTGGAATTGTAGCTTGTTACAAAATACTGTTTCATCAATTCATCAATTCGTTTCCACTACTACCTCTCTTTTATCACTCCTTAAAGCTTCTCTTAACTTGATTTGCAAAGGGGAGGAAGGACAGATTTCTGAAATAGGATGCACCAAATGCACCAAAGCTTTCTAGAGAACCCCATTTTCTTTCCAGACCATGCAGAAATTCAATAACTACCGTGTATTGTTCTGTTTCGCAATTTCTGGAAATGAATCCTCAGAACTAGAAGTGGTTCTTAAATGATCCATTTCCCTTCCCAGTCCAAGTTCGATATAGTCCATGTGGGAAACATAATGCTCTGGAATTTACAAAACAATGAGTTTCTGAATCAGAGAGATATTTCCAGATCCTTATTCTACAGTTTTGGGTGGCAGCCATGCATCATGTTCAATTTTCTAAGAAAGCATAAGGGACTTGTATGGATCCTTTCTTGTTAATAAAAACAATGCCAGCTTCTCATTTCTACAAATAAAATTAGAATTGAATTGGGATTAGAGGCTGGCACTTACCAAAACTTGCATACATAAGACCACTAATGACTATGCATACTTTACTACAAGTCTAGCCAATATTCTGATTAGATCCACCTAACTAGCTTTCTCAATATATAGGTGAGTTCCTTTAGACTCTGTTAGTCATTAAATACATAAATACATCATAATGCATTGATTTTTCAATTCAGCCTCTTGCTTCCAACCCACAGTGCATCTATATATAATTATAACTTGCAAATGAATTCTTCAATAAAAAAATTCTTATAATTATTGGGAAAATCAACGTTAAGACACTCAAGAATTATATGGTATAATTTAAATCTTAGCAATTATAAACAAATCAAACAATTGAACAAAACATTATAAATAAAGGAAATCTGAAGTTAAATTAGTCAAACAGAATGATTGCAACAGAATTTGCAGAAGAACAGTTAAAAGTATCCATGGAAACAAGATTATCAGGAATGGTACATTTGTAAAATTTAATCGAGCTTGCAGAAATGATGAAGCTGATTTGGTCAAAGAAAAAAAAAGATAGACTTTTTTTAAAAGACTAGAATCCATATATGAATAAAGAAGTTGGGGAAAAGTTTAAGATGACATTTATTTGATAGAAAAAAGGTTGGAAAGCATGATTGTATGGGTTTTTTTCCTTTTTAAATAAAATCTTTTTCCCCATATATTTTTTATGTTCTGTCTTTGCTTTTGTTTGTTTTGTATATTTTATTATGCTGAAAAAAAATGTAAGAAAAAATAATGCCACATGTAGCAAAGGGCTTCAACCAGCTCTGGACTTAAGCCTTCTATCCTTTTGAGGTCCATAAAATGAGGAGCCAGATTGCTGGAGGCAATATACTGACTCTGTAAACAGCTTAGAGAGGGCTGTGAGGCAGTATGTAAGTCTAAGTGCTGTTGCTTTTGCTCTTTCTTCCTTCCTTCCTCCCTTCCTTCCTTCCTTCCATGGTGCGCAGTGGTTAGAATGCAGTACTGCGGGCTAACTCTGCCCACTGCCAGCAGTTCGATCCTGACCAGCTGAAGGTTGACTCAGCCTTCCATCCTTCCAAGGTCGGTAAAGTGAGGACCCAGGTTGTTCGGGGGCTTAGAGAGGGCTGTAAAACCACTGTGAAGCGGTATAAAAGTCTAAGTGCTATTGCTATTTCATTAAGTATTCCAGTGTACAGGTATTTATATATACACACACACACACGCACGACACGTTTTAAGGAAGAAGACTGTCTTTGAAAAGACCTCAGGCGTACCAATTTTCACCGCATCGTTTCAAAGCAAGAACATTTTATCCAGTAACATTAACAGCACAGTTTGACGGAACGCTTGGCATTCACGCAAACGAAGTTATTCCTGCCTTAATGGAAATGCTGGCATAATTGCAACAGCCAAAGTCTTTTCTTCTGACTGCTTGCTTAGTGCAAAGAGACACTGCCATTTCAAAATTGACCCTCTCCCCCCCCCAAAAAAATATGAAGTGTATTTTCAAATACATTTTAAAGAAGAAATTGTAGAATGAGTTTCCATCAGATGTCCTAAAACAAAGACAAGTTTTGCACTCTCTTTTTTTTAACCATGAAAATGAAAGTGGAATTTACCTGGGAGAGAAAAGAAGGCTGGAGATTTTACTTATGGGGGTAATGGCATACTTTCAAAGTATGTAGACTCCGAGAAGTACAAAAACTATAGAGAGGAGAAATAATGGAATTCAAAGCATTTTAAATAAAAAACATTTACCTGAAAACCCAATGAATCATTCTGAACATACCAGAATGATGCGATTTAGAAAATAATGATCAATTCTGGTCATTGAAGGGCCACTCAAGTTTAGAGCCAAGCCCTGAAACCTTCCAATTAAAATGAAAAGGTTTTATTTAACTCTTGAACTGCTGGGCAAGGAGAACAGAAGTCTATTACAAATAGCAGGCCATAATAAATGTAAGTATTAAGAAGGTATTTCGAACAGCATCGCTCTTCAGAGCAAAGGCTCTAAGCATAATTTACTCTCATAAGGGTAGGAGTTGGGTTGGGTTTTTGGGGGGTTTTTTTTGGTCAAGCCTGATCCGTTTTTGCAGTTGAAGATGAGAGACAAGTAAGAGCCGATGTGATTTAGTAGTTATGGAGTTAAGGCAAAGTTCAAGTTCTCCCTTGATGAAAACACCCTGGGTAACTCTGGGCAAGCCACTCATGGCCCATCTGACTTCAAAGGGTAATTGAAAAATTGGAGGACATGATTTAGTTATTTATTTATTAAATTTAATATATGCTGCCCATCTCACCTGAAAAGCAACTCTGGTTGGTAGGCTGCCTTGACCTCCCCGAGGTAAAGGAGTGATATAAATATGCAGTTCAATAAATAAGGACAGCTTTATGGAAGAAGTTAAGAAAGCATCTTAAGAAGCTTGATAATAAGTACACTGTTGAATTTTCAGGTTCACAGAGGAACAATGTTTCAAATTGGTGGGTTTTTAAAAGAAGCAAACAAAAAAAAATAGAAACTAAACATAACTGCAAAGTATCAATGTGTGCAGGTTTAAGTCTTAAATAAAGTCTTTAAATAAAGACCACTTCCTTTCCTTTTTATAGTACTGACCAGGAACCACATATTATTTCTCTATGATATTTCTGTTAGAGGGTTTCTACTGATTTACTTGTAATACTCTTATGCTTCCTAGCTCAATCATAAACACTGGATTTTTATGTAGAATTCTAAAAAGTATAGAGACAGCGAGAGAGCACAGAACAAAAGCAGAAACACAACATTCCCCAGGATTTCTGCTTTACTATGAACAACAGCATTATGTTGTTTAAGCAGTTACTCATTGCCCCTTTCCGTTTTGAATAGAGTCCCTCACAATTAAATGCTGGGGTTTCTTTGCTTAGAAAGAAGGAAGGAAATATGCTAGCATTGTACAAAACCATGTATGGCATGTAGCACGTAAATAGAATAGATTTTCTGTCTCTCTTCTCCAGAATTCCCACCTGAAACTAATTATAAGAGACTTAGGACTTTCTTAACTTTCTTAACATAAAGGTAAATATACAATCTCATGCCACAGAGGTGATTATAGATGCTCATTTGATAGAAGACAGAGCTATCAGTGGTGACTACAATCATGTTTCCATAATAAAAAAAAAAATCTTTATTTGTTGTGTGGAAGCAACTGGGGAGAAATAGCAATAATTTCCATGCTTCCAGGATTTATGTCAGTAGCCACTGTAGGATACCAAGTTTTGGCAAAGGCCTAGTCTTAGATTTTTATTTTGCTTGCTCTAAGGTGGCAAAAATGCTTTAAAATATGTTTCTAAAATGCATTGTATCCAAAGTTGGCCACTGCTATATCACATCCTACTATATTCAATGCTTGTTAGTAGTAGAGTATTAGTACAGTAGTCATCTTGACAAGCCGCTATCTCCTATCTGCTCAAGATTTATTTGTTAATTTAAAACATTTACATAGCTGCTAGATAATAAGCAAGTAAGATGTTTTTGCAATGCCATCAGATCACACAGCTCAGCTTCATAGAATGCAGAAATGCTTACATCATATAAAGAGGAGCTTTGGTCTGTTAATAATAGAATTTATTTAGAGACACACAATCTAAAGACAGATTACCCTACTGAGTGAAAGAAACCTATTATCCCATCCGGAGATGGTGAAACTGGTTGAGCAACTATGGCATTTGCTGGAAAACTACTAACTCAGTCTTTCCAGATAAGAGATTACTCAGGATTACTCAAATTGACTTCCCAACTTTTGAGCAGCGCTTTAAAGATACTGATAGAAGACTCTTTTAAATGAAATTAAAGCTAAAGATGACACAGAAGACAGGGGATTTATATACCCCTTGATTGTGAGTTAATTAGCTCCACTTTTTAGAACACAAACCTTAATGACAACACACTGCTGATTCTAGACAGAATCCATAAACCGATACTTAAAGCTCTTTTCCAAACAGATAAGCTTTTCAATATTTTTTTTTTAACAAATGGGACTTTCTATCAAGGAAACAACATTACTCACAAGTTTTACAAGGCCAATATGAAACAGCATCCTTTCCTCAATTGGGACTGAGGAAGAGGGACATTCTAAAAATATTTCTCTGACAAGTCTTAGGAATACATCCTAAAAAGATTCTTGGTTTGAGTAATAGTCTGATTGATAGAAACCAAAAATATTCAGCTCTTAAAAATTAACATTTTAATTTTATTAACTCAGAGTACAGCTTCAAAGCTTATTGTACCTAGGTGTTAGATCAATATGCCACTTTCCTTCCAAAGCAGAAAACATACCATATAGTACAAATCAGATCTCTTCAGTGGGCAGAAGGAATTTCTCTCTCTGTCTTTCTCTCTCTCTCTCACACAAAGTTCTTGTTTAAAATCCTCCCTCCTCCAGACTGCAATTTGCCCTAAGGAAGATGATATTCCAATGACCTCATGGTGTGAGACAAATGTCTAAAAAAACCTACTGCCACTCTTACTTTGATGTCACATTTAAATGGGCTTTCCCCATAAGTGTTTTACAAATAAACCACACATTTTACATTTGCTTACCGAACATAATATCAAGCTTCTCCATTCTACCTAATCATAAATATCCAGCAATCTTCATGACAAGTTTATTCACAGCCCTATTTTATTTCTGCATTTTATTTACTGACTCAGTTGAATATATTAAGCTGCAACCCATTTTTCACATGAAAAAAAAAAAACAGTCCAACTCATTGGAAGTTATTTCCTGTTACTGTTTTCTTTTAGGTCATTTATAGGATATTAGCATCATGGCTTTCTTAAAAACCATTTTACTGAAATGTTTGAAACTTCATTCACCCAATCACTACACTCAATATTTTTTTAATACTTCAGGAAAAGGAACATCCTGTGATATCCCTTAGGGAAATATTCATCTTTTTTATAAACAACAACAACAACCCACTCTTTTCAGTAAATGCTAAACTAATTTCCAAATAAATAATGTTTTTATCCACACACCAAAAAAAAAAGGTCCAGAAACTTAAATATCAATATCCATATACAGTTTTTCTTTTTTTTTACTGTTAAAATTTGGACACCGATTGCATTTCTGGTTATTTTGTTAAAGCAAGGGGACAGAGTTCCTAATAAATCTCACTAAAAGTGACAGAGATTTAGCTTAAGTGTTTACCAAAGGGAATGACTCTACAGAAATTCCTTTAAGAAGCCTGTGAAAATGTCAGCAGAGAGTTGATTTTAGAGGTCAGTTCTCTGGAGACCACTGGAGCTTGGCCTGTGGGTCTTTTCACATGCTTTAATATTTGAAATTTGTTCCTTGCAGACACTGACAGAGGCCTAGGGAATGCTGGAATTGTGGGAACTGGCAGTCTTGAGGATAATGATGGGCTAAATGGGAAATAGAACATGCAAGATCTGCCTCCTCATTCCTTATAAGCTAAATGATGTCATTGCTTAGATAAAAGACACCAGTTGGCAAAATGATTCACACGTCACAGTTTTCTCCCCCTTGATATTCACCATACTGGACCCCGAGTGAATTTAATTTACAGTGAATATCACTACACATTGCGATTTTGTATTTATATCATGGAATAGTATTGATCAAAAAAATATGGCTTAAATAACAATAATTAAAAACTTTAAAAATGACAGAACTGGGTTTAAAAGATAGCCTTGCATATCAGGATATCAATTTGTTCGTGTCAATTTATGCTTTCCTCATTTAAAGACCATGGGAAGAATTACGTCTCCGTGGACTTGGGATTATAAAGGTTAAAAACAGTTATTTTTAAAATGAAAGCTGGAGAGTAAAAAATTTGAAGACTAACTGTAAGCGAAGCAACTTTCAAAATCAAAATCTCAGATCAGTACTAAAAGCTTTTTGATGAAAGACTTTAGAGGAATTATATTTTTGGAAGACTGGTCTCGCCAACAGTTGATTTGTACTCAACTATATAAAACAACAACTAGCTCAGAAGCCAGAAAATGTCATACTTCCTTTTAGACCAATTCTAATTTGTGCAGAATTCCCTATGGACTCTGGATAACTTAACATACTGCATTTCCTAAGTTCATGCTGAGAAGATAAATGAACTTTAAGCCTGCCTTTTTATGACAAAAACAAGGCAATGCCTCATGACACAATGAATTCCTGTTGACAAGATATACAACATTGTTTTTACACTCTGTGTTTCAAACTAAGGCAGCAATGGAAAAAATATATTGGATCAACCTCCATTAAAGAAGCCCAAAAGACAGAGCTGACCAATGAGTTGCTGCAATAATAGTTTATGTATTCAAACAGGGACAAAAAAAACATCACTGGGCTTCACACAATATATTTCAGTCCCATCTGATACTACTGTATTGTTAAGCCATAAAGAGATTCTTGTCAGAATAGATTTTCAGTCAAATAGAAAGGCTAAAATGAAAGAAGTAAACACTGAATATAAAAAAATATTTTTAAAAAAATTTGGAACCCATCACAGTTTGACTTGCAGTTTTTAATCAAAAGTTTTGTACACAAGCAATTATGCCAACATTATGAAGAATGGTTTTGGGGGGTTTTTCTGTCACACACACACAATAAAAAACTGTTGATTCTTAATATGAAGTGAGAAATCAAGTTACAACAAGCAAAGGATGAATAATCCATTTCAGGCTGCAAAAGAGATTATAATAAAACCTGCTCGAAAACTAGGATGAAAAGCTTTTTGGAAAAAATCCAGAGCTTTCAGGATACATTGCCAATTGTAAGCTATACATTCTAAGCAAACGTTTTCAAGATTCGAATGGACTTGTTCTTTGAGAGGAGCCAACTTCCCTATGCTGGAAGAGGACAAAGCCATGGAATATTGGAACTATTGCAGTAAGAAGCAAATTGGTTCCCTCTTGCTTAGTTAGACTTCCCAATAAGCTATGCAGGACTATTGTTTTACTGGTTCATTTTCAAGTAAATATTGACTCCTGTAATAAAAACAGGCTCTAGAACTGTATTACCTTTGGCGTTACCTGAGAAGATAAATATAACTGCCTGAATGAGCACTGCATTAAAATGTTTTCAATGGGACATAAATGAAATCATGGTCCCACAATCTAAAACTATTACTACATCACATGCACTATCTGACTTTTATGAAAGCACGAGCCACAGTGGCATAGACAACTGGCTCACCATTGTTGTGCTGCTATACAAACACAGATTTATTATTCCTCTTTAACACATCATTTCCAATTCCCTCCATAGCTACCTCCATGAGATATGTTTAAAAGGTAGTTGAAGAATCAGAATTAAATTTACTATTAGGAATAGGCAGAAGATCTGACGTCATGGAGATTTCCAAGATAAATTCTGATATTTCAGACAAAAACAGCTGGAAGATGTAGGAAATCACTTGGTAAGCATGCAGCAGTAAAAGGTCACATATGCAAGTGTGTATTTTCCCAAACAGATGCGAAGAATGAAGACCACACCAAATGGAAACATGTTCAGTTTTCAGGCTAGACATGCCCTGATTAAATCTCCTGTTTTTCTTGCCAAAAGAAACAATGAAGGAAGACATGAAAACAAACATTCATTAAGTTCTATAAATGACCCAACAAAACTAACATTCCAAATCTAGATATTAAAATATAGAGAATGTTCATTAGGTGATCATGGCCTAGATGAGTAATTAGTATATTATTTAAGCACTGGGGGATCGCTGCATCTGGAAATCCACCTATGTTTATGACAGAATAACATTACAGAACATTTAGCAATTTATCCTGTAAATGGGCATAAACCCAAATAACAGCTTACTTAGAACAAAATATTAAGCATGGCATCAGCCATATGGTGTACTTACCATTCTTCCTTTCATTGAGAGGAGGTAAATATTGGTTTGGTTGCAAAGAGAGTTCTTGAAATTCATGGGCCACTGCTTCACTGTGAGGACTAGGTGCAAGGCGTGGTAATAATGCCAAATCATCTTCCAGGTCCACTGTCCCCTTATGTTCCATTGTGGCTTAACAACTAAAGATAGTGACAACAAAAGGATTTATTGGAAGTATATTGACAAAGCTGTTGACAAGGAATAATTGCAAATATTCAACTACTTCAGCCAGATCCAGGAGAATCTCTTCAATTTAACAGCCAGCACTCTTTATGACTTCCACCATGTAGTAAATGGCTGTAAATTCTGTTTTTCCAGCTCAAACCATCTCAGCCACCTTGCTTCGAAAATGCTCTGCTCGTTTTTATGACTGAAACCACATCCTGTGGATGTTAGCCCATGTCTTCTGCCTTGCTCGCACATGTGGACAAACTCTATCCCCAAACTCCATTTTTGTGGCTATGGGTTTTAGTTTCTTGAGATCTATACAATCTTAATTGGTAGGATAATCATTATCATATTTAATAAAATATGATTTATCTCCTCAAATCAGATAACTAAAATTATGGACTTATCTGTTAAACACACTTTCCAGTAAGTGAATGGTTTGTTTTCTTGCACTAAACCATGAATAAGACATAGTTGGCTGGATTAATGCACTATCATCATATATAAACCAAAGGTGAAGACATATAGTAAACTATCCCAAAACTAAGTAAATTATGCTAGGTGAATCCTGTTAGTGGATTATTTCAGATTAGTCCAATGTGCAACATATACAATATTGCATCTTCTTTTATTTTATATAATAAAAATAACCAATAATAAAGAGTCAAATAGAGCAGCTGAAAATAAATTGCATTGTGTTTTAATTATCATCTCTTGATGAATGTTATCCTATGTAATCTACGGAACATCAGTATTATAATTTTTCTTTAGCAGTTTTGTCAGCATACTTCCTCTTCAATCCAATTAAAGGACCTCCTATAAACATAATACAGATAATTCAGCCTTGACAGAACACCAAGTTCTTGGCTTTTGCTAAATTGTGACTAATTAAAAACAAACCATGTTGGTTATAAGGGCCAAGGTTAGGAATCTGTTGAAATAATGTAGTTTAGCAAAAAGGGGCACTGGTTTTGAATAAAAATCCCATAATCCTTCTGCAGGCCGAAATTAAAAGTGGTGTGGGGGGGGGAGGGAGGGAAGGAGGGAGAGGGAGAGGAAGGTGAAGAGAGAGACAGATAGAGATTTTGAGATTCATAGGTGATATTCCATCATTTGAGGATAAATTTGAGCATAGCTTTGATTCTATGCGAAAAATCTTGCTATATCCAAAAAAATACAATAACACAAAACCGTTGTTTCCAAAAAGCTTTGCATAATGTTAATTAACCTAGTAACTTCAGGTAGCTAGATGACTTCATTAAACACTGTCTTAACATAACTAGCTGCTTAAAATAAGTTAGCACAAGCTATGTTGTACAGAACAACCTTGGGCTCTAAGAGATTATTAGTCAGCTCTTCCTAAGAAACCCATTGCCATCACAACATTATAAACAGATAAAATTACGTTAAAACTGGTGTCTGAGTACGTATTTTTCTTCCCCTTTTCACTTTCCTTCTTCACTATTTTATTTTTAAGACTACAGGGAGGTTAATCTGGCACTCCTTTTTGACTAAATATTTAGAAACAAAACAATAAACTAGACGAACTACTATCAAATCTAGATGTTATGCAGAGCAATTCTTGGTTGCCAGAGAAGACCATCAATCTACTGTATTGTTTTAATTACAGAATAAAACCAAGAGACACCAATTCAGGCACAGAATAAACGGTAACATGTACATGTGCATAATCTTTTTAAAACCTGAGAAGCAGAAACAGAGTGACTGAAGAAATATAAAGAAAGAGGCACAGAATGAGTGGGAAAGACCCTCATCTCCCTCAGTGCAATATTTCAGCGATCTGCTTTTTTTCTTCATAATAAGTATGGATAGAACCTTTTAAATTCTTACATAATTTCTCAAAGCGTGTACTCAGGAGATAAAATGGTACTCATGGTAGATGGTGGGGGTGTATTGTTTGCTAAACTTTTCTCTTTTTATATCTATGATTCACTGTTCTTTAAGAAAGTTTCATTTTCTACCTTCCTGATCCCTCCACTCTTCTTTCTGCAAAGTGTCCTTTTTATTCCTTCTATTATCAGTCATTTTCAAGTATAACCACCATAGACTTGATGTGCTTATCCGACTTATCTGAGCACTGTACCATCAAACCGTTCTGCTGTAGCTGACAAATGCTTTGTCCAAAAGACTTCCAGCATATTCTTTGCTGGAGTCACTACAAGCCATTTTTGTTAGATTTTGTATAACAATATCTCGGGGCTGCCACAAAGAAGAACGGGCCAAGCTATTCTCCAAAGCAGGACAAGAAGCAACGGGTGGAAACTCATCAAGGAGAGAAGCAACACAGAACTAAGGAGAAATTTCCTGACTGTGAGAACAATTAATCCGTGGAACAACTTGCCTCCAGAAGTTGTGGATGCTCCAACACTGCAAGTTTTTAAGGAGAGATTGGACAACCATTTGTCTGAAGTGGTGCTGTGTTTCCCCCCCTCCCCCGTTTTCAGGGGGTTGGACTAGAAGACCTCCAAGGTCCCTTCCAACTCTGATATTGTTTTCTGCTCTATTTGTCTATGAAATGGAGGGTCTGAAGAAGACAGCATACAGGGAGTTCTTGATTTACAACATTTAGTGACCATTCAAAGTTACAACAGCACTGAAAAAAGTGACTTATGACCATTTTTCATACCTTTGCGGCATCCCCATGGTCACGTGGTTTACATTCAGATGCTTGACAAATGACTCACATTTATGACGGTTGCAGTGTCCCAGAATCATGTGGTCACCTTTTGCGACCTTCTGACAAGCAAAGTCAACAGGGAAGCCAGATTCTTTTAATAACCACGTTACTAATTTAAGAACTGCAGTGATTCACTTAACAAAGGTGAAAAAAGTCGTAAAATGTGTCAAAAGTCAACTCAACAAATTTTTCGCTTAACAACATAAATCTGGAGCTCAAATTTATGAGGGCTATCTGTATTTCAGAACCCTAAACATTCCTGCATTTCACAAACTGCACATTGTGTAGCTTAGGAATAGCCAAAAGTTACGTAGCTTTTTCTCTGGTAATATTACACTAATAACTAGAGCACACAAAACATTTGCTAAAGCAATACTCGAATACAGCTCATCAGTCTGGAACCCACATTACGTATCAGATAGTAACAGAGTTGAGAAAGTCCAGAAATATTTCACAAGAAGAGTTCTCCACTCCTCTACTCGTTGCAGAATACCTTATGCCACCAGACTTGAAATTTTAGACCTAGAAAACCTAGAACTACGCCGCCTTTGGTCCAATCTAAGTATAGTGTATAAAATCATACACTGCAATGTCCTACCAATCAATGAATACTTCAGCTTCAACCATAACAACACAAGAGCACACAATAGATACAAACTCAAGATTAATCGCAACAAACTTGATTGCAGGAAATACGACTTCAGCAACAGAGTGGTCAATGCCTGGAATACTCTATCTGACTCTGTGGTTTCTTCCCCAAACCCCAAAAACTTTAACCTTAGACTCTCTACTATTGACCTCACCCCTTTCCTAAGAGGTCTGTAGGGGATGTGGATAAGTGCACTACCGTCCCTGTCCTATTGTTTCTTTTATTTCTTTTATTTTTCTTATATGTATCCATGTATTCATAACTATGTTTTTACTTGTACCTATTATCTTGTAAGCAATTGACAAATAAAAATAAAATAAAAAAAGTAAAAATAAATAAATAAAAACTTCTGGAAAAAAAAAGTTTCTGTTAAACATGAGCACTGGATTTACAGATACAGTAAAAAAAATATTTAAAAAGGATTTTGGAATTTAACCAAATGTACAATAATATGCAGTTGTTATTGCTTAATAATTAGCTCTTCATATTCTGCCTGTCAGTCCCATTTTATGTTATTATATGTTCTCCCAAGCACCCACACACGTTCAAACAGGTAACTCGTTAGAAGAGTCATTCCAGAGCAGAATCTCTATTAAAATTCTAAGCAAATGCAAATTACTATCTTGGTAGCTTCGGCATCATCCATCAAAAGCTGTTATTTTAATTGCACAAACTCAAGCAAATCTACATTCTACTAAAACTATTCAGGGACAGGAAATCTATTTGATATGAAATCAGTGCTGTACGTTTGCTGCCATCAGAAACTGAATTGAATAAACTGAATAAAGCTAGAAACCCAATTAAATAGGCAAATTAGCCTCTTGCTTTGAAATTCCAAACTTCAATTGATTGAAGTACTTAATTATATAACTCATGATTTAACTGCTATCTTTAAAATATTTGTTAGGCAAAGAGGCCTGCTTACTGAAACACGCAAATGAAGACATTGAAATATGGTACCTAGCAACAACTGCTTCCAATTCTCATTACTATGGTTACATGTAATATAAAAAGAATCACTATTAGAGAAAAGCAAATTGTATGAATAAGAAAAAAGATTAAACAAGGGAACTCTTTAGAAACTAGCATTACATTAGACAGAGGCTGAACTGGACAATAGTTACAAAGATAATATGAAATTTTAGCTGGTCAAAGAGAGGAAACATAATTAGGTTGCTCATTCTAAAATATCCCCAATGCAGAACTGCATACATTACAAAGAACCTAAAATTTAGTAGCAAGTTTTCAATACTCATACAGAGAATTTTTAAAATACAGTATTCAGGTTAATTTTTTTAGGAGTCACTCACAAAATGATTTTAAAGGAGCAAAATGAATTGTAAGGTTTTACTAATTCAAAAAAACTAAAAATATAGCTATCGGGGAGCTGGGATTTCCAATCACATTAAAAAAAGTAACTGTGAGACTTGCCATATCAAAAATTTAAGGCAGCACATATTCTACAAGGTTAACCCTTCCAAGTAACTAAATTCCTCTTTGACAAATTCTAATTCTACAAACTAAACATAGCATGCTAGATAAAAAACAGTTTACTAAAAACTGCTTGCACACCATTAAGTTAAATAAGCACTAGTCCACGCAACCTAAGCCTTTTAACTGCTACATGTAGCCTTTTTCAGTATACATAATAAACAGCTTCTTAGGAAACAGACACAAGGAAAAAAACATACTAAGCATCATTACCTCTCTGAGACATTTTGCAGGAAAGAAACAGCATTCCAAAGCTGTTTTAACCAGACAAAAATGTTACACAATTTGCTTTTTTTCTTAGGATAGGTACTGTAGAAATACAGGTAGTCCTTGACTTACAACCACAATTAAGCCCAGAATTTCTATTGCTAAATGAGAAATTTATTAAGTGAGTTTTTGTCCTAAGTGCGAAAAATGGCCATAAGTCACTTTTTTTCCAGTGTTTTGGTAATGTTGGCACACACCGGTAGCCTGTGCAGACAGCAGCAGAATCGAACAGTAGGGAAGAACAGGGACCAGTCCGAGAGTCTGGAGAGGACTCAGATGAGGGTCCTGCGTCCGATGCAGAGATGGGGCCAGGACCATCTGGGAATGGGGTGCTGACTCCAGAGCCTCCTGAGTCTGGCCGCAGCAAGGCAGAGGACCCAGGGGAGCCTGTTCCCAGTGCGTGTATGCACAGAGCTGCTAGAAGGCGAGAGCAGCTGAGACAAAAGAGGCGACTTGGGAGTAAGGCTGGGAGGTGATTGCCCCTCCCCTAAGGTATAAAGGAAGTGCAAAGGTAGAGAAACCTTTGCAGGAAACAAAGTTGTTCGTTCAGTTCAGATTCATTCTTGAAGCTCTTTGTACTTCGGTTGGGTTTTTTTCTAGTTCATTTGACACTTCTGTTATTGGCAGCACTTCACAGGAAAGAAAGGTGGGTGCTTATCTCGAGGGACTGTTTGAGATTCATTACCAGCTGGGAATGAAAATAATTCCCAACATTGCAATAAAACAAGACTTGTTTTCAAAATAAGCATGTGTGTTAATTATGGTCTCGGAAGCCTTGGTCACTTCCTTGGGTTTTTTTTTCTTTGAAAACATTTCGTTTCTCATCCAAGAAGCTTCTTCAGCTTAGAACTGTAGAAGTTTTTTGGATGAGAAGCGAAACGTTTTCAAGGGGCGAAAAATCAAGGAAGTCCAGTTGCCTTTTGAAAAACATTTTGGGGACAACCATGGCCTGGATGATTGAGAATATCCATAAATATCCCTGATTAACAAGGACTCAAGATACCATGCCATTGTTTATTATAACTCAACGGCACTCACAAAAACTAAAAAAAAAATACTGAAGAGTTCTTCTTTGCTAAGGAAGTCATGGACTAAGTGATTAACGTGAACTATACCAAGTGGTGTTTACTTTACCAAAGGGACATAACTTCTTCCATTATGTTGGGATAAGCTTAAATTTCAAAAATCCATATTCTTTTACAATATTTTCCCATTTACATTCAAGGCGGGTCTACATTTGCTTGCATTCTCTTCATAGTGCTGGACATATGCTGGTTAAGTATATTTATGATTTCACTGTTCTGCTAATCTGGCCAGTTATTTTCATTTAAAAACAACCTGCAGGTGCTGTACTATTGATTCATATCCAGCAAGCTCTTAAACCAAACAAAGTGAGGAAAACATTAGAATCCAACTAGGGAGGAAGGAAGTCCAGGTTTGTTTCCTATGTGTACAACAAGCACATTTCCAGCTGTTTTCTTAAACAAGTCTACTCTGCGGTGGAAATTTTATCAACAATGTTTATTCCTAAAGAACGAACATACCATCTTTCAATCAACCTCAAATGGATAGGCACATTCTGGGCATGCTGTTATATGGGAAAGCAAATATTTATCTACACTCAAATTTAATTTTCCCAGAAACCAAACTTCCCCACAGTCTTTACAATTTTGAGCTAGTGCAAGCTTCGGAAAATATGCTTGGTCTCAGTTCTCCCAGGTGTTAGAGCAAACTTTTATTTGAATTCTAAAATTCCACCTAACTGAGATACTGGAGTCCCACAGAGTGCCTAGTACTGGAATTCACTGGGGAAATCAGCTGTGGATCCTCTGGATGGTTCTAGTATGCTAACAGCGATAGTGGTCCAGTGGTTCTAGTATGCTAACAGCGATAGTTTTCAGCCCCACAATGGCTTTCAGTGAGACCCTGCTCTCTGCCCCATCCCGTTGCGACAAACAGGCATGTGTCTGGGGTTTAAGGCATGAACAGAACAAAGACCTACAAAGAAAGTAGGAATGAAGCAAAAAAGCGATTTTTGAGAAGGTAAGATTCATAGGATAGTGAATTCGCTATCAGCATTTCTTGGCAGTGTTTGTTTGCAAACCCTCATTGGTTTGAAGTTATTGTGGAAAACATATTTTTTTCTTTTAATTCATAAAGTGCTGCCTCTATAGGATTACTTATTCTTGTGCCCCCTGGTCTTCAAAATAGCTGTTTAGCATACCAATACATCACTTACCTATTCTATTAAGAGGGAATGATTAATACTTTTAAACCAAAGAACATGCTTCCCACACATTTCTACTATTGTGACTTATACCTCTGCAATTATTTTCAGTTTGCAACAGATGCAAGCCCTAAGAATCGGCATGAAAATTGATCACATTATTTACTGCAGTACTAAAAACTACTTTTCAAAATTAACAATTAAACTTAACATTCAATCTTGAAGATTTCTTTTGAATTTCTCACCTTTTCATTCCTTAAGGCTGATACACAACTTGCATTTTTCCCAATTCCTAGGTACAAACACACACCTACACTAAAAGCGGCACTCTTGGAGTTTATAGCACCAGCTCTTATGCCATCTCCCTCTTCTGCTGTCACAAAAACAAAAAACTTACAGCAAATAGTACTCAACAACAAACAAGCAAGCTCAGAGAGCACCAAGGACCCCTCATTTCCCCCCTGAGCTACAAATATTCTCCTTTATTGGTACAAAAAATAAAAGCCTGAATCTTTATCAAGTATATTTATATGACTGTCATGACCATAGCACTTTGGTACCTAACTATATTCATATGTTCATTAGACACAACATGTGAAACAGATTTTTGAAACTCAAGAATCAGAGCTGTTAATTATAGAAGCCTCTTTAGTTGAGCAGAAGTCATATAATGAATCCATAGAGCAAATAAGCTCACGCTGTAATTTCAATGTTTATTACTACCGAATTCTAAAAAGGGACATAATGAAACATTTGCACATATGTCAGCTGGCAAGATATTCAATTGCCTTCTGAAATATTGGTACGTTTCAGAAGGCAAGACAAAAAATGATGGGAACTGATGAAGGACAGAAGCAATAGCACTTAGACTTATATACTGCTTCACAGTGCTTTACAGCCCTCTCTAAGTGGTTTGCAGAGTCAGCATGTTGCCCTCAACAATCTGGGTTCTCGTTTTACCAGCCTCGGAGAGATGGAAGGCTGAGTCAACCTTGAACTGAGGAGAAACTTCCTAACACTGAGAATAATAAACCAGTGGAACAGCCTGCCTTCAGAAATTGTGGGTGTTTCCTCACTGGAGGCTTTTAAGAAGAGTCTGGACAGCCATTTGTCTGAAATTGTATAAGGTTTCCTGCTTGAGCTGGGAGCTGGACTAGAAGATCTCAAAGCACCCTTTCAACTCTATTCTTTAATTAAATTAAAAATCCTTCCCTAGGTCTAATACTGACTTGACAAAAGGTCTTCCACATGAACTTCACTAATAGCTAGTGATATGATCAACAGACCAGACACACTATGGCTGCTATCACGAACGGGAATGCTGGGCATAATCACTACTTATTCAGGAAGCTCATTTGGTGATTTTAGATTAGCCAATGTTTTAAAAGCAACAGAGGTCATTTATCAGGATGGGAGGAGGAGCAAAGGAACACCTGATTTTAGCAAAAGCCTGCCCTACATGAAACAAAACCTGTGGCTTTCCACAAAACCATCAGCGGTATGGCTCCTTCAAGAATTGATTTTGTGATAACCAAACCATATAAACCCTAAGTTGTAACTCAAGCAATTTAAAAGGGGGAGGAATGCAAACCAGGCCCTCACTGCACCATCTTAAAGCTGCCTCTATCTCGAAACTAACCAACGTAGTCTGCACGTGATTTTGGAGTATGGGTTTCATGCTAGGCATATCAATGTGCTCTGTGAATAGGAGTAGGGGTGGTGGTGATTATTATTCTCAGCCACTTCTCAATTTCTCTGTCAATATGGAATTACTAGGAACATTAAAAGCCAGAATAATGACAGAACAGAATGACTACAGGATAGAAAAACAAATAAAACAGAAAAGGCCATTACTGCCATATATTATAGTCACTTGCAACTGATCAGACTACAAATTTAAAAATACTGGGAAGAAGGGATTGTCTTAGCATAGCACTAAAAATCACTTGCAGCTGGACATGTTTGGAGTGGACATTCCATAAGTTGAGGACCCACAACTAAGAACTTCTTTGTTGAAGCTACTCGTCTTTACTTGGCAGAGGCATCTTAAGTTCCCCCAAAGATGACCAAAATGATCAAAATAAGATTGCTGTTGTCTTGTATTAGACAGAACAGTGGATCATTAGAAGGGATTTTCACTTGCATCCTTTGAATGAGAAAACTCTAAAAGTTTTGCAAGGGGAGAGGACATTTAGATCCCTTGCCTCAGATATACTCTGATATCCTAGACCTAGACAAAAGCTATTGAGCAGAGGATGGCCACAAAGCACTGCAGTCTTTTTGGAAGATACAGATTAAAGGGATCCAGTTCAATCTGGCTTCAGGCTTGTTTTTAGACTGAAATTATCGTGTTTGGCTTAACGTATTACTTGCTGCCAGGAAATACACAAGAAGGTCTATAACATCTCAGCTGCTTTCCACATTATTGTCTATGATACTGTGTCTAATGGTAGGGCTGGGAGCAGGAAACACTTTTGTTGTAATGATTCTGCTCCTGTTTCACAGGCAGATGTCAAAAGTTGAGTCTGTGGTTCAATCCTATGAGATTTATGTTATCCCATCCACCCCCATGCTTTCTCACACCTACATCATGTTTCAGAGGCAGTCTAAGGATCTGAAGACTTTGCTGTTTCTGTTCCCTTTTTACAACCCTGTCATCCCTTAATTCGGGGTACTGCAGGAAAAGTGAGTCAGGGTGAATAAATTGTGGTTCACTCCTCTCAAGATGACTGAAAAGATTCATGACTTGAGTTTCCCCTAAATGAGCCTGAATTTCATGTGTGAAGGGGGAGGTTGGTGGGCAGGTCTTAGAGCTTTAGATGCTACTACAATCAGATATATATTTTAATGACACATATTTCTACAAAGCCATGATAAATATCTTAGAATCCTGACAAATCCTCTGACTCTGAATCTAATCTCTGAATCTTAGAATCCTCTGACTTCATAACCAATAAGAATAAATTATTACATGTTTTAATTGGGGTCACATTGGGAGACTGTCCAAAACCTTCTATTAATTCAACATGAAACAGAATCATGAATTGCAAGGAGCACATCATTAATAGCATGTATAATTTGCATTAAGATAGGCTGTTTTGGTTTCCAACTTGTTTCTAAGTGTAATCCAAACTTAAATCCAATTTTTATTAGAAAAAATCTTTACCAATGTGAGCCTTATTAATAAACAGTAGTTTCTTTTTTCCTGAAGAAAATGTCCTTGTGAAAAATGTATCTATGGATAACTAGCTGTTTTAATCAAAGAGGCAAAAATAAAACATGTGTTAAATATGTTAATATATAGGTTGCATTCCTGTAGAACATTTCAATTGCAATATTTGATTTTATATTTTAAATTGAAGTGTTACATTTAAATATGGTGCTAATTGCTTTCAGGCTTTGCAGAATCCATACTTAATAAGGCAGTCATTTTAAAAACATAAGTAAAGTTCCCAGTACTAATGGCCTATTAGAAATGTAATTTCAAAACAGATGTACCTTTTATTAGGCTCTACAAATAATCTGAGTTAAATCCTAGTAGAACTGTTCTTCCACTGCAAAATAAAATATCTTATGATTCCAATAAAATAAAAAACTTAGCAAATATTTTCTTCCAAGTAGAAGATTTTAAAGTAGAATTACATAAGGATGAAGCTGTTTTTGGCTCTCCCTTGATTCTCTGACTATAAAAATGATTTTGCCAATTAAGAGATGAAGAGAAGAGATAACTCATGTCCAAATGCCTAACGCTTGTCCAACACTGTAAGTGATAGAAGAATTATGGTATTTTATTTTGTGATAGAAGAATTATGAAAGCCAAGTACAAATCCATTTAAAGGAGCTTCATTTTTTCTGTATATAATATTCCCTTCTCTATTTGGATGTTTGTTCCAGGAATAAGATACCCAAAGTTATTAAATAAGGAAAGCAAACATGTTTCATCATCCTATTTTTTCTATAGTTTTCATAAATCTTCTCCTAGTCCTTAATACATTCTAACTTATGCACTAAGATCCCTACTACTACATGTTGCAACCTTGTGTAAGACTTGGATAGTTAAAAATTTAAAATCTAGTGAGAAGTGTTTTCCACTTATAAAAATGAACATTTTGCTTATATTTTCATGCTAATGGTATTTATTAGTGATAAACTAGCATAAATTATTTTAAAGCATAAAGCCTTTTATTACTATATTCAACTTTATGACTATAGAGCTGAAAGAGAGGTGATTAAATAACCAACAAAAATGTCAAGAACATGCTTTCCACACCAATATTAAGCCTCTCATGGGGATCACGCTATCAGTTTCTATCTCTAATTCACTGTAAAAGGATGGGATGAAGGTTTTAATCCTTAAAGCCAAAACGAAAATCTCTAATTACCAATGCATGCCTCTGAAAAATCCAGTTAAATATCTCAGCTAACATCGCAATGATTTCTCAATTGTTATACACGGAATTAGATTTCATTTACGACACAAAATTTAACCTGGGGCTAGGATTGTCACTTTGACTGCTGACTTACTGCCTAGATCAATATGTCTTTCTCACAGAAGATTTCTGAAACAAACGTCCTAGGAACAAAATAAGAGAGAGGAATACAGGTAGTCCTTGACTTACGATCACAATTGAACCCCAAATTTCCACTGTTAAGCAAAGCAGTCGTTAAGTGAGTTTTGGCCCACTGTATGCCCTTTTCTGGCACAATTGTTAAGCAAATCACTGCGGCTCTTCAGTAAGTCATGCAGTCATGAAGCGAATCTGGTTGCCCCCGACTGACTTTGCTTGTCGGAAGCTGGCTGGGAAGGTTCCATCACACGACATCACATGATCACACGACCGTGGGACAGTGCCATCGTCATAAATATGAGTCAGTTGCCAAACTCCTAAATTTTAATCACGTGACCATGGGGATGCTGCAATGGTCATAAGGGTGAAAAACAACCGAAAGGCATTTTTTTTCCAGTGCTGTTGTAACTTCGAATGATCATTGAACGAATGGTCATATGTCAAGATAATGGCACTTGATTCCAGCCCCAAACAGCTCATTTCCATTATAGATGGCGGTTATGGGACCATACAAGTTTATTTTCTCCCCCTTCCCCTTTTTTATTTTATATAATACTCTTTTGGATTGCAAGCCTAGGGACAAGGGATGATGATGTAACTTAAAAGTTAGGGGCAGAAAAATCAGACAAAAGAGTTCCAATAAAAAATACAGTAAACAACTTAAGCTGATGTTTGACAATAGCTGCCTCATAAGAATGTGATATTTTAATGACAAAAGAATTCACAGAAAATCTTCGTTAACTACCCATCTCTCCTCCCTCTCTCACATATAATAAAAACGAAGCAATGTGTGAAACGAAACTCCCACATCCATTTATCTTTCCTCTGCTTATTGTGTTACCATTGACCTTTCAAACATTTATTACAAAAACGCAGTGTTTATTCATATCATTAACTGTATCCATATAAACAGATTTTTTTAAATAGGTCAGGCGATTCAAATATTTCATCTACAGCACCCACCTAAAAATGGCTCCCATTGTGAGGTTAGAATTAGACTTATATACCGCTGTCACAGTGTTTTCCAGCCCTCTCTAAGCGGTTTACAGAGTTAGCATGTTGTTCCCAACAGTCTGGGTCCTCATTTTACCAACCTCGGAAAGGATGGAAGGTTAAGTCAACCTCAAGAAAGTCTTCCAACATAGCCCCATATAAAAACAGAAGGAACCAAATCACCTGGAATAGTTTATTTGGGTGGATGTTAGATCTAACCCAAAATCAATGATATTAAATCACCAGATTTTTTTCCTCTATTGTATTTATCTCATTACTGAACCCATGAATTATGTATGTACTGTTTCCACACATATATTTTTGTTTTAAAATGGCCCAGTAAAGACAAATATATTTCCTAAGAAAAAGGGAAGATGCATTAAAATTACTGTCCTTCTATTTATGGGTATGTTTTAAATTCCAGAAACTTTGGAAGCATATGGAATTTCTGTAGTAGGGCAATAACAGTCATATTATTTTCACAAATATTCCTTGAATTAATGCCTCAGCTTCAAACTGAGAAAACTGTTGCTTGATCAAAAGTGAGACCAAGTTCATTTGGGTTTGTGGCACAAAATTCAATAATCTTTTGGATACTGATTACTGTAGGGTTTTTTCCCAAAATATTTTACTTATATGCTGCATACGATTATAACTTTGACCTTATTCCAAAAGTAACAAATCAAAATATCACAATTAAAATGAACCCACTCAATATAGTAAACTGTTTTTAAAAAACTGACAAGAGCTTTTCCTTTCCATGAAATAATGCACAAGAGTGGTTGACATTTAAAAGACACCTTTCCTCCGTATCTAATGATCCTCTACATCAGGGGTGGGGAACGATGGCCTTTTTATGACTTGTGGACCAACTCCCAGAATGGCTGGCTCAGGAATTCTGGGAGTTGAAGTCTACAAGTCATAAAGGGGCCAGCGTTCCCCACCTCTGCTCTTTGTGACCGAAACTCAAAGGTGGGAATGCTCTATTCCTCTTCCCATCCCCTCCAAAATTATAACTTGTGCCAGTTTTGCCATTTATTCAAATAGATCTTATCAAATATATTATGTGAGCTGCAGAAATCTAACAAGAAAATGTGGATTTTTAGCCTTGTAGTTCATTTTAATTTCACTTAAGAAAATATAAATAAAATAGTGGAAACTGCAGTCCTAGCAAAAGTTCATGCCATAAAGGAATGTTATTAATTGTTTTGAGAAGTGATGGACTGGATAGGTCGGCAAATTAAATCTCTCAATTCAGCATGAAGTTCAGTATTGTGTACCAAAACATTTAATCACTTACCTCAATAATAATCACTTGTAACAGTGTTCCTTATAGTCTGTTTCAACCCACTTTTTGTCAATCTGAAAGGTAAAAAGATAAAATCTAAAATAAACTTTTAACATTTTTTTCTAAAAAATAATCCTAACTTCGAGTATAGGAAGCCACAATATTTTGTATACCTGAGCTACATTCAGTTTTCCTTGTTGAGCTAATACACAGAAAATAATTAAACTTTTTTTACAAATTAGTGAGATCTTATTTGGCTATAACATTAAAGCACAGCATCCAATGATTTAACTGGATGATGACTATTTTTGTCAACCTTCTTGTTTGTTGCTCTTCTGAGTTTCCATCTTGACTTAGTCTTTCTGAATAAATGACCAAATCTGTATTTCTAAAAGCTGGCCTCCTCAGTTTTTACTTGCGGCAGGGAAACTGGGGCTGGTTTCTGTTTCCCTTAATGTTTTTTCATTTCTACTTTAGGGGAAATATTTTATCCTACTTTTTAAATAATTCCCAAAATATTTTATTCTTCTGAGAGGGCAGGGGGGCTTTTGAAATCACTCTTTCAAGGTTATTATATTAGAAGTAAAATGGACATTTGCAATAGTGGCAAATACCTGTGTGTTGGATATAAAATGGACATATTCTACTATACAACACAGTGTAGTAATTTTGTTTGGTATGTGCTTATCTCTAAGCACAGAATGAGATCTATTTTCTCCCACAATGAGGATCCTCTGGCTGAGAGAAACAGAGGCCCAAACCCAGTTATTGTTATTACCCCCATCATCATCACAGAAGAAAACGACTGTCCCTTGTAGTTGTCAGTTCTTCAAGTCATATGGCTTTCAGTCATAGCTATTCACTGCCCTCATACTGACAAGAACATTTTGTGTCATGTTAGCACCCCAGTTTGGTTATAAAGAAATACTTTTTAAAGGGGCTTTTATAGTTGGCATAGAAAAATCCCAAGATATTGGTCATTTTGATGACTTTATTACTATTCCCTTCAAGAAAACTGGCATCTAACAAAAGGTCTTAGTTTTAAAAAGGACTAAACCCAGGCAGGGACGAAACCCAGATGGCCGGGAACCTACCACCTCTGAGAGAGACAGCCAGGAGATGAACAGACCATAAAAATTCCACAGTGAGATGTGTCCTGAGAAACTCTGGAAAAGATCGTTCTAAAAAGGGGATGGGAGGAATTAACATGTTGGCTCTGTTTTAATAAATACACCTCAAGATAAGGGGAGGGGCTTTAAACTCCCTTATCTATCTCTGCATGCCTGAGAGACCTTAGACGCTGCTTTTAACCCCTACATGAATTGTCTCATCTCAATAAAGGATTCCTTTTGATCCGTTTTGATACATTTTCAGAAGTTCATTCTAGTTGATTGAATGGGAAAAGTTTTGTAGCCTGACAACTATTGATGGCAAAGAGTAGCATGCCTACTAAAGAACGTTTTGAAGTGCAGAGGCCCAGCCGATCCTTAACTATAAATTAACTAATGTAATTAATTAAATGCCCCACTGACTCCACCCCTATCTTCTTCTTCCTCCTCCTCCTCGCTCCAGCCACCCTATGCAGAGCGTGGAGATGGCATGCAACGTGCAGCCCCTCCCTCCCTGATGCCAGGGGGCGGGGCTTCGAACGCAGCCGCCGGGGGCGTGGCTTCGCGTTCCAAGCCTCAAACTTCGCCTCCATTCTGAGGAGAGACGGGGTTAAAAAATAAAATAAAATACGGGGACAAAACCCCGCCGCCGTTCGCCTGAGGCGGGTTACAGGGAGGAAAGTTCTTCTCGTCCCTTCCCTTTTTAAGTCTCGCCTCAGCCGCTCTTGAGCCGCCGGCGAAGGGGAGAGGAAGCCCCATCCCCGACGCTCTCGAGACGTCCCTGTCGTTCGAAGCTCCGCCGACCGCAAATCCGCCCCTCACTCACCCTCTGCGGCCGCCGCTGCCGCCGCCGCGGACATGTCCTCTCGCGAGTTTTGGTGGCGGGATTTCAGCCCTGGCGCGTGCGGGAGGTTGAGGTGGGGGGGGGGAAGTGGCCGAAAGAATACAGTACTCTACATTAGCCGCACGTCGCGGGGGGGGGGAGGTGGGCGGGGCGGTCAAAGGCGCGCGCCCGGCGTTTCAGAACCCGGGGGGGCGGGACGAAGGCGCGGTGGAGGAGGGCGGGGCCCTGCGCGCCTCACCCTGTGATTGGCGCGAAGAGGCGCGGGGAGGAGGGGCCCCGCGCGCCTCCCTTGTCAAATGACTCCTCCTCCATTCGGGTATTTTCCCCTCAGTTGCCTCGAGAGAGAGGCTGGGAGGGGTCTATGTACAGTATAATGCAGGGTTCTCCCACATTGGCACCCTTAAACCTGGCGGACTTTAACTCCCAGAATTCCCCAAGCTTAAAGTTGCCAACGTTGGATACCCCTTTCTTTAGATTAAAAAAAAATACAAAAATAAAATAACCGACCTCATCCTTCGTCAAGGGCTGTTGTTTTGTTTCTCTGCCTTGTAAAAAAATGAAATTATAGATGGAAAGGGGACCTTGGAGGTCTTCTAGTCCAAACCCCCCCCCCCCCTTAAGCAGGAATGTCTCTGGATCCTTTATGAAATATTTATGGATGAAAGGAAATATGATCCAATTTTGAGCAAGCAGAGCCTCCCAACCTTGTGGGTGGACAAGAGGATTTGGAGAAAAAAGCTTATGATAAGGAATATTATATCTAGGAAGAGTTCTTGATTGCACCTCCATAATGAATAAAAGTGAACAGAATCATAACCCATACAAAAAAAGATTTGCAGCTCTTTTTCTTCCACTTTCTCAGTACTCTTCACAATTCCCACTTAACCCATACTGTGCAATACTGTACAAAGCTGGACTTCATCAAAATTGACATCCATATCCAAGCTTGTTGCCCCTGAATTCATCAAGCTGCAAATGCCTTTTTATTATTGCATATTTATTACACTACACTGCCTGGGGTTTATGCTAAGCATTAAACTATTGTTTTTGAAACTTGGCCATTTTCAAGATGTGTGGACTTCAACTTCCAGGATCCCCAAGTCTTTTAGACCTACTTATGTCATGGAATCTCGATAAATGTTG
Organism: Hydrophis major; assembly: GCA_033807585.1. Lineage (NCBI taxonomy): Eukaryota > Metazoa > Chordata > Lepidosauria > Squamata > Elapidae > Hydrophis > Hydrophis major. Next base: position 11,460,268 of record CM066340.1, on the reverse strand, counting down.
TATCCAGGTGCTGCCTAGCTCCCTTCTAAGGTTCAGATATATTTTAGAAGGAAGTTATGGAATATCTACAGATACGTATCAAGAATCTGTAAAACTTGCAACTTGCAAATCTAGAGAATGACACAATGGCCAACAGATTGGAAGTGGTCAGTCTACACACCAGTGTCACAAGGAGAGTCAACAGAGGGTGTGAGCGGTCATTCATTATCTTTCATTTCACAAGCTAGCAAAATAATTCTAAGGTCTTCCAACACAGATCTAAACCTTGCATGGGAAAAGATGTACCAGAAGTTCAGACGGGAACACAATATATTATTGCTGATGGATGCTGAGTAATTGGAATTATGGAAAAGTAATAAATGTTTCCTTCATTGATTATAGAAAGTTCTTCAACAGTGACATTAAAGTGTAGAATGTGGTTAAAAAACAGGAATCTCAGGACATCTCACGTGTTCGTATAAAACTTATACAAAGGGCAGGAAGCCACAGTCTAGACACTACTCAGACTAGCTCCAAGTCAACAAAGGAGTGAGACATTGTTCTACGTTTTATTTATTCAGTATATTATGAGTTAACACTGGAAGAAGAGGTGAGTGTGATTTTAACACTGGAGGAAGAAAATCAATGGCTATGGTGATGATACCACCGGAAGAGCTGAAAATGCAAATGATCTTCAGGCTCTTAGGATTGAAAGTCAAACAGTGCAGTTAAAAAATGGGACTAAGCTGAAATATAAACAAAAACAAAGAAAAAAACTAATCATGAGAGGAACAAAGGCAACCAGCCTTTGAATTGACAATGAAGAGATTGAAGTGATGGATATCTTCTGCCTTTTAGGATCATCACAATAAAGGAACCAGCAATGAAGAAATACGCTTCAAGCTAACTCTTGAGAAAAGATATCCAGGTGCAGTGATATGCAGTAGTACCTACAACTACAAAGAAAAGAATGGTGCAAGCAATGATTTTCTCTGTGACATTTTATTGATGAAAATTCAGTTAGATGTATCATGAATAATTTTCATGAACTACGTATTTGAAAGAATGCCCAAAGGAACAAGGCTAAACAAGTTAACCTTTCTGTAAACAAAGTCTTACAATTAATTCTCCTTTAAGTCCCTAAAAATTGTGTATCTCCAAAAATAATCATAAGCAAACAGATTTTATTGCATAATCAACTTAGCTTCTCAGAAAGATTCCAGTTTTCAAAAACAAAATCAAGATGAAAAGCTTGTCAGATTTTTGTAAACAAATCATAAATTTGGAATAGGAAAATATTTTTTTCCATTTTTTAAAAAAATTTCAATCTACATATAACAATAATACATTAACAGTGTGGCATACATCTCTCATTGCATATATTCATATTAATTAATACTTTTCCAATATTTATTTTCAACCTTACTCTCTCAAATGCCTACCACCATATCAGTTAAATATACCCTAGTAATTCCATTATTCAATTTTCTCCGTTTTCATTTTATTTTTTTTTAATTAAAAAATTCTCATTTGGCAAGCAGTATCGTTCCAGGTTTCACATCTCAATACAAATATGACCATAGTTACCTATTCATTTTATTTGTTTAATTTCATATTACATTGTCCTTATCATTATTAAATATTAAGTTTAACTTATCCAATCCCAGTTCATGTTCTCTTATCCTATTTTACAATATTGTCTAAAATTCTCATCTCAATTCTATGTTCATTTATTCAATTCCAAATCCTAGTATATCTCCTTCCATTTTTCTTAGTATATTATTATCATATCTTATTTTTCAATGTTATCATCTCTCATTCTCATCTCTTTCTATTGTCATTTCTCATGTTATCTTTTCTGTCACATTTGTCATTTTATCAATTGGAGCTAACCACCTTCATTCTTCCTTAATATCAATCTCCCTATCTAGTATAAAACACACACACACACACACACACACACACACATATATATTGTCCGCATTATATTTTCTCTATAAATCATCTATACATTACAAAATGCTATTTTCAATATATTCTTATACATCCCAACACATTGCCTTGAGGAATCCCCTTTCTTGTCCCTTTTTTTCACCCATTATCTCTCACTCTTTGAACAGTGTTCCTTCTTTTCATCCTTGTTTGTTTCCTGTTCCACTTTAGTTTCTGGTCCTTTCTTTTAATTCCCTTTTTCCCCATTCTTATTCCCCTCCTTTTCTTATTCCACTTATTAAACTTTTCTCTCTCCCTCTTTTGATTTTTCTTTTGTACTTCCTTCTTCTGCTTTTTCCTTCTCTCTTTAATCATTTTCTGAACCTTTTATCATCCCATCAGACCACAAATTTTTAATTCTAATTCCTTCCCTCCCCCCCCGGCTTAAATAATTGTTGTTCATTTTGTCCTTCTGAGTTGGCTTCTTCTTTATAGAACTCCCCCCTCGTCTGGTTTATTATGTTCTTATGTATGCTGAGTCACCACTTCTAATATTTGTAGTACATAATTACACATTTCAAGTTTGATTTTTATCATGTCCCTTGTATCTTGCATATCCAATCTTATATCTTATGAGTCTAGTCTTATATCAACAAGTAGCCCCCCATTATATCTTCTCCTTTTTTCTTTTTCTTTCCTCTTCCTTAATAGCTGAAATCCTCTTCTTTAGTAGATATATTCAATCTCAGAGTCTAGTGTATTATTTCAGCCAATATCTTTTGAGTTTATTTTCAACAATTCATACTCTTGAGTCTTTATTCCAAATCCTCTAATTGGCCTCTCAACTGTTTCCCAAATTACTGGCAATAGTATTTTATTTTTTTATTTTCTTTCAAGTTCCAAAATCCAAAGTCTCAAAAAGACCAGACACTCATTTTAAAACATACTAAAGTTTTCCTGTATCATCAGGTGACACTCGAGTTTTTTTCTTTTTAACTTTCTTTGTTGAATATAATATTTTTATTAAGTTCGCTAATTTCAATCATTAGCTATTCTTTTCAACACACTCAATTCCAGCATTTAATTATGCCCTTTAAGTGCTCACAGTTCAATATTTGTCCAGTTTAATTTTTAAACCTTTGTTGTGTTCATGTATTTCCCTTTAAATTTCTCCTCCAGATTAGTCCAACTAAATAGTCAAATCCAAATTTAAAAACCCATTTTCTTTCTCATTTTCTCTGGTTGCCACTTCCACACAGTTTCCTCCAAAATAGCCCTTTAATTTGATACCGGGGTACCTCCAAAGTGATGTCCTTTGCCTGGTTCACACTCTGCTTGCTACTTCTCTCTCCAGCACAAAACTTAGTTTCCCAGAATGTTCTTCGTCTTCATGATGGCCATTTTAAGACCACCGCTGCAGCTTGCCTTTGGGAGGGATTTTCCTATCAGGGAGGGGAGTTGTGGCTCCCCTCAACCCTCCTTCTTCACCACACCACCAGGGTGGCTCCGGTCCCAATTGGGACCCTCCAGCAAGTGAGCTCAGGCGAAACCGCACACGATTGCCGATTCCGCACTGACACCGACGAGGAACAAACCGGAAGTCCGGAATAGGAAAATGTCGTATGAGGGATTAGCTGAACAATATCTAATTAGTTTTGCAGCAATAATTTCACAAATTAAATTTGATATTTTCCTACCCCTTTTGTTTTAGATGGCCTGGGATCCTACGGTTAAGATATCATTTAAACAACCAAATTAATGTCAATGGCAAGAGGCATGTATTGAAGTTACAAATGAAGGATTAATTCTAAATGTCATATTACCAGTTTCCCACTTCCCCAATGGTATTTTTTTATTTATTTACTTATTTTGATGTATTTTGAAGGGAAAATATATTTGGCTAATTTACAAGTAAGTCAGCAGAGATCAGAGGAATAATTTACTCTTATGAACAGAAAGCCCAATAAATTAGATCCACTAGTGTTATCCTCAGTTGTACTTACTGCTACCATGCCTTCCTCTTTCTCCCTCTTCTCTCAGAAACTACTGTTTCCTTTCATAAGGACACAGCTGAGCAGTCACTGAAAAAAGATAACTTAAAAGCAGGAATTGAAGGAAGGTGCTTGTTCCGGACTGAGTAAAAAAACAACAAGCTTTAATCTGTAAAAGACCAGAGGATTAAAGAATTTGAAGAGGCATCAGAGTGCCAAAGCTCTTCTATTATATAAAGTGTAGGCGTTATGAGATAAGCACATCTGACCCAGGAAGAAAATAAGTGTTTAAAATCAACTGCCTGCTTCTCCAGTAACTTCCTAAGAAATTTTGCTTCCGCCTCAGGCTGTACTCTGCAAGTTCTAACTACCTACCTGATAACATCATCTTTTTAGGAGCAGGGCGTAAAAGGAATGTTGTAATAGATAACAAGATTAGGTTTTGAGTGGTTGTAACCAGAGATCACACTCAAATGTTTGTCCCTTTGGGAACAAAACAAGGAGAAGTGTCACACCAGGTGTTAGAAAGGAAGGTGACACTTGGGGCCTTTTATCTAAAGTGAGATTTGAGCAGAATTTTGAGAAAAAAAAGCTAACAGTTTATAATTGAGCAACTGATGCCACATTTTGAAAGCTCCTTTTGTGGCTGGAGAGTGGCCAAATCTCTTGGTAAAAAGCTAATCTGGTGATTATTATTTTTTTAACTTATAAAATGTTTCTGGCACTTCAGTTAGAAACTCTACGTGACTCAGGAATTAATACAATAAACCATAACCACTCAGTCGCTTGAAGCATGAGATAGGTGGGAAATAAATTTGATAAATAAATAACAGAATAGCAATCAGTTATAATTGAATGAGCAGAGAGTTAGTTGATGACTGCTCTTAAAGCTTGCCAGATAACATTCCGGTCACTAGGGCATAATAATAAAACTAATTCTGAGTTCTCTTAATATTGGTAGTATTTTAACTGCCCTCTGGAATAATATGAATTGATAAAGAACCTTCTTCATTTTGCAGAGCGAAGCCACTGTAGAGAAAGCTCTTGATCTCTTTCTAAGGATGTCCTCAGAAAGGATCAGGGATCCACTGTCAGCTACAGAAACTCCCATAGTGGCACTGAACTGGACACTCTGCCAATGCAAACACCCCTGTATGCTGTTGCAAATAAAAATGCACTATGTACACCTCCTTGAGCTCCTGAATGAAACATCGGGGGTATAAATCAAACAGATGAACTAAAATATACAAGGCAGGGAGATCTGGAAGCAATTTATTGACCTAGCTCTAGAAAAGTGAAAACGTGTCATTGATTATTGAAGGGAAAAAAAAGAGTTAGGATGTATTCCAATTTCCTTTCTTCTCCTGCCAAACAGAACTTTTAACCACCATGGAGGTTACCTTTTGTTCCAGAGAACTGATTCGAGATAAACCTAAAGCAGCCCCATTTTATCTTCATGCCACAAAAGGCTCCAACGCCCGATTTCTTCAAAGCAAAGGAAAGCGGGTGAGGCCAGCTGCACTTCCCTTTTGGGGGCTGGCCAACCCATGCAACTTAAGCTAAACCGTGCTAGAGTTCCTGGGATTTAGATTAATGGCCTGCATACATCAATCATTGAAGCCAAACCAGTGAAAGTTCTTTTAGGCTACGTCACCCCACAGGGACTTCCTCCCAAATGTCACCAAGAGGATTGCCCTAGCCCGACAACAGAGATTCTACAAAAGCCAGGATCCTTTGTGTGTTGGTAATGTGAGAGAAAATCTGCTTCCATGGAGAGAATGACGCCTGGAAACTTTAGCTCAGGCAACTCCGCTTTAAATATAGAAATGGTTTGTTTGATTTGGAGAATAAATAGTGAGGTCATTTTTAAGAGGATCTCAGAGTCATCGATAATCACCAAATGGGGCACATTTTCCTCTTGTCGTTTTTTGAAAGATATGTGATTGACACCACATTCACTGACTCTTTGCCAAAAGAAGAGTTAGGGTTAGGCTTAAAATAACATAGATATCAGCCATACATTTTTCCTTTCAGGTTCTTCCTGCAGATTTTGTTCAGCCGGCAAATTTCTGCAGGGTGTTCCCACAAATAGGAGCAGGCATGGTGGATCTAATGCTCAGTGCTACATAAAGATTCCTTAGTCATGTCATCTATTTAGTAATCTGTCAGGGCTAAACATGCTTAATGCTGATTTGACTGTTCCAGAATCCACTACTTGAAACATCTTGGAATTTTTAACCTAATGTATTTTTTATACTTCTGCAGATTCTCAGGTTTCCCTGCTGACAAACTTAGATAATCTATGCATACATAGCCCGTATTGGCTTTGTAAGCCTTAATAGTCACCAACAGATTTCTGGTCAGGATAGGATATAAATCTGCATACAAATCAAAGAATTTGAATTCAAATGTATGGCCTGAGAATGCCCTTTGGAAGATGGGTTTTAATCAGGCTAATATTCGGTGATAAAAGCATCAGACTAGAAACCTGGCAGTTCCAGACCCATAAAAGCCAATTGGGTGATTTTGGGCCAGTCCCTCTCTTTCATTCAACCTACCTCACATGGTTGTTGTTGTGGAGAAAATAGGAGGAAGGAAGGAGTATGAGGTATGTTTACCTCCTCGAGTTATTTCTAAATGGAGCAGAAAGTAACTTCTTTCCGATAGTGAAATTTCTTTTAATGCAAGTACAAAAACAGTTTTAATCACAAAGATTCTAATATTTGTCAGACACTTGAAAATGGTAGATATCCCAATTCATTACAGAATCATATAAAAATCCAAATTCTTTTAGTAATGACTCATCCTATCCACAGCAGACTGATGCTTGAACCCCAGATTTGCATTTTTGTGATTTCTGCAAAAAAAAAAAACCCAAACGCCTCCCACCGCCTCCTGTTAAGATCAAGAATTAGATCCTCAACTCTTTCATGGCATACATGTGAAGTTAAATAAATCTGCATACATTTGCCTAGAATAAAAATAGTTGCAGTGCAAAGAGAGGCAATACAGTATTAAATTCATAAATAAGTCCAAGCACCATCTTAAAATACACTTACTTTCTCTTGCATGACAGCTTATAATTGATTCAATATTTGCTAACAAAATCTTCCATCTGCCTTATCATCCAGATTAAAAACGCACTGATTGGGCTCATGGGCAATTTTTAGGCCTTTTACATATTGCACTGTCTAATTAATAACAAAGAAGTATAGCCACTCGTTTATTTTTATTTATTGACAGTCCCGTTCCCCCCCTCAGGTTGTAATAGAAAAGCCATTCCTATTCAGCTTCCCCCCACCCACCCAAAAACAAAAAAACCCACACAAAATGATTGGCATAGTACTTCTGCCTCCACAGAGAGGTTGGGTAGTAGGAAAAATGAGAGAAATCATTGTGCCTATTTTATCGAAGGCCATTTCTACCTGAAGTGCAATCAAAAGACAAAGCTCTTTCAGTCTAAAAGAATTCTTTGTTTAAAGGCTGTGTTGCTCAAATCTGATTTATAGATAAATAACTTTAAAAGGGTGAGCAGGATCTCAATCTCTCTCCTGATACTCCCTACTAGCAAGGAGTCTGGGCAATTATCTGGACATGTATAAAAAAACCTTCTCCCCTTAAATGATGACCAGGACTTATTTTTCTATTTCAATTTGAGTAATTATTTCTAGTCATACCTTAACGCTGTTTCTCAACTTTGATGGCAGCTTTAAGAGGGATGAAATTCAACTCTCAGAATTCTGAGAGTTGAACTCCCTCCATCTTAACAATGCCATGGTTGAGAAACATGGTGTAAACATATCTGTAATCTGAAGTCATTTTTAGCAATGCATTAGGGGGAATCCATTTGGATCTCACTCCCCCAAGAATGGTTATTTATCTGCCAGCAATTTCTCTCCTCTCGGAAATTCATCTGTTTTACCATCTCAAGCTGATTAAACATAAATGGGAAGCATGAATTAGAATTCTTATATTTGGCTAGCAGACATGATAAGTTGATAACTATGCTAACATCCTGTTAAGATCAAGAATTAGATCCTCAACTCTTTCATGGCATACATGTGAAGTTAAATAAATCTGCATACATCTGCCTAGAATAAAAATAGTTGCAGTGCAAAGAAAGGCAATACAGTATTAAATTCATAAATAAGTCCAAGCACCATCTTAAAATACACTTACTTTCTCTTGCATGACAGCTTATAAAATACCTTTTCTAAAATAGAAAATTTCCCTTTATGGTTTCCATAAACATGAATATGGAATGGAATAGTATTTAAAAAAATCTGATCAATAAGGCTATGCTGTATTTCATGGATTAAAACTTTGGATCAATTTGCGTAATTGATTCAATATTTTTTTAAAGCACTGTTACACACTGGGGGCTAACAATAGCTGCCAGCAGCCATGAAGAGATCACAGGCAATCCAAATCATTAGCAATGCATAAAAAGATCAACATATCTGCAATTTGCCTGTTTTTTTTTTTAAATCCAAAACATCAATTAAACAAAAATGAAACCTACTTCTGTCAGAACTGTTTTAACTAATAAAGGGCACTTGTGTTATCCTGGGTAGCCATTAGGTTTTGACCGACTTCGAAGTCCTTTAAGTCAGTATTTATAAAATGCACATTTATGTTAAAAAAGAAACGAACTTGGATGAATCCCCAAAAGGAGCAGGAACTGAAATCTACTTATAGATCCTCCTCCCACCTCTTTTCAAACAAATGTGGACTGCGAAACACAGCTATTTCTTTAAACAATAATTCTGGGGCTGTTCCATGTTATGTAACTTCCAAAGTTAAGCAAGCAAGGGGGAAAAAAAACTGAAAAAAGTGAAGCGTGACCAAAAAGCCTGACAACAAAAAAAAAATGAGAGAGAGAGATTAGGAATGAATTTCCTATAGATATTAGACCTAAAATTATCCACTCTTTTTAGGACACTTCCTCTAAAATAGGAGTATGCAACGATGGCTACTTTACGACCTGTAGACTTCATTTCCCAGAATTCTAGGAATTGATGTCCACCAGTCAGGAATTCTGGGAATTGATGTCCACCAGTCAGGAATTCTGGGAGTTGATGTCCACGGATCAGGAATTCTGGAAATTTATGTCCATAGGTCATACAGTGGCCATGATTGTACACCATTGCTTTAAAGCTTGTAAAGGAACCAGGAAAAAAAATGTCCAACGTGGCATCTGGAAGAGAGGCGTGTTAAAATTTGCAAAATGGCAGACAACATACCTTGCAGATTTTCATACACACACACCTGTAGGCCCCTTTATCCAATGCTTCCTGGAACCAGGCACCATTCAGAACCCACCTTCTGCAAAAGCCTGTGTCCAAATCATAGCTCCTCATCTTAAAAATAAACTTGGGGTAGACAGCTTGATGTACCCAAGAAAAACCTGGTGAAGGAACTTGGTGATATCTGGGAATGTTTGGCAGATCAAAAAAGGACATCTGGAGAGCCACATACCTTTGCCTCCCCTGTAAAACGGGCCCAACTTAAAGAGACGGTACGCACAGCTTACTCCTACGTTCGCATCCTCATCGCGACGCACCTGTCACCTCTTTGTTTTCCCTTGAGAAACGGCCTCCGTCAACGGCAGATGGATGAACTCGTGGAGCTGCTTGGCATTGGCAGCGTTGCCCAGAAGTTCAGCCAACTTCTCCTGAGAAAGAGCGGTCAGTTCCGCGATGCTCTCGACGTGATTCATGATGGCTTGGCAGTTTTTGGAATTGATCCCAGGCATTTTGAGCAGGAAGTCTTGAGGGCCGGGGTTGTACCTGTCCCGTTCTGGGAGGGTATCGGAATCGGCCGTGATGGCCAAAGCTGCCGTGGCATCAGGCTGAGGCCTGTTCTGCTTCAGCTCTTCGAAGACCTCGGCCGTGGCGTGCGGAGATGGGCACCACAGGAGCCGGAGGCGTGGGAAGTGAAGGGTCAGCAGGGTGAGCTTGGAGATCACGTCGTTGCTGGAGATCTCTTGGTGGAGGGAAGCCCGGGGGGTGAGAGAAAAAGATTTGCTGGCATCGAACTCAATGAGCAGGACAGGTCGTTTATAATAGCGAGACATGGAGACGCACTGAGAGTACAGCCTGCCGCTGTTGAGGGAGCCGATGAGGTCGCTGGTGCTCTTGCGCTCCACGCAGATATCCGGGGTGAGGATGTAGTCCCCGACTTCTAACGTCACGGGCTCGATGTCGATGCCCCGTCGATGAATCAAGGAGGGAAGCTCGCTGCGGAATTCACGCATGTCCACCACGATGCTGTGCTGCACCACCTTCTGGTGTTGGCCACCTAAGGAAAGCAGTGTGAGACTGTGAGGACCTTTCACCCTGATGAACGAACAGGAAGCCAAGCCCTAGCCTGAGTGCCGACGGATTGCCTCGTGGCAAGATGGGAAGCGGCGGTGAATTTGCCTTGCATCCTAAGGCATCCTAGCTTAGGAGTCAGGATGGAAAGAGTTAAGGATGAAGATACTCCAAAGATGAAAAGCCAAACTGCAGGTAGTCAGATAACAGATAATCAGAATGGAAGGGACCTTGTAGGTTATCTAGTCCAAGCCCCTTGCCCAAGCACCCTTGATGGCAAACTGATGGCACGTGTGCCAGAAGTGGCACGCAGAGGCATTTCTGCCAGCGCGTGAGAAGTTGCCTGGAAGAGCCCCCCACTCCACCAAAAAAGGACAGAGACTGAGACAGGGTCTTATAAAGAGTGGCAGAGAGCCCAAAACGGACCTGCTTTGCGAGTATCAATTGAAACGGTGGCTGCCGTGGAATCTCTGGCTAAATCCAAGTTGGTTTCGTCTCGTCCTTCTCTTTCTTCTGGAATTACCATGCTGGCCTTCTCTCTGAAAGGAAGAAGAGAAAAAGGATTAATGAACTTTCAAGCACTAAAACTATCCAGTTTGATTATGGGGGGGAAAGAATCCACTCCAGAGCCATCAACATGTTTTAATTCTTGAGTTAGTGATAAGACAGGCAGCTATAGAAATGTTTTAATGCATAAATAAATAAAATTCCTCCCATGACCACAAGGCATGGCCACTGAATGCTCTGCCTGGAAATGATGGACGGTGCCATTATCTATCACAGGGGTCTCCAACCTTGGCAACTTTAAGACTTGTGGCTGAGGAACTCTGGGAGCTGAAGTCCACAAATCTTAAAGTTGCCAAGATTGGTGACCCCTGATCTATCACACTGTCTCTGACTGGGGAAGGTCCGGCTTGTAACTCACCACTAGCTGGGAAACACACAAGGATGAATGGAAATATTTCGAATTTACTAACTTCTATTTCTGCAGGACAGAAATTGCGGTGATTAAATATAGGCAGTCCCTGACTTACAGCCATTCGTGTAGTGACTGTTTGAAGCACAAAGCACTGAAAAAAGTGACAGGACTTTTTTTTTCATGCTTACGGTCATTGCAACTTCCCATGATCACCTGATCAAAATTCAGATGCTTGGCAACTGGCTTGTATTTATGACCGCTCTCCAAGTCATATTATCCCATTTTGCGTCCTTCTGACAAGGAAAGTCAATGGGAAAGCGCTCTCTTGCTCACTCCATCCTTCTCTCCCTCCCTCCATCCTTCTCTCTCCCTTCCTCTTTCTCTCTAAGCTTTCCATCCATTTATCCATCCATCTACCAGTATCTATCTATCTATCTATCTATCTATCATTCCTCTATCTATCCATCCCTCAATCCCTCCACCCTTCCATCCATCCATATATCTCCATCCCTCTATCCACGCCTCCATCTTTCCATCCCTCTATCCATCCATCTATCCCTCCATCCATATCTATCTATCTGTCTGTCTGTCTGTCTGTCTGTCCGTCCCTCCCTCCCTCCCTCCCTCCCTCCATCCCTATCTATCCATCCATCCCCCTCCTTCCCTCCCTCTATCTAATTTATTTGCCATCCATCTCTTATCCAATGACTCGTCCTCTTTTTCCATTAGAGTGCTGGATTAAAACTGGAAAGGCTCAAATCCCTTTGGATGCCTTTCCACCGTTTACCATTCTCTCCACCCGCCATGCACAGAGAGAGAGATTGACCATACACCACTTCATCACCAAAGAGAAAATACGAACGCCTGCCTGCCTGCCTCCTACGGCTGCCGCCAATAAAGGGATGGGAGAGAATGCACAAAGACTCCCTCTGCCTGCTTTCTCTAACCTGTTATATAATTCACGGCCCATCCTCTCCATCCTTTTACATAATTTTGCTACCTTGGAAACATGGAAAGGGGAAGAGGATGACACGGGTTGCATAGCAACAGAAAGCTCCAGCAGTCTTCCAAAGGGTTAGAAATCTTTCTGGGGAGTTCTCGCAGACAATTGCGTTTATAGGAGCTGGCATTATAACTTGGCCAATTTTAGAGGAGGTGGTGGAAAAATTACTCATCCTTTGCGGTAGACCAGTTTAGGAAACTATACTGATTGCGTTGAACCTCAAGAGTCTGTAGAGTTTGGCTCTGGAGGTGGCTGCTAGATTGACAGCACACTCCAATATCCCGCCCCTGCTTGCTGCTCCCAATTTGCCCATTTTGGTGGGTTTTTGTTTTTGTTTTTAAACTAATCATATTGCTGTATTTTCTTTTTCATTTTACTCCCATGTTTTTTAAACTTTGGAATTAGAATTCAGAATTGGAATACAACAGAGCTGGAAGGGACCTCGGTGGCCTTCTAGTTCAGCCCCTTGCTCAAGCAGGAGGTTCTATATTTCCCTTTTATTTTTTCATTGGTTTAAGGTTGTGAGATGCCTAAAGTTTCGCCCCTCTTTACGAACTTTCTTGAAGAGAGGAGAGGGCCCTGATTCCCTTCATTAGCCACAGCTGTGAAGACAGTTGATAAGAAAGGCGTGCTGGGAGCAAACATGATTTTATCCTGTGTTGTTGTGGCTTATCTGTGTTCCTGGCGTCTTCCCAACTGTATGAGTTTTGCCGTGCCTTCGAGCCTGAAATTTTTGCTCCTGCCCTGCCAAACTAATTGCTTCAGTTTGGCTTGTTTGTACTTTTAAGTGACAGTTTGTGTTGACCACGTTTTGGGCTTAATTGTCTGCAGCCAAAGGCTGTTCCTGGGAGAGTTTTCCTCCAGCCAGAAGGTAACCTGGACACTGGGGGCAAAGTTGGAGATAAAGAGATTCTTACTGCTTATCTGTGTTGCCTTTGTGCCACGCCCCTTTGGGTCATCACAATGGGGTTGCTGCAAAGGTAATTCTGAAAAATGGACCCAAGTGACTTTTTTCAGTGCCGTTGTAACTTTGAACAGTCACTAAATGAAGTGTTCTAAGTTGAGGACTACCTGTACTGTGTTGAGTCTTTGGGGCAAATTGTCCCGTTTTACTCTGTAGGGTTGTGGTCTCTAGGGACTTATGATAAACTGAAGCCACACCACCATTCGACACTGCTCAAACTGCCCCACAGCTGATTGTTGCTGACACAACACAAAGTATTAATGGTTACTACTAAAGGCAAAACCAAGGAGGCCTCTTACCGAATGAGTTTTTCAAAAGCTTCCTTCTCTTTCCTTAGGGTGGTAAGGTAGCGCTGTTCTTCTGTCGACCCTCCATAGATCAGGAAATAAACCCTGCAAGGCAAGACAGAAAAACCTTTTCAAGTCCAAAAGGCGTTGGCTGGATGGCAAACCCACTCCATCCCAGCTTGCCAAGTAAGCCACAATGGCTGGGCACATTCGTAACAGCTAACCCATGAATCACGTCTTATGTATCACAGCAGCAGACTCTACTAAATGATCATCGGGTGAATGAGAATCCAGCTAATTTGTACCCCAGTGCTTCCCTGAATATCAAAATAAATAAAACATAAAATATGGCCTCCATAGCACCTTCCCAATTCTACGCAGGTGTGTCATAATCTCCTTGTCTTGGGCCAGTCCTGGATTCTCTAAGCCAGGGGTAAGGAACGTTGGCTCTTTTATCACTTATGGACTTCAACTCCCAGAATTCCTGAGGGAGCCATAAAAGGTTCCCCATCCCTGGCCTACTGGTTTTTTCAGTTGTGAGGGAAATCAATTTTTGACTTGAATGGGACTGTTTAATATACAAATGTAGGACATACAAAGAATATATATAAAAATATGTCCTACATTTGTATATTAAACAGTCCCATTCAAGTCAAAAATTGATTTCCCTCACAACTGAAAAAACCAGTAGGCCAGGGATGGAGAACCTTTTATGGCTCACTCAGGAATTCTGGGAGTTGAAGTCCGTAAGTGATAAAAGAGCCAACGTTCCTTACCCCTGCTCTAAGCCTTTAAGCAACGAGATTTTCCGCTTTAATAAAAATTAAGATGAAGAATCTCCCACTTAATTAGAATTAAACCTTTTGATTCATCCTGTAGAAAGGAGAGGCTGTGATCAGATTTCACAACCTACATGTCCTTCCTCTTTATAAGACCTTGGATAAATACTGCAAAATGACTGCAGGCACGTATTCATTTCTCCAGGCCAAATCCAGTTGGGTTTATTTTTTTTTAAAAAAAGAAAGAAATGGCATTATTTTCATAAATAGAAGACAACATTTGTTGCTCAGAGTTGGAACTGTGGCCCTCTCTAAGCTCAGTTATTTTCTTGCAGAGGTTTCATGACCCGACTGGGTAACATCATCAGAGCTACAGGGAGTGGAGTTTGCTCTCTGTTTATACAGTGGTTTGCTTTGTTAGTGTTGGTGGGAATGTCCTCAGTGGCTTCTTCATTAAGCGGTTCATTACAGCATTGTTAGTGCTCTTAATCCCACTAATTGGGTAATGGAATGCCTGCAAGAAAACAAGGGAAGTTCAGAGTCTGTAATTTCTCAGCCATCAAAGTCATATAGGGTGACCTGGAGGGCTGAGAATCTCTACAGACTTTTAGCTATATAATTTGGGATGAACCCCCTTGGAATGGTGTGGGAGTAGGAATGGATTTCCAGAGAGAACGAAACTGCAGACTACAGGAACCAGGAGCCCTAATTCAGGGGACTCTGAGAACACAGGAAAAACCTCCAAGTGGTCTCAAGGACCCTCTAAAAGGATGCAAATGACCAGCTGTCTGCAGGGAATATAAATCCTTCCACTCCCCACCATCCGGTCAGAGCCGAAGAAGCTTCTTGGATGAGAAGCGAAACATCTTCAAAGGAAACAACAAGAAAGCTCAGTTGCCTCCTTTTTCTAAAAAAAAAAAAAAAAAGCACCTTTGGGACAAGCAAGCTCAGAGACCACCAAAGACCTCACATTTTTTTTGTCCGAATCAGCCTGCCATTGCTCCCCTTCCAAGCCAAGTTACCTCAACGGCTTCCCTGGTCTGCTCGCCTTGTAAACTTCCAGCTGGCGAACAAAACTCAGCTCTGCGTCGTACAAGACGACGTATCTGGGCTCCACCTCCTGCAAGACGGACGTGAGGGCGTAGGGATCCCCGCAGCCCTTCAAAGGATGGATGACCATCAGCGGCTCCTTCAGGATCCCGTAATAGGCATCGGAGGAGGACAGCTTGAATGGGAGATCTTCTGACCTTTCCCCGTTGCTCTCCTGGCTGCTGTGGAGGCCCTCAGAATCTTCTCCTTCTTCTTCTTTTCCTTCTACCGTGATATTTTCCTGCTCCTCTCTGTTCAACATCTGTGTCAAAGTTAATTCGGCCTTTTTCTTCCTGCTTTTTGGTTTGGAGAGTTCTGGCTTGGCCCGTTTGGCTGGCGGTTCTCGGCCGCTCTTGTCACGGGCCTTGGCCTCTCTCCGGTTCTTTGGCCCGGGGGCGCTCGCTTCCTTCTCCGACCCAAAGGTTCTGTTGTAGAGCCTGGTTAAATAGGCTTCGGCCCCGAGGGTGATGTATTCCTTGAGCTGAGCGCAGGTGCGGTCGTCGCTGGCACAAACCAGCACTCGCCCTGCAGACAAAGGAGAGTTTTCCACGCTTACAGCTTGAAAGCAAACCCATCTTTCCCCTCCTACCGCTGGTCCTCGAGGGACAACCAGAGCTGGGTCCAGAAGCGGGTTGTGCCTGACTTTATGATGCTGCGGTTGATAAGTGAATCACGCAGTCGTTAAGCAAATCCAGCTCTCTTGACTTTGCTGGTTGGAAGATGGCTGGGGGGGGGGGGAAGGTCACAAATGATGACCATGGGATCCATTGTACATGCCAGTTGCCAAGCACCTGAATTTTGACCGGGTGGGCTGGCAGGAGGCTGCAACAATCACTAGTGCAAGGACCAGTTGTACGTCCCTCTTTTTTCAGTACCATTGTAATTTTGAGTGGTCACTAAAGGAATGGTTGTAAGTCGAGGACCATCTGTATTTTTAACGGAAAAAATAAGCATGGAATCTTTACCAAATAATGCAGCTGTCCTCACTCCCTAATCAAAGTGCTACTGTTTTGGGATTCAGACAGCCTGGAACACACTTTTGTATCTGAAGTTCAATGCAGAGATTTCAGGATGGAATGAAGGGGTATCTATCTATCCTTCCTTCCTTCCTTCCATCCCCCTCCCTTTCTCCTGTTCCTTCTTCCCTCCTTCCCCTCCCTCCTTCCTTCCTCCCTCCCTGCCTGAAAAATCTCCCCCTTTACACAGCTCCAAAGCTACTTTATGTTTTACGACTTCAACCAATTTATGATTTTGACAATGCTAATAATGGTCCAGGCTGCCTCAGGAGATGGTATTTTTCTTTTAATTTGAGGCTGGACCTTAGGAATGGAAGCCTCGACCAGATGGCTTTAGAGCTGTTTTCATATAGGATTCCCAGATTATTTTACAGTATCACACCAAAGCATCTTTACAGGGAGCCTCTGTTTGCTGGAGGCAACAGAGTCCTTTCAGAAGTGATGTGGTGTCTGCTTCCACTTTCAAAATAAACAGGGCAGATGCTCCAATGATGTTTCTCGCTGTCTCACCCTCTCCATCCTTGTCTGGAGGTACGGCCTCACCTGGTCCACCCAGGGCTTCGCTGTTGGTGTTCTCCTCTTCAATCTCCTTCAGCACTTCTCCCAGAGCTTCCCACTTGGGACTGCTTTCCAGGACCAATTCCCGCTTCTGTTCTGGAACACAGGTGATGCATCAGGTTTATCTATGTGCAGCATCGGCCCAACATCAAATCTTTTTCTTTTTAATTTGCTGGCTGGAAACTTGTACAGGAGCACCAGAACAATTTTGGAATAATCCTAAAAATCCTTTGAGAGCAGTGTGCCCTTTATCCTCAGATTTCCCCCCCCCCCCAAAAAAAAAACCCTATACAGGTAATAACAACCACAATTGAGCCCAATATTTATGTTGCTAAGTGAGAAATTTGTTAAGTGAGTTTTGCCCCATTTCACTATCTTCCTTACCATCTTTGTTAAGTGAATCACTGCACTTGTTAAGCTAGATGTCAACTCATAAAATATTTCTACGGTCTTTTGAGAGTTGCCAACAGAAAGGGAAGGGGGAACAGTATGGCAGCTTGCATTCCATAAATGTTTTCAAAGATAGTCTCTTGGTGACTGAAATCTATGCCGCACAAAATTCTAACTGGAGAGCATGATTGATGACTCTTAGCTATGGATGTGTCCCATTGGAGAATATGAATTACGATACACCCAGAGGCTGGGAGGAAAACCAGGGTCAAGGGTGACAATGAATGACGTGTCTCAGAGTCGGCTACACCCAGGCAGTGCCGGACATGTTAACTCCCAATAAATCCTTTGGAAGTTTGGCTCAAGACTCATGATTTAAATGGGGATAACTGCCAGAATCCTGACAGCTAGCTGACTCTAAGGCACATCATTCATTGTCAACCCGCTTGTTAAGTGAATCTGGCTTTGCCATTGACTTTGCTGGTTGTTCTATAATAGTCACTAAATGAACTGCTGTAAGTCAAGAACTACCTGTACAGCTTAGGCTACATCAGTGAAGAAGGGCGTGTTATACCTTTGGCTTCTTTGACATCTGTTTTCTCTGAGCCTTTTTTTTTCTTACTCGCGTTATCCTCTGGCAGGCGATAAACTCTGCTCCGGGCATTCAGGAACATTGATGTACTGGAATCAAGAAAAAGCCAACCTGGGAGAGGAATACAAAGATAAGAGAAGAGAGATAAACATTAAATATAAACCAGGCCAGTGATGTTCAAAGGAGGTTGACCCATTTTGTTCTTTAGCAATGCAGGTGTTTGGAGCCGTTAGATCAGGGGTCTCCAACCTTGGCTCCTGGAAGCCTGGCGGACTTCAACTCCCAGAATTCCACAGCCAGCTTTGCTGGCTGTGGAACTCTGGGAGTTGAAGTCCGCCAGGCTTCCAGGAGCCAAGGTTGGAGACCCCTGCGTTAGATAATCCTCATCTCACGACCGCAGGGGAGCCTATCGGTTGTGATCGTTGAGAGATGACGGTTGCAACTTGGAGGTCTTCTTACGACCAATTTGATTTTACAACCTTTTTCTGTGGTGTCCATTAAGCAAATCACCATGGCCGTTAAGTGAATCCACAATCATTATGTAAACTCATTGTTTGCTATGGGGCATTTTTGTCAAAAACCCGTAGTGAACACCAGTTTGCAGGAAAAGCATCACAAATTGTGGTCATGTGATCTTGGAACGCTGAAAACAGGGGCCGGTTGCCAAAAGGATGAAAGGATCTTAATCCTATTTATATCGACCCTTCAAGTTTTGCATTGGAGGCAAGATTTTATAAATCCAACAAATTGGCATAAAAAGTATGTAAAGACTAGAATAACAGAGTTGGAAGGGACCTTGGAGGTCTTCTAGTCCAACCCCCTGCCTAGGCAGGAAACCCTACACCACTTCAGACAAAATGGTTATCCAACATCATCTTAAAAACTTCCTGTTGTTGGAGCATTCACAACTTCTGGAGGCAAGTTGTTCCGCTGATTAATTGTTCTCACTGTCAGGAAATTTCTCCTTAGTTCTAAGTTGCTTCTTTACAATTAACAAAGTGTGCCTTTTAGTGTTGATTAATGTTTTGTACCTTAATAAATATCCCTATCACAAATAGATAATAAACCAGGAAATTCACCCCAAGTCCTATCATGTGAAGGACTGATATGTCAACAAAACGAGGGATTTCAAAATAAAAGCTGAAAGGAGAAGCCAATTCTTTTTTATTTTCCGCCAACATACTTGTTTGAGGCAGGCATATGTGCCATGCTCCCTTCCCTACAATCCCAGAAAAAGATTCACCACTTCATTTTACTTTTGGTTTGAACTTGCCCCAACAGATGGCATCAGAAACGCTAATAGTTTCCACGTGTGATAAATGTCCTGAAATAGCCCAGCTTCCAGATCCTTAGCTTTCTCTCCTTTCCTTCCTGGTGACCAAGAGCTCCTTATATAATGACTAAGGCATCTGATGAAAACGGTACATGTTTTCAAGCAGCAGCCGTTAAGTGGGAGGCTGAATATATCTCGTGTCCTCCAGCCTTCTGGAGGGATGGGAACATTCGGGAACATTGGTCCGCATGTGTTTGTCGTTGTGCTTCTAATTAAAACTTTTCACTTTTCATCGGGGAGTGAACCGAGCCATGCCTACCTGAATTCTGACCGAAAGCTTTTTCCGACACTTTGAGGGATTCTAAAAGGTGAAGGAAAGTGACGCAGTCATACTGAGTCAAGTACTGTAGCAACGTGCGGAGGATCTTCAAATCTTGGACCAGAGATTTGGTCTTGGATCCAAGCTGGTGCCAAAGAGGATCTAAATAGTGACGGATGGTCTGGAAATAACAGCATTGGGAATAATCGTTAGTGATCTATGCTTGATTCAAACCAGCTGATCTCTTAACAGATTTAACAATAGCAATAGCCCTTAAACTTAAATAACGCTTCACAATACTTTGCAAACAGCTCAGAGAGGGCTGTAGAGTCACCATACTGCTTCCCAACAGTCTGGCTCCTCATTTTACCGACCTTGGAAGGATGGAAGGCTGAGTCAACCTTGAGCCAGTCAGGATAGAACTGCAGAGTTAGCCTGCAATACTGACTTCTAATGCAATTTTTAGTCTTTAGAGCCTGCAAACCTTTAAAAAGAACCAAGTCATAGGTTTCTTTCCATTCTTTAATGTTGCCCATTCACAGCCACACCTGTATTATATATATATCTCCCCCCCCCAAAAAAAAAAATTCTGAATCCAACGATGTTATGATCCTGGCACACAACCTCCAAATAAAAGAACATTTATTTCATTGTTAACGAGCTTACAATAAGCAAGCCAGAGATTTAGAGACCTCATAAAACATTCTTTTATGTGAAAACACAGTTCAATTATTAACAGATGTCAGCCCCTCCATTACCAAAAAAAAAGAAAAAGAAAAAAAAAGAGACAGACTATGTTCCCTAAACTAAACACAGCTGGAAAGAAAGGAGAAAAGTTCAACTGGAGAGTTTTGACTAGGTGCTGCTGATGCTCATGATATTTCCCAAACATAAAATTATTATTATTATTTATTATTATTATTTATTATTATTATTATTATTATTTATTATTATTGTTGTTGTTGTTGTTGTTGTTGTTGTTGTTGTTGTTATTATTATTATTATTATTATTATTATTATTTTAAAAAAGCCAGAGCAGAATTCCTTCCAAAAGCAGATGCACAATCTGAGGAGGATTTTGCTAAATTAAGGCAAGGGAAACTGCCATTAATGCATGTTAAGATGGACAGCTTCTTCGGATAGCCAACAATCAACAGAAACTTCACTATTTTTTTTTCCCTCCTTACAACTTAGCATTCCCTCCTCTGAGCTGGGATTCTGCCCCGGAATAGCCTTCAAGTGCCAGAGTTGAGAAGCTGAAGGCTCTTTCATCTTCATTTCAGCTCCGCAGACCATTATCTCCTCATTCCTGGATGACCATTTCCTCCTGACAAGTTTCAACCACAACGAAGTGCAACTTAGATCTTGCAAATGCAGCTTTAGTAATCAGCCCAGAAATTCCATCGAATCAGAGGGAACGTGAGTCCAAGTTTAGAACTAGCCCAGGTTTGAAAGGGGTACATTTTGATTAGAAGACAGACACGTCACTACTTTCGAGACTTAGGATGCCACGAATCGATACAATCCACAGGGCAAGAGAAGGGCGCACCCGGCTTCGCCAAAGGAGAGGTACCTTCTCGAACGCCGTGCCGATGGCATTTTCTAAGGACAGATCCTCCACTTCCAGAGCAGGGTTGCACTGCTTCAGTTCTTTCAGACACGCGTTCAGGATGTCCAGGATGGAGCTCTGGATGGCGCGCATGGCTGGCGTCACAGTGATGTGGATTTCCACCACTTCGGGCTTGTGTCGCTCTAAAAAAGAGTGCACCACCGCGTGAAACCTGGGGAAGAGAAAGGCAGGAAAATGGAACTCAGCAAAGAGCTGGACAAATCAACCCCTCCCCCATCCTGGTTCCTAGCTGGTTCCCAAGCAGTTCATCTAAGTCCTCAGATTGGAAAGATCTTTTCAGGGTTTTGTTTTGTTTTGTAAAAAACATTTCGCTCCTCATTCAAGAGGCTTTGTGGTGGCCCGGCGGCCACTGATCCCCTCCAGCAGCCGAATCAGAGGAGGAGGAGGAGGTAGTGTGAGAGTCAGGACCAGCATTGGGAAAACCTGGGAGCTCCAAGGAGGAAGAGGGAGTGGAGCTGTCAGAGAGAGAGAGAGAGAGAGAGAGGCTGTCAGCCCTCAGATGGAGAGTCAACAGCCCCCAGGCCTGGAGGTGGCTAATGAGGAAGAGGAGGAGAAGCTGGGTCCCGTGCCTGAGATGCGAATGCACAGAAGGCAGAGGAGAGGAGAGCAGTGGAAATCTATGGGCCGGTCCTTGGGACCGAAGAGCCACCGCTGCTAGCAAAGCCCCACCCTAGCTCTGGGGATAAAAGGCAGGTGTGGCACAGACCTATTTATCTCCTAGGCCGTGAGAGAGAAACTTTTGCTGGTGTTGCTGGCGGTCCTAATAAAGGAATCATTAATTGAACTACAGAGGGTTTGTCGTGTTTGGGGAGCTGGGTCAGAACAGGCTTCTTCAGTTCTGGGTGAGAAACGAAATGTTTTCAGAAGGGAAAAAACCCCCAAGGAATTCCAGTTGCCTTTTGGAAAACCATCTTGGGGACAACCATGGCCAAGATGACTGAGAATCTCCCTAGATCCTTCCCACCCTTAAGCCACCTTACCTCGGCCAGAGATACAGCTTCCTCACGAAAAGGTTTCGCATGACTCTTTCCACATGACAAAAGCCGGTGTTGAAAGCCAGCGCGTTATCGGTGAAGGCTTTGACAAAACCTTGCTTGTTCTTCTGGCGATAAAGCCTCAAGATAAAAGCTTCTTGGCAAGACTCGATGATTCTGTGGGCTTTGTACACCAGAATTCCTGGAGGAATAACAAGAATAAATTGGAAGCAGAGGGTGAGGAGAGGGTGAGGAGTCCAGGACAAAGCACACGAAGAGGACGTGAAGTCTTTCAAGGCAGGTCAAGAACTTGAAAGGTTCCGCTGATGAGGCAGCCTGAGACGTTTTAACTATCCTCTGGCACCTTCTCCACAGAGACAAGAACAGAGGCTTTTAATTCCTCCTTCAGGACAACGGTGGCCTGGTTCGAAATCGGCTCAAGGGATTCAAACAAGAACCGGAAGTACTCCCTGATCTTAGAAGAATTATTCCAATGAAATACCAAAGCTTTATGGGACCCATCGATTCAGAAATATGACCCGTGGAATACAGCAGGGTTCACTCTCAGATAAAAGCTCATAGGGTTAAGGAACAACCACTTATGATCAATCGGAATCTCCAGGAAGCCACAAGCGGCACGTAAAAGCAATAGTTGGTGGCCCTGTTTCTTTTCCTGAACGTGACTTTAAACAGTTGGGTTTCTCCCTCAATAAAAGACAGATCTAAAAATCAAGGGATCCTAGAGATTTCCAGGACTGAACACAACCACTTTTTCCTAATGCTACAAATCAGCCACAAATGCCCTCACTATTCTGTGACATTTTTATCCCAACCTTTCCCCTAAACTGGTCAGTGGTCTTATAACCTGTTCCAGAGATGGTATTCAGCCAGTTCTGACAGGTTCTGGAGAACCGGTAGCAAACATTTTGAGTAGTTCGGAGAACTGGCAAATCCCACCTCTGACTGGCCCTGCTCCTATCTGTTCTCTGCCTCCCATTGAATCCCAACTGATGAGCTGGGTCTTCTTTTGTTGCCCTGCACAGGAGAATGGAGCTGAAAAGCAGGTTAAGTGGGGTGAGGAGGGAAGGGGATTTTGCAGTATATCCTTCTCCTGCCACACCCACAGAACCAGTAGTAAAAATTTTGGAATCCCACCACTGCCCTATTTCCCATCTCCAGTTTTAGCCATCGGCTTTATGGTTTTTTTCCCCAACCTTGGCTACTTGAAGACAGGCGGATTTCAACTCCCAGAATTCCCCAGCCAACGTAGTAAACGTTACATATGCTGGCTGGGAAACTCTGGGAGTTGGAATCCGCGCATCCTAATGTTGCAGAGGTTGGGAAACCCTGGCTTAGAGAGACAGAAAGTGAGAAGTTCAAGATTATCCTGCAAACCTCATGATCTAATTCCAGCAATATCTCTAACTAAACCACACAGGTTTTTCGGGCAGAAAAGAATGTCCTGAGCACGCCTCCATGACTAACTAGTAGCTTACGCTGCGTTTTTAATAGAGCTTCTCCCATACTGACCTCTAGTGGGAATGATCCTATAAAACAAAGAGCATTATTTGAAATTTCCCTACATGTGAACCAAGAGGAACAACGGCCCTGCATTTTTCAGTCTAGACGCAAAACTATGCCTAGCATGCTGAAAAGCAGGAATGACACCCAGTTGTAAACTTCTTACCAGTGATAAGATCTGCAGGAATCCTGTCGGTCAGAAAATCCACCACCAGAATTCGGCTAGTGGCAAAAATAACCCCTCCCTGGCTGTAGACCTCATAACGGCCGCTGCTGGCAATTTCATTTGTAACTTGCCGAGGAAGATAAGCAACGTTTTCGGTCTTTAACTGGTCAATGAAATATTCCTGACAAAGGAAAAATGATTCAGAGTAAAGAGGAAGATAAGCAACAGTTTACGGTCTTTCAATTATTTTAAAATTGTTTTTTTTTTTATTTCTGCAAACCTTAGGCTTCCCAAATTCATCGTCAACTATTAAACCTAAGTGGGGAAGTTTGGCTACATCAGAATTGGTTTCAGCAAATGAGTTTTCCTGGAAAAGGCCAGTAACATGTAACATTTTATGTCTCCTGTTAACTAATGATATTCAAATGCCTACCGATAGTACAAATCAGGAATAACACCTTTATTTAATTTAATGGGCTCCATTACTTGACAAATATTTTATAGCATTGCAATTTAAGGATGTTTATAAAGGAACAATTCAGATTTATAATGTGATCTATGAATGCCTGCTTAGAAGTAAAGTGCATTTTTTCAGTGGGATTGCTTTTCTTATATGTTCCTAGAACTACGTTCAGATATGTATGTATGTATGTAGACAGACAGACAAGATAGATGGATGGATGGATGGATGGATGGATGGATGGATGGATGGATGGATGGATAGATAGATAGATAGATAGATAGATAGATAGATAGATAGATAGATAGATAGATAGATCAGGGGTTCCCAACCTGGGGTGTGTGAGACGATATTCCAGGGGGTGCGAGAAAAGTCCAGGTAAATAATAGGATATCGGCTATATGTTGGCATTTTTATTTATTATTTATTTCAGGGGGTGCGAGGTTCGAGTGAAATTTCTTTAGGGGTGCGGGGCGAAAAAAAGGTTGGGAACCACTGTAGATGATGGATGGATGGATGGATAGATGGATAGATAGATAGATAGATAGATAGATAGATAGATAGATAGATAGATAGATAGACAGACAGACAGACAGACAGACAGATGGATGTCCCTCAATTTCTGGATAGTCTCTCAGCCCAACCTACCAGGATATGTTCATTGCCTTGAGTTATTTATAAATAATAATAAAATACAGGATGTAAATAAATAAATCTCTCATGGGGGGGGGGGTTCTGCCAGAACACCCTCACACAAATGATGTTACAAGGCTAGCCTGTCACAGGACATGAAAGTTTGGGTGGAGAGTTTTCTGCTACACCACATTTGAGTAAAGACTTTCACAAACTGGATCTTCATCCACAGAAGGTCTATACCAGAGCTCTTGAAACTCAGTGACTTTGGGTCAATCCCCAGGAGACGGTGAGTTCTAGCCCCACCTTAGGCGGTGGATGAACGATGGATGGATGGGGAGCAACAGGTTAAAACTAAACCCTTGCAAGACCGAGTGGCTCTGGGTTTGGGGTTCGTTGGCTCAGGGAGAATTGCTACCTTTGGTCTTGGATGGAGTGGCACTACCCCAAACAGACCCTGTACATAATCTAGGGGTTTTCCTGGACTCACAACTCCTTCTCAAAGAGCAGGTGGCGTTTGTGCAACTACGGGTTGTGCACCAGTTACGCCCTTTCCCGGACCAACAATCTCCACTCACAGTCACTCATGCCTTAGTCACTTCCCACCTTGACTATTGCAATGGGATCTACTTGGGGCTTCCCTTGAAGAGCATCCGGAAGCTCCAGTTGGTGCAAAACGCAGCAGCCCGCATGATTTTGTGCAGACCCTGGTGTGCACATGTATCGCCTCTCCTGAGGGAACTGCCTTGGTTCTGGGTGCAATTCAAGGTGCTGGTTGTCACCTTTAAAGCTCTTCATGGTTTGGGACCAGGTGATCATCTCTTGCCAGTCACATCTACCCAACCCATTAGAGCGGGGAGGCAGGGAATCCTGCAAGGGAGATACACCTGGTGGGACCCAGAAGGGCCTCCTCTGTGGTGGCTCCCTTTCTCTGGAACATCATCCCCCCAGAGATTAGAACACCCCCCCTCTCTAACACTCTTCCAGAAGGGGCTGAAGACCTGGTTCTGCCAGCAGGCCTGGGGAACCCAGAGCGGGATGGAGCCCATCAAATGGCTTGTGTGATCTGCTGTTGCCTGGGCAGGATGGGTGGGTGGGAGTTGGGGGATGGTTTTGTTCTGTTGTATTTTATCAATTTATTTGATTCTTTTTATTAGTTTTTATTGTTTTAAATGTGGTTTTACATTCTGTAAGCTGTCTTGAGTCGCCATGGCACAATAGGTGGCAATATAAGTTCAATAAATAAATTAAAATAAATAAAGAAGGCTGGGTAATTTTAGGCCAATCAGCAGGAGACGGTGAATTCTAGTCCTGCCTTCACACACTGTATAACAGCATGGTATGCTGGGCTAACAGCCACGGACAGGAAGGCATTATAGAGAATGATCAATTCTGCACAAGAAGCCATCAATTGCTCTCTAAACACCACTGGATGACATCGCCCAGGTCTCGCTGTTTCAGCAGAGTAAGGAAGATACACAGGGATGATTCACACCGAGGCCAGTGTTTCTTTTCGCTTCTACCATCAGGCAGAAGACATCGAAGCATAGCCATCCAGACAAACAGGTTTAAACACAGCTTCTACCCACGGGCTGTCAGACACTTAATCAGAATCACTCCACGCACATATGGAAAGGTGTGACTAGTCCTTCCCTCCCAATTACTTGTATAGGCATTATTCTCTATGCATTGATGTAGTTTTGTATTTTCTGTTATGGATTGCACCAGAGGCGCTAAACCAATTTCGTTGTATATATGATGTACAATGGCAATAAAGACTATACTATACTATAACTATAATATACCAATACCATACCTATACCATACCATACTTATACTATACCTATACTATACAATACTAATACTATAATCATACCTATACTACACTATACCTATATTATACCTATATTATACTATACCTATACTATATCTATACAATACTAATACTAATATAATACTAAACCATACCATACCTATACTATACTTATACTATACCTATATTATACTATACCTATACTATACCTGTACAATACTAATACTAAACTATACCATACCTATATTATACTATACCTTTACAATACTATACCTATACCATACCATACCTATGCTATACCTGTACCTATACTATACTGTAACTATACTATAACTATACTACATCATTATTATAACTATACTATGCTATACTATATACCAATACCATACCTGTACCATACCATACTTATACTATACCTATGCCTATATTATACAATAATACTATACCATATCATATCTATACTGTACTATACCTATATTGTACTATATCTATACTATATTTACACAATACTAATGCAATACTGAGCCATACCATACCTATACTATGCTTATACTATACCTATATTATATTATACTATACCTATACCATACCTAAACAATACTAATACTAATACAATATTAATACCAAACTATACCATATCTATACTATACTATACCTATACAATACTAATACTATACCTATACCATACCTATGCTATACCTGTACCAAAACTATACTGTAACTATACTATAATTATACTACATTATTAGTACTACTATACTAAGCCACGGAAGCCAATTGGGCGACTTTGGCCCAGTTTCCTCTCTCTTTCTCTCTCTCTCGGCCCAGCCTACCTCACAGGGTTGTCGTTGTGGTGGGGAAAATAAAGAGCACTGGATCCTCTGCTTGGACTTGTCCCAAAACCCAGGCGGGGCCTCACTCTGCCCTCCCTCCCTCCCTGAATGACAGGTCTGGCCTTCCCACCCGCTAGGCTTGTACAAGGCCAGGCCAAGGCGCGGCGTTAACCCGGGTTGAGAGCGTCCCGTGGAAACGCGGCCGGGCTGAGGGTCGCCCCTACCTCCTCCGCGGGGCTGGTGTTCAGCACCAGGACCAGCCGGGTGGGCTCGCAGTAGAGGCGAAGGAAACGCAGGAGCAGCCGGTCGACGCCCAACCCGCGGGCGCAGATGACCAGCCCGTCCTGGTGGAAAAGATCCAGGAAGATCTGCGTTTCGTGCTCCAGAGGCGGCCCGGCCGCCATGGCTACAGGCTGTCACTGGCAGCCTCTCTGCGCACGCGCAGGGAAGAACCACGGAGCGGGAGAAGTAGAGCGACGCGCGGAGACTTTCCTGGGGCGCTCCTTTCAGGCCGGAAGCTCGTTCTTCTATTGATGCGGAGCGGGAGGAGGGAGAGGGGTGGGGGGGGAAACAAGGCACCTGCAAAGGAGGCACCCCTGGAGCGGCTCTCGCCGATTACAGCTACAGACAGCGCTGCTGCCATCTAGCGGTCGGCAGGTTGATTGTTTCAGGCTTTATTGCAATTTGAAAACACCGTTCTGGAGGGCTTATAGCAAGTATGGAACATCAGAATAGAGTTTTAAAAAATACCCAACACAAGAAGCCAGAAGGGATGGCCACGACCTGTATAGCGATTAAAACAGCAGAAGAAAAGGGGTAGTTTGGATGGCCAGGACTTCTGCCTCCTCCTCCACTAGCATCCAGGATCCAATGTTGCAATTATATCTCCATAGAAGAGGGGAAAAGGGAAAGGAACTTAGGAAAGGGGAAGAGGAGGGGAGGGGAAAAGAAGGAAAGGGAAGGGGAAGGGGAGGAAAGGAAGAAGGGGAAGGAAAGGAAAGAGAAGGGAAGGGAGAAGGGAAGGGAAGGAAGGAAAGGAAAGGAAAGGAAAGGAAGAAGGGGAGGAAAGGAAAGGAAAGGAAAGGGGAAGGGGAGGAAAGGAAGAAGGGGAAGGAAAGGGAAGAGAAGGGAAGGGGGAAGGGAAGGAAGGAAAGGAAAGGAAAGGAAAGGAAAGGAAGAAGGGGAAGAAAGGAAAGGAAAGGAAGAAGGGGAGGAGAGGAAAGGAAAGGGGAAGGGAAGGAAAGGAAGAAGGGGAAGGAAAGGAAAGAGAAGGGAAGGAAGGAAGGAAAGGAAGAAAGGGAGGAGAGGTAAGGAAAGGAAAGGAAAAGAAAAGGGGAAGGGGAGGAAAGAGAAGGAAAGGGAAGGGGACATTTTTAAGGCCTTGGCCACTTCAACTCCCAGAATTCGCCAGCCCTGCTGGGAATTGAAGCCCACAGGTCATCCCGGCTTTCAAGAGTCCCGTTCAAGAGCGTGCAGTTCTCCCACCAAACCCTCCGTGCCAACTGCAACCCCTCCGCGGCTTTGAATTGCGGCAGCCGCGCCCACCCCCGTAGCCCAAGACAGTCCCGGGCAGGGCTCCGCCTCTGTCGAAGGCGCGTGCACGCATCCGCCCGGACACCGGCCGGCCTGGCCTTCCCTTCCAGGATCCCTGCACGTCCCCGCTGCCGCTACTGCTGCTGCCGCCGGTGCTACCTGCTGCTGGTCCCACCATGATTTTCTTGCTGGCTTTCTTTGCCAGCATCTTCCAGACAGGTGAGCAGCAGGTGGGGCGGGCAAGGGAAGGGCCCGCGCTGCAGCGTCTCTGCAAGGCGCCCGGTGGATGTCTCAGCAACCGCTTTGTTCTTCGGCTCTATCCCAAAGCTGCGTGTCAAGGCTTCCAGACACCCCCCCGGCTCAGTCCTTTCTGGATCCGTCCCAGGGTGAGGAGGGTTGGGGAATCTTCCTTTCCCCACGTGCAAACGACCCCGACCCTCATTCTGTTGTCCTGCCAAGGGGATTCGAAGCCTCTCCTTTTGCAAATGCCGTTGACGCCCCTTCCAAGGTTAAGCGGGAATTAAAAGGACCAGATCACTTTCAGACGAGAGGGATTCGCCTTTTCTACCCCCCCCCCTCCGATTGGAGTGAGATGAGGCTGCACTTTTACGGGAGGCCTTTGGGACTCTGGCCTCGATCTACCTTCATTCTTCAAGACATCTTTACATCCTTGCTGCGCCAGCAGCTCTGCACCCTTTCCCCACTCAGCTCTGAGCTGCACCCTTTCCCCACTCAGCTCTCGTGGCTTGAAGGGAAGATGCTGTCCACACACAAGCTATTAACACAAGTAGTCCTCGATTTGCAACCCCCCCAAAAAAGAGACTGGAAAGTTTCCTGGTTTAAGTGGTGCAGTTGTTAAGCAAGACGTCCCCCTGCCCCCCTTCACTTGTCAGAAGCTGGCTGGGAAGATTGTGAGTGGCCTTGAAAAACGGCGCTTTAAAAAAAGTGACTTGTGACTTGATCCTCACACTTGCAACATCACTTGGTCCCCACTGTCACATAATCCAAATTCAGGCAACTGGCATGTATTTACCACAGTGCTGGCATCACATGATTGGCACGTGATGCCTGCCGGTTTTTGACAAGCAAAAGCAATGGGGATGGGAAGGTGGATTCACTTAAGGAGGACATGATTCATTTAACAACTGCAGTGAGTCACAATCACCATGACCAAAAAAAAAAAAAGATGGTAGAATCAGGCAAGACTCACTGCCTTGCTTAGGAGTGGAAATTCTGGGGCCCATTGTGGTTGTAAGTTCAAGGCTATCTGTCATAGATAGAATAGATAGAAATAGATAAAATTCTTTGTTGGCCAAGGGTGATTGGACACACAAGGAATTTGTCTTGGTGCAAATGCTCTCAGTGTCCATAAAAGAAAAGATTCGTTCCTCAAGAGTCAAGAGAAGAAGAAGAGGAGGAGGAAGAGAATAGAATAGAATTTGTCTTGGTGCAAATGCTCTCAGTGTACCTAAAGGAAAAGATACATTCGTCAAAAGGAGGAGGAGGAGGAGGAGAATAGAGAATAGAATAGAATAGAATAGAATTTGTCTTGGTGCAAATGCTCTCAGTGTACCTAAAGAAAAAGATACATTCGTCAAAAGGAGGAGGAGGAGAATAGAGAATAGAATAGAATAGAATAGAATAGAATAGAATAGAATAGAATAGAATAGAATAGAATAGAATAGAATAGAATTTGTCTTGGTGCAAATGCTCTCAGTGTACCTAAAGAAAAAGATACATTCGTCAAAAGGAGGAGGAGGAGGAGGAGAATAGAGAATAGAATAGAATAGAATAGAATTTGTCTTGGTGCAAATGCTCTCAGTGTACCTAAAGGAAAAGATACATTCATCAAAAGGAGGAGGAGGAGGAGGAGAATAGAGAATAGAATAAAATAGAATAGAATTTGTCTTGGTGCAAATGCTCTCAGTGTACCTAAAGGAAAAGATACATTCTTCAAGAGTCAGGAGGAGGAGGAGGAGGAGGAGGAGAAGAATAGAGAATAGAATAGAATAGAATAGAATAGAATAGAATAGAATAGAATAGAATAGAATAGAATAGAATAGAATAGAATAGAATAGAATAGAATAGAATTTGTCTTGGTGCAAATGCTTTCAGGGTACATAAAAGAAAAGATACGTTCGTCAAGAGTCAAGAATCATCAGGTACAACACTTAATGATAGTCATGGGGTACAATCAGCAATCAAATCATACTAGGAAACAGTCAATATAAATCAGAAGGATACAAGCAACAAAGTTACAGTCATAGAGTCACAAGTGGGAAGAGATGGGCGATAAAGAGGGATGAGAAGATTAATAGTAATCGTAGTGCAGACTTTGTAAATAGTTGGACCGTGCTGAGGGAATTATTTGTTTAGCAGAGTAATGTCGTTTAGGAAAAAACTGTCCTTGTGTCTAGTTGTTCTGGTGTGCAGGGCTCTATAGTGTCGTTTTGAGGGAAGGAATGGAAACAGTTTATGTCCGGGATGTGAGGGATCTATAAATATTTTCACAGCCCTCTTTTTGACTCATGCAGCATACAGATCCTCGATGGAAGGCAGCTTGGTGGTAATTGTTTTTTCTGCAGTCTTAATTACTCTCTGGAGTCTGTGTCTGTCTTGTTGGGTTGCAGAACCAAACCAGACAGTTATAGAGATGCAGATGTCAGACTCAATAATTCCTCTGTAGAACTGTCATGAGAATGACTTGGAATCTGCTTCCCAAACCAACGATGGGCATTAGAGGAGAATCTCTGTAGCTCAGGGTTGACAGGAGGGATCCTTGGTGCTCTCTGAGCTTGGTTGTTTTCTTGCAAACGTTTCGTAACCCTAACTAGGTAACATCATCAGTGCTGGAAGGAGTGTGGCTTGCTCTCCGTTCCTTCAACACTCCCTTCTAGCACTGATGATATTACCTAATTGGGTAATAAAACATCTGCAAAAAAAAACCCACCAAGCTCAGAGAATACCAAGGGCCCCACAGTTTTCCACCTCCTTCTCTCCTTTCTCCTCTTTGCAAACCCCTTCTGGCATTGATGTTGTTACCTAGTTGGGTCATGAAACGTCTACAAGAAAACCACCAAGCTCAGAGAGCACCAAGGACCCTTCATCAGACTTCCTCCATCCTTGGTATCTTGCCAGTGTATAATGCCTGTTTCGTGTTTCCAGCTTTTACGGGAGTGAATGAACGCACTTTCCTTGCCATCAAGCCAGATGGGGTACAGCGGCATCTGGTTGGTGAGATCATCCGGCGTTTTGAGAAGAAGGGATTCAAGCTGGTGGCAATGAAACTCATGCAGGTGAGAACAGCCAAGGGAGCTCCCAGGTAGCACTCAGGGACTCTGGTTGATGTTTTTCTTATTGTGGGTGACCTGGTCTGTTTTAAATTAGAGGTGTGTGAATGAAGCCTTTATTATTTATTGAAATTCACAGGTCTAAATAATACCCGTCTCTTTAAATGTAACCAGAGGTGGCATTCAGCCAGTTCTGATCAGTTCTATAGAATCGGTCGCGGAAATTTTGAGTAGTTTGGAGAACCGGCAAACACCACCTCTGAGTGGCCCCGCCCCCATCTATTCTCTGCCTCCCGAGTCCCAGTTGATCGGCTGGGTCTTCTTTGGTTGCCCTGCACAGGAGAACAGAGCTGGAAAGCAGGTTAGAGGGGTAGGGAGGGAATGGAATTTTGGAGTAACCTTTCCCTGCCACGCCCACCAAGCAACGCCTAAGAGCAACACTCACAGAACCGGTAGTAAAAATTTTTGAATCCCACCACTGAATGTAACTCTGGTCAGTTAACAGAAATTAAGGCAAATGAAGGCGAAATACACCTGTCCCAGGATAACATTGCAGGATCCAGTCTGGGTCGGTCACTGGGAGCAGTGGTTTTGTCTCCCAAGCATCTCTCTAGCAGTTCCCTGAGGATGGATTCCCTCAAAAGTCCAAAAGCTGAGAAGACTCAACCTCTGATCCAGGGACCTGACTCAGATTGGATCCTGCGAAAATTGAAATACAATAAATTAGGTCAAAAATCTAAAATGGCCATCAAGGAAACCGTGCAGCCAGTGAATATGCCCTCAATTATTTTCTGGATTTCTATGCTTGGGGATAATAGCCAAGTCTTTCTGAAAGCCAGCAAAATCAGAGTCAACAGTCGCCTTGAACAACATAATTACGTCCAAACCAACTTCTATTTGTCCTTTTCTCTACGAATGGCCATTTTGGAGGTCAAGGACTCTGTCCACTTAACCCAGCATTTCCCAACCTTGGCAACTTTTGAGATGAAATCTCCCAGAATTCCCCAGCAAGTGGGCATGCTGGCTGGGGGAATTCTAGGAGTGGAAGTCCACCCATCTTAAAGTTGTTGAGAAAACAGATCTAACCAAAACTAATTATGATTATTTTAGTCTTCCTCAGGTTTGGCGATACTTGGGGCAAGTAACATTTATCATCATTCTTTCTGCTCCTCATTCACCATTTCATTCCTACAGGATTCAGACAAAATGCCAGATAGATATCAAACATAGAGATCTAACCTGACTGAGATAGGGCCTTTTATCCCTTATCTTGTATTATTGGTATTATAGTTTCTTACGCACTCTGTAGAACAGATGGCCTTATTAAAAATACTAGCTCTATACCCATGCTTCACTATGAAACTATGTGATCAGGCTTAGTTTTGGGGGAGGAAAATAAGAGGGAAAAATTGTGCCTCTGTCCACCAACATCCATCAGTATTCATCTGGCTAGTGTTCTGTCAGTGTGTGAGAGAGTTGAGGGCTGTTTGGAAGCTGAAACAGTATTTGCTGTGTGAGCAAGAAGGAGACAGCAAGGAGCCTGGGCATGGCTTAGCTCAACTGAGCTGTACTAAAACTGAAACTCCTCTGCTTGTGTTTTGCATTTGGAAGGGATTTCTTTTCAGGTGGAGAGGGGGAGTAGAACTCCTTAGCATCAGAGCGTGTTAGTAATAATAATATAGGAAATAGTAATGCTCTGATGATCATTTCGAAAAATCCTTTCTAAGTGAGCCCGTAGAAGCCAAGAGGAACATATGTGCCAAATTTCAAATTTGTAGGCTTTACGGTTCTGGAGATTTTGTGATGATGCGTGAGTAGTGTTTTGCTTTTATATATATAGATAGAAGATTATCCTCTTTTGAGCTTTCAAGTACATGTTGAAGCTGAGTTTGGTTGAAGAACCTGCCCAAGATTTTAATTCCTTCCCAATCTGCCAGTGGGAGCTTAGTATCCAGTGTTTTTACTAATGTCTGTAACTTGTTGATTGCATCTGATGTATCTTCTACTCAGGCATCAGAAGAGTTGCTGAAAGAACATTACAACTCTCTCCGTGAGCGTCCTTTTTTCAGCCGCTTGGTGTCATTCATGAGTTCGGGACCGATTGTGGCCATGGTGAGGAACAGAGATATAAGAGGCTAAATATAAAATCATTAAATTTCCCGAGGTCAAATGCTCCCCTCTGAGGGACAACCGAAGTCTCAAGGCCTCAGGTAGTTTTCCAGACTCAGCCTGAGATATTTGTCAAGCCCAGCCACATTGGCCAAGTGGGACTTTTTGAGTTGCAAGGATTTTTCCTCCTCAATTTATAGAGGCCCAAAATGTTCTCTCTTGCACTATTTTGACCCGTCTTCCTGAAGTTTCCAGGGCAGCCTCAGAAGCAGTAAAAGGGGTATTGGAATTTTTCACCACGAAATATTTGGTGTATATCTTTCTTAGACGCTCGCTTTACTGGTTTTGAGAACCACCCTTCTTGCCAGTTGGGGTAGAACTACTGTGCCTTCTCTACTTGATCAAGAATTTTTGCTTTTGGGGGAAAAAAAGCAGGCCCATTGACCCAAATGGCATTATTCCTGCAAAAACTTCTTAGTGACTGAAAGAAAGAGGCCTCAAAGTTGTGGCTGTTGACCATTCTCTGTTTCCTTTCTGTAAGGTCTGGCAAGGGCAGGGGGTGGTCAAAACTGCCCGCCTGATGATCGGCGAAACCAACCCAGCCGATTCCAACCCTGGAACCATCCGAGGAGATTTCTGCATCGAAGTGGACAAGTGAGTTGAAGTCATTCATCCTCGATATATGCAACCCCCGTTGAGCCCAAAATTTCTGTGCTAAGTGTGACGTTTGTTAAGTGAGTGTTTCCCCATTTTACAGCCTTTCTTGCCACCGTTAAGTGAATCACTGCAATTGTTAAGTTAGTAACGTGGTTGTGAAGTGAGCCTGGTTTCCCCATTGACTTTGCTGGTCAGAAGGTCACAGAAAGGGATCATGTAGCCCCAGGGCACTGCAAGTGTCACAGCAGTAGCAATAGCACTTAAGACTTGCATGCTGCTTCACAGTGCGTTTACAGCCCTCTCTGAGCGGTTTTACAAAGTCAGCATCTTGCTTCCAACAATCTAGGGCGTTTTACTGACCTTGGAAGGGTGGAAGGCTGAGTCAAGCTTGATCCAGTCTGGATCGAACTGCAGACAGCTGGCAGTCTGCAGAAGTAGCCTGCAGTACTGCATTTTCACCATTCTCGCCACCACGGCTCCTTGAATATCTAGCTTGAATATCATTCTGAGATAAAATCGCTACAACTATAGAACCTGTGTATAAGCAGGGCTGTCTTGGGGCCTTTGGAATCGACGGGCCTTTCTTTTCTATTTCCCTCTGTGTCCTTGTGTTTTGATGGGAGGTAGGGCTATAAGGAGCTATGTAACCTAGAGGGAAGTGAACCTTGTCTTGTACGTAATATATTTCTCTCCGAATAGATTCAACTTCCTCTTACACTACCTTTTCTTTCTCTGTAGGAACGTGATTCATGGCAGTGATTCGGTAGAGACTGCTCAGCGAGAAATTGCACTCTGGTTTCGTTCTGAAGAATTGATCTGTTGGAAAGATAGCAGAGACCACTGGATTTATGAATAACCATTTTTTAAAAAAATCTCTTGGAGTCTGGAGTTCCCCAGCTGGGAATCTTCTGAATGTATCGCACATTGACTCATGTCAAATAGAGCACTGGTGGATATGTTCCTTGAGTCTAATATTAGAATAATACCTGCAAAAGCACAAATGCACAGATGTCTTCCAATCAGATATTCTTCAAATGTCCCTCCTACATTAAGCTTTTCACTCCAATTTCTTATTTGGCTTTTTTGTTACTGGACAGAGCTGGAGAATATTTCTCTAACCTTTCATTTAATTCTCCAAAAATTCACTCTCAGATAAAAGAGAGCAATGTTTGACTGCCAAGCAGCAAAAATAATTTTTTCCCCAATTAATTAGGAGGCAGAGGGAACAAAGCCTTATGGTCAATGTTTTTCAGATTTTTTTTTCCAGTTTAAATGCTAAGACTAATCTCATTCTTTTTGAAGAGCAGGAAAGAATGATGGTTGAAAGGGCAGAATTTTTGGCACTGTAGTTTGATTGTTCCACCTGTCTAAAGTGAGTTTTTAATACTTCAGAATGGACAAGTGCTTTAATTCATTTCTAATGCTATGTTCAGCCCCTGGGGTTGCAAAAATATGTAGAACAGGGAACAAATTAATGCCTGCTTAAGAGATCTATAGGTTTCTATATTATTAATGCCTGCGAGATCTATAGGTTTCTATATTATTAAGTTACCAACTGAAATGCTGGAACGAGATGCACAGTTCTATTTGCAAATATTTTCCAAGGGTATTTGTCTGTACAAGCCTATTGCTTTTCAACATTGTGTTTTGTTTTGTAAAATAAATTTGGGAAAGACAGCCCTTTTCATTCCTTCTGTTTTCGGAGAGGTTGTATAATTAGAGATTGTGGATTATTGAGTCCAGAATAGGACTGCCCCCTTGAGGGACTGCAAAATAAGGACTCAGCAGGCAAATACAGAGGACTGAAAGTGGCAGTTGTACAGTGTGCAGCTAGTAGAATATTTGTAACTCGACATTCAACTATGGTGCTCTCTGAGCTTGCTTGGTGGTCGACTTGCAGACGTTTCATTACCCAAGTAGGCCACGTCATCAGTGCCAGAAGGGAGTGGGGTTTGCTGTCTGATTATATAAAAGTGGCTTGCCCTGCCAGTGTTGGTAAGAGGGGTTTTCCCTCCCTTGGTAGCTCTTTGATTAGGCTGTTTACTATTTAAATGTCTATGGAGGTTCTCAGTCCTCCAAGTCATGGTTGTCCCAAAGGTTATTTTTGAAGAGGCAAATGGACTTCCTTGTTTTTCTTTGAAGATGTTTCACTTCTCATCCAAGAAGCTTCTTCAACTCTGACTGGATGATTGAGAATGGAAGGATTTACATTGACAAATAGGGAAGCTGTCTGCAAGGAATATAAATCCTTCCATTCCCCACCGTCCAGTCAAAGCTGAAGAAGCTTCTTGGTCTTCAAAGAAAAACCAGCCTCTTGTATAAAAGAACCTTTGGAACTGTTTACTATTTACTTTGATTAGTTTTACCTACTTCACCAGAATGCCTCCTTGCCAGCAATCAACACCCAGATAAATCAAGATTAAAACAAGGGTTAAAATCAAACCAAAAATCCATCAGTAAACAATACTGCAGTGAAGAAACTACCAACTCAGACAAACGAACAGTAAACAACAGCCTAACCAAGGAGCTGTCATGGAAAGAACAACACCCCTACCAACACTGACAGGGCAAGCCACGAGTACTGTACATAAAAAAAGAGCAGAGCCCCACCCCCTTCTGGTACTGATGATAGTACCTAGTTGGGTCATGAGATGTCTCCAAGAAAACAAGTAACTTTAGAGAGCGTTAATGCTTCCACAGTATGTACCAGCCACGTAGAACTATGTCTACACACTTAACAATGTCACTTTTTTTTCCCCCCACTGGTGTGTATTCCACTAAGAGATGGAGGCCTCTCTCCTTGGAAGTTGCATGTGAGAATCTTCCATCTTTCTCAGGGGTTCAGCAATGCTCTCAGACCCATGACGATAATACATTTTTATTACATACAGAACAGATATGATTTTCAGTTTGTTTGGTAGCACGGAAGGGAGAAAGCACGGGAGAGGTTTAGTTTTCATACAGCCGTCTCTTTACATCTTCAAACAAAACAGCAGAGTTTACAGCCTCAAGACAACTTTTTTTAAAAAAATCCTTTTATAACATACAAGTCAACTTTACATACATCACAGTGGAATTGCAGCAGGAAAGGTTTCTCTCTCTGTGTGAGGCCCCTCAGTCAGCGTTTCTCCTGGCTGGCTGACAGCCTCTAAAAAGGAGCACATTCTTTAGGTGGTGTTTCCTTCACTGTCTCCTCCTCCTCTTCCTCCTCCTCCACGCCATTCACACGTGTGTGCTTCTTTTCAACATGCTCCCAACTGCAAAAGGCTTGGGAGCAGATGCAGCAGACAAGCAAAGTTAGGACTAGTAAATGCCAGAAAAATGAAAGAGGCTGGAGGCTTCATCAAACTTTAAAAAACAAAGAAAGAAACAAACTCGGTTTCAAATGTATGTAAGAACAGGATATGTTCTCGTGCCTTTGCTATTTTTTTTTGGTTTATTTTTTTTTTTCTTTGCAGAGTTTCTTAACCTTGGACACTTTTAAGAAGTGTGGATCTCAACTCCCAGAATTCTCCATGATTTGAAATCCAAATTTCTTAACATGGACAAGAAACGTTGTAGAGTACCCATCCTAAGCACAGTCTCTCTTTCTTTATATATATATATTTGTTCATTCTCCTCTTGGGAAAATGCAGTGCTTTGTAACTACCCAGAAGCAAATCCCATCAAACTAAGAACAGCCTACTTTCTGAGCCATGAATAGCATTGCGGCTTCAATCAACCTTTCATTTTTATCACGGAGCCAATTGCGTTGGCTGGGTGGGTTTGTCATGCTATATTCAACCGTCTCAATTTGCTACCCTTCGTGGTAGAAGTACAACTTTCTGAATTCCCTTTTGGCCAGGTGGATTTAGAGCAGGGGTCTTCAAACTTGACAGCTTTAAGACTTGTGGACTTCAACTCCCAGAATTCCTCCTCCAGTTATGTTAGCTTAGGAATTCTGGGAGTTGAAGTCCACAAGTCTTAAACTTGCCAAGTTTGAAGACCTTTGATTTAAGAGTTTTGGGGAAACATAGTCCTCATATATGTTTAGGTAGGTGGTAGCACCTGGCGAACCACGGCTGATCCCCAAAAGCCAAGAAGGTCAGACTGGCACAGGAGGCCATCAACAAACCCCAGGGTTGTAGGCTAGACTGTGGTTGGAAAAAGGGGAAGAAGAAACCAACACGGATGTGTCGATGAAGACCCTAGAAGCTGACCTTAACTGACTGGGGGAATTGCCTTGATAGACCCAGCTGGAAGGCATCCAGCTGGGAAAGGCTAGAAGAGATACTAAGCCCATCTGGGATGGTCCTGGGGTCTGACCAAGCTCATCAACCTTTGAAACACCTCCAAATAATGTATCTTTATAGAAGATAAAGTTCATCTCCTTAGCAGCTTTTTTGAACCTCATCAGGCTCATCTATCTCAGATTTCTGTTGCTGCTTCTACAACTCCTAGTCTAAGAAGGAACCTCCAGCTATCCTTCACTTCCTCTCCTCCCTACTTCCTTCTCCTGGACAATTGCCTATCTCTCTACAGTTTCCACTCTTACATTCTTTGACCCATTTGTCTTCCATGTTTGCTTGAATTTCTCCTAGTTCCTACCCTGACTTTTCTCTTTTCAAGATAGATCACCTGACTTATATTCCTGCACCTTCCCCCAGATACATTGAACGTGACTTTACCCTCCAAAATATCCATCCAACACAGTTCTGGAATACTGCAATATTTCAAGGAGGAAAAAATTCAGGTTTTCCTGGCTTGCTGTAAACAAGATCCTATCTTGCCTTCTCATCCTTTAGGATGCCATTTGCTATAAGGCAGGTATAGAGTAGCAAGAAGGCAATCCCACCTTCAGATAGCCTGCCTGCTCATCTGGTAAACCCTTATTATCTATACTGCAACTCTATCCTTCTGCTCCTTCCAAGAGCCCAGAACGGTTTACCAGAGTGGTGCCTAGACCACAGTGAACCCACCAGTGCCCAATTAAAATAAATTTAGCGATGGGAACTCATCCTGTGCCCAGAGCCCATATTTTAGATACAATGCCAACTGCTGACATGTGGCTATAATTCCCAGACATACCTGAAAACCTTCCTGGTACAGATTTTAAGACATTTTAGCCAAGTTCAGATCGCTCCTAAATTCGTGCCCGGACCCCACAGAATAATTGTGAAGGAGAAAGGTAATAGGGGTGTTGCTTGCTCTCAAAAACATCTCGCTCATACTGGCTTGGAGACCCAATCCAACTGTCGTCACAGTTTCCATGTTGGCAAAGGGAGCGAGCCAGTTAAGCAGCTCGTAGGTACTTTTCTCCATGCAGGTAGGAAAGAAGGAAGGAAGAGAAGGAGGGAAAAGTTGTCCAGTCCTTCTGAGCCAAGGGGTGATCTTCCTTTGCGTGTCTCGACTTCATCCATAAATTCCCTCTTGCCGGAAAGCCAGCGGTAACCCAGCCAGTCTAGAAAGTCCCACCAGCTCAAGACCATCACTGCAAACCTGGAGAGGGAGGGAGCCACTGCATGGCACAGGAACAGTTATAGTTATCTGGGATCGGACAGGCCAGCGGTAGGAATTATGCAAAAGTTCCATATGTACATATTGGCATTCGGGAAGTGGGTGTCAGTAGAAGGGAGAAAAATTACATTGGCAGGAAGAGAAGAGAGGCTCATTCCGGGATATAAGATACCTGCCAGACGATGATGTGGCTTCGTTCAGCCTTGGAGAGAATAGGCTTCACCTGGGCAACATCGCCCGTGTTTTCTTCGGTCTCATCGTCTTCTCCATCTCCTTTAGAGGGAAGAGAAATAATAATAATAATAATAATAATAATAATTTAAAAAAATACAGTATCAAGAAAGCTCCCTTCTCAGCAAAATCCACCAAACAGACAATCAAATACCAATCCTGTTGAGACCTTGGATTTGCACAAGAGAACTGTTTACTATCAAAGGATTTATTTTTTGCATAGTAAAGGAATTGCTCAACTTAAGTTCATTTAGTGACCATAGAAATAGAACAAATAGAGCAATTGGAGAAATTAATGTAATAAATATACTTGATATTATTATTTACATGGGAATGTGATTATTGTTGTATTGTTAGATTTGATCAGAAGAACGTTATTAATCATGGTTAAATAATTGAAATATGTACCTAATCGATGCACGATTGAAATGGAATGAATTTGTTGTATGTAAAAACAATAAAAACTTTTTACAAAAAAAGAAAGGAAGAAACAGGCTGTTTCAACTCCAGTGAGTGTGTGTAAGAAGGGTCAAAGAAAGAGAAAACCAAGAGTTCGGTCCTGCCCTTATCAGCCACCTATGTGTGTGTGTAATTTTTTCTTTCACCATCCCATATTCCTTGGGTCATTTATCCACAGCTGTGAAACTCACCAATCCGGAAGTCAATGTATCCTTCACCCCCACTTAGCACGAGGACATTTTTCAGCTTCTGTCCTTCCTCCTCGATGGTATCTGTGCTGGGGTTCTCTGAAGGACTGTCTAGGACACTCCCATTCAACGTGGCAAGGACGTTTCCTAGAAGGACGTAGAGCTAATTAGCAACAGCTCCACTCCAACCTTTCAAGAAGAGGACAAGGTTCTAGAACAGCAGCTTGAAGTAAAACGAAGCAGGACTGACATGGGAATATTTTTCAAATCACAGGGCAATTGGGTAGTGATGGGGCAGCCTGTGAAGTTGCGACGATGACAGGCTTAAGTATTATAATTTTTTGTTCCTCCCCTGCCAGTTCTTCCTTATTAACCTGAAATGCTTCTACAGTGTGGCAGTTTTAATCCCAAGTCTGTCTCTTCTCCACTGTTGTCTGATGTGCAATTGCGAGACTAACACCATAATATGAAAATTACGACTCTAATCAAAAAGATCACTCAGTGTTATAGACACAATGATTCAGACATAGCGGTAAATGCAGCATTTATCAACTGCTTTGTTCCTTTTGGGTTTTTTTGCAATCAGTATTTATTTAGTCGGGGGTCAGAAAAATTTAGAAGAACTAAACAGAGTGAAGCAAATAAATATAATAATATAATAACAAATCAAATCAAATCAAAACAATATAACCTTCCCTTCTCTACTGCTACATCAGTACAGTTGTTACCCAGGTGATAAATCTAAAACATTATAAAATAAAAATAAAAACTATTTGTTTCTCAACATTTTGGCTGAGATCAAGTGCAGTATTTGGTCCCTTTTTTTGCAGGACACTTAATATGTCGAGCTCACAAATTACCAGAATTTTATGTATTAGTGTAGAAATCTTTCAGATGGAGAGAATAGAGTAGAGTAGAACAGAACAGAACAGAGAATAACAGAGTTGGAAGGGACCTTGGAGGTCTTCTAGTCCAACCCCCTGCCTAGGCAGGAAACCCTACACCACTTCAGACAAACGGTTATCCAACATCTCTTTAAAAACTTCCAGTGTTGGAGAATTCACAACTTCTGGAGGCAGGTTGTTCCACTGGTTAACTGTTCTCATGCTTAGGAAATTCCTCCTAAGTTCTAGGTTGCTTCTCTCCTTGGTTAGTTTCCACCCGTTTCTTCTTGTCCTGCCCTCAGGGGCTTTGGAGAATAGTGACTTTCCAGAAAGTGACCAATATTTTGGACCTGTATGGGACACAAAACTGCTTGGGGAAAGTTGATGTTGCAGTTTTATACACAAAGACCGAGAAATGCGCTACTGACCAGGGACGGAGACAAAGAACTTGACCGCATCGCGATGTCCATGGAAACAGAGCTGGGCTTGCGCCATAGAACAATAGGGGATGAAGCTACTGGTGGACTTGTCATTGCTGTCATCTCCACCGTAGACATGGATGACCCCTCCAGGGCGGTTCCCCTCTCCAGATGTTGGCGAGGTCTTGTTGGCTGAGACCAAAGGAAGAGAAACGGAAGTCAGCAAGCAAAGTGGGGAAAGATGGATGGTTTCTCTCTCCATTGCAGGTATTAAAACTGATTCATTCATAACTTCCTTTCACAGGGCACCTGGGAAATGTTATGGACAATCTCCTAATCTCACACTTTCAGGAAGTGTGGACTACAATTATCCCTGAGCATGTCACCCATTGATTCCCCCGACTATTTCACCTGTTCCATTTCCCGGCAATTTCTGAGTGAATGGGGAGGGAGATGAATAAATGGCCCAAAGAAGTCAAGTGAGCAGATGAATGAAGGGATGGAAAAATGAGTGGAAAGCTTACAACATCCCATCCTAGGAATCCCTTGTTGGTTAAGTACTTACCCCTGAGCCCAAGAAGCTGACCTCGGTGAAGGACTACCGCTAAGGCAGAGGAGGAAGCGAAGAGGGAGAAAAAAAAAACAGATTGAGGGAGGGGGAGAAAAAAAGTGGTTATTGGGAGAACAGCTAAAAGACAATCTTGGCAGAAATATAAATCATGTCTTTTTTCACGGAGGGAATGAAAAGCATTAGAGATAATAACTCTGTTTCTTCATACAACAGAGGAAATAATTGAAAACATGCAAAGATCAACCACTTACTCTCAGTCAAAGGGATAGAAATGACCACTCCGTTGCCCGTGCCGACCCACAGGCGATTGCCAGCGATGAGTAAAGCTGTGATTCGCACAAAGGAGAAACCCAGTTTTCCAGTCCCTGAACAGAAGAGCAACATGTCATTGGCTGGTATTGTACAAGCAATACC
Source organism: Hydrophis major (assembly GCA_033807585.1). Classification (NCBI taxonomy): domain Eukaryota; kingdom Metazoa; phylum Chordata; class Lepidosauria; order Squamata; family Elapidae; genus Hydrophis; species Hydrophis major. The sequence goes on along the minus strand of CM066340.1, from coordinate 11,416,582 downwards.
CAAAAGTTCAAGAAAGATCTACAAACATTAGCTAGCTACTATAGGAAATGACCAGGCTAAGCTGGAAGGTAGGGTGAAACACATCATTAGCTTGGAATCCTTACGTAGCCACATGAGACCTATGTTCAACTCCCAGTGAATTCCATTGACTCTTATCTGGTACTACTTTAAGGTCCTGACCATTAGTAGGCCAGATTCTTGTGTAGAGGAAGCCTGGAATAAACTTTTAATGCTTTGAACGCTTGTTCCGGCTTACTTGGGCCTGATAGCTATTTAACCAAGCTTGCTGGGGACTTCAAGGATCATAGAAGGACACTATTGTAGGAGCCAGTGCTAAGCACATGGAGCAGGAAGGAAAAAGAAGCTAAAAGGGTTCAAAAGGAGGAATGCTTCTGATGCCATTTCATTTTACCTAACATTTTGCTGACATAGGGCTCAATATCCACATCCTGGAGATGTTGATGAGTGTGGGCATGATAGAGCCGTAAAGTGGAGTCCAGACGGATGGAAACCCAAACTCCATCTCCAATCCAGGCCAGCTGCCGGATCTGGCTCTCCCGGCGAGGATGAGCATCAAAGGACTTCTGGAAAAACCATCAAGGAAGGAAGCTTTGATTTCACGACAGTTACAAACCTAACTTTCTTAGGTTTCTTGTACGTCCACTAGCACACCACAACCTCAAATATCAGCCACCATACTCTAAAATGATAGCTTTTCCAATAATAATCTCAGCTGCCTTGCTTAAAAGTAATTTGCATGAACTAATCCAGGTAGTTAGTCCCCGTCCCCCCGTCCCCCAAAGAAAGAGCTATTGTTGACTTCTGACTGGGACAAGGGTGGCACACCCCAAAGGAGATGGAGTCAAGAACTCAGCCAGGCCAGGACAAAAAAAAAAATCTCACCTTGATTTAATTTAAATTTAATTAAAAGAGAAATAAATAACATCAGTGAGGTCTTTCCCACATTTGTTTGATAAATTTTCTTTCCTGGCCCATGAGAAATTTGATGACAACACAGGAGAAGTAGGGGTGGACACCCAGAGTTAGGGGCTGCAATTGAATCTTTGGGGCAGGAGGGGTCCATAAAAGCTTATGTGAAAATAAAAATATTCTTATCTTCAGTGACATAACTTCTGGGTGGTTTTTGGCTGATTCATGTACCCTTTAGCTGTCAAAGTAAATTAAGCTTTCAGTATCTTAAGAAAAATCAGAGAATAGGAAGGGACTTCCTATGGATAGCAGTAGGACCCTGGTCAGATACTCCCGTTACCTCAATCTGCATTGTCTTTGGCTGGATGACATGAATTTTGTTCTTGTAACCACACCACACTCTGTCATATACCACAGCCATGCAGCGAATGGAATGATGGGTGTGGCCCAGATCCATGAGATGGTAATTGCTGAGATCCCACTGACCATCTAGGGAAAAAGGAAGGGAGAGGAGAAGAGAATGAGAGCTGTTTTGAGGCTGGCATCCCCTTGAGGAATCAGGCACTTCTTTGAACAACAGAACCATGCTGAATTGAACAGGCCCATTTGGGATCCAACCTTGGCTTTAAGAATCCAACCTTGGCTTTAGGAATGTCTATTAAAGAATCTCGAACACTTAGTTTTCCACCCTGGTTCAGCAAAAGGAGGTAATTGGTTCTACAATCAAGCCGCCCAGATAGTTACAACATTTTCAGTATAGCTGAACTGGAATTTGTTTTCTGAAGGCCACTATTCCAGGCCCTGAACTCTGGAAGCATAACCCGATCTAGACCAACGTTCATATTTGAAGCTATAAGTACGAGTATACAGTATCCCAAATTTCTATGGAACACACCAAAATGTTTCCTGTCTGCTAGATTTTGCCAACTGCAGTGTTAAGTGGCCATGAGACAAGTTAATTTTTACAAGGGCACCCCCAAAATTAATTAATCCTAGTTAATTTTCTCTGACCAGTTTTCAGCAACTGGGTATCATTTATAGCAACTGACCCTTACCTTCTCCCCGATGGAATATGGCAAGGGTCCCATCTGCCAGGGCCACAAGGACTCGCCCTTTCACGTGCCTAATTAGATAGAGGGAAAAGGAACATAATTTTTGAAGTAAATGGACAACATTTTTGAGGTGGAATAGAATGGGACTTCCTAAGGAAGCATTTGAGAATTCTGCAGTATGACAATCATAGAAATTTAGCGTCCTAAATATCTTGCTTTTCAGCAAAAAATAACAGCAAAGTTTGCAATATCAGTAATGTAGGGTTTAATTTAGCTTTTTTGAGATTGGAGGTGGTATGTAAGAAATCACCCAGAGTCAGTCAGGTGAGCCAGGCAGTATAGAAACTTGATTGATAGGAGGAGTAGGGGCCAGGGGATGAGAGAGATTTTTAATGCAAATATGCACATTCCAATTCTTTTATTTTTATTTTTACAAAAAATTTCATACATAATTCCATAAATATTTATCCATAAAACCCCTAAGTTCATCTTGTTCTACTTACACCAAACTTAGTACTGAATCCTTCAGCTTGATGGAATGTAGGCACTTCTTCCAGTTTGACACTGCTGAGTGTACATACAACCTGGCAGGAAGGAACATTAAACAGGATTATTTTGGCAGTGCAGTGGTAGCCTCTGGATAATCTTTGGGTTGAGAAGCTAAACAGATTCAGATCTGGTTAGTACTCTGCTGGGAGCTTTTCGACAAAAACCTCAGTTATAGGCCAGATCTGATATTGGGGGGGGGGGGGGGGGAATCTTAAGAATAAGCCAATGGCAAGTTGCCAAAAAAACCCCTACAAAGACCAGTCTATAAAATCATCACAAATTGGGACAACTGGAAGGAGAGCTTGCTTTTTACCTAGTTATAGACCGGTGTTTTTCAAATTCAGCAACTTTTAAAATGAATAAGTTGCTGAATTTTAAAATTCAGCAACTTTCAAACCCCCAGAATTCCCCAGTCATGCATCTTAAAGTCACCCAGCTGGCTTTCATGCCTAAAGGTGGGACTAGAACTCACGGTCTCGTTCTTTCTAGCCCGGAGCCTTAACCACTAGACCAAAGTGGCTCTCTCACTGAGGTCTGGTGGATTTAGTAACAGGCAGGCTGTGAAAAAAAAAGCCTGAGATTCCTACCAGCCATTCTGTGCTCCAAGCCACATGGTGGGGGCTGCACTGGTGGTAGCACCCACTGCATTGCCATTTGCCTCTTGATCTGGCACGGCTGTGCTCAACTCCATTTTGGGATGTCCATTCTCACTGTTGGCAGAAAAAACACCCCCTTTTTAAGTGTCCGATGGTACAGGGGGAAAAATGCTTTATAGAAGTAATCCTCCACTTACAAACACAATTGTTCTGTTGCTAAACAGGGTGGCAACTTTCAAAAGACCTTCGAAATATTTCTATCGGCTACACCCAGGCAGTGTCAGACATCTTAACTCCCAATAAATCCTTTTGAAGTTTTGGAGTTTGGCTCGAGACTCATGATTTAATTGGGGGGAACTGCCAGAATCCTGACAGAGGGTACTTGTTTAGTGACTCTTGCCCAATTTTATGACCTTTTTGCTTACGGTTGTTAAATGAATCATGTTAAGCAAATCTGGTTTCTCCATTGGTTTTGCTTGTAGGAAACTGGCTGCGAAGGTAACTGATGGCGATCAAGTGAGCCTGGGATGCTTCAACCGTCCTAAATACACGCTAGTTACCAAGTTGCCCGGATTTTAATTATAAAATTGGTGATGCTGCAACAATAAGTGGGATGATCGCTCATAGATCACTTTTTCAATGCCTAAATGAACAGTTGCAAGTTGAGGGCTACTTGTATCTGGCCAAGCTTTGGTCTTCCTTCAACATGGTACACTCTACTCTGCAACTGACTGTCCCTTTCCCACAGATGCTAATTCGTTGCTAAGTTCCTGGGATCTTCTGGGACAAGTTCAAGCAAGGTCTCTTTTACCTGTTCTGCCTTGCAGGTGCTGGAGCTGGAGTTGGGTCAGTAAACACATGTTCTGTAAGGGGGCCAGTCCGGACCTGAGCTGGCTCCATTTCGCTCACGCCATTCTCTGGCACCTCCGTAGCTTCGGTGGCTTCTTCTGTGGACTGGGACTGATCAATCCTACCATTGCTCGTTGCAGCCACTTCATCTAAAGGCAGAATGGTGACATTAAAGATCAGAGGTCTCCAAACTTGGCAACTTTAAGGCTTGTGGACTTCGTTAGAGAATTTTACAATACAAGGATAATAGAATTATACAGAACAGAATATAAAGATGTACTACTATTGGATGGATTTAGGATGATGTAATGAATGTTATCATATAAATTAATTTAAATTTTTGAATATCTCGTATAAAATGATGGAATAATAGTTATAGTCAAATAAATGATTAACAATGATAATAAGGTATACATATATACTAGGTTGATAATATGAGAATTTATAAAAACTCTAAGTGAGGACTATGGAGAGGATGCACAAAAGATTTGTAACCAACTGACACACTGTATGTATGTACCTGGAAGGTGGTTTTATGTTTTTATGTTTTGTTTGTGTATGTTTGTCTAAAATAAAAATTCTTTAAAAAAAAAAAAGACGTGGGACTTCAACTCCCTTCCTCAATTTGCTACCCTTCATGTTAGAAGTACAACTTTCTGAATTCCCTTTTGGCCAGGTAGATTTAGAGCAGGGGTCTTCAAACCTGACAGCTTTAAGACTTGTGGACTTCAACTCCCAGAATTCCTCCTCCAGTCATGTTAGCTCAGAAATTCTGGGAGTTGAAGTCCACAAGTCTTAAAGCTGTCAGGTTTGAAGACCCCTGTTAAAGATGAAGGAAAAGATGAACAAAAAGAGTGGTTACCAGTGGGTCCAGGGACCCACAGAAAAAACAGGCCCCACCCCAAAAAACACATCATAAATTTTAAAAGGCAAAATCGTTCAAAGCTGCTGGGAGTCCTGTAGAGGATATAATTTTTTTTAAAAAGATGGTTGGTCACATAGCCAGCCACATGTTTAGACTGGGTTTGCCATTTCTATCCAACTATCAGATCAGATAGGCAGATCTGCTCACATCACTGTGAAGTGACAGCTGCCAGTTCTTTAGCTGGTGTTGACCTTTATATATACACATCAAATTCTTCCCAAGAGGATGTTGCAATGTATTAATGTAGTATGCATTCAGATCCAAGCAGTGCAGTCTTTTTCAATTGACTGGTGGGAATTTTGTATTATTCTGAAAATAATTTGGCAATTTGATGGAAAACGGAAGACAGTTTTAACTGCCATTTAATAGGGTTTCAGCAAAGAAAAGCAGAGTCATAACTGAATTCCGCTTGCCAATTAGAAAGATAAAAATCATTTTTATCAGAATATGGATAACCAAAAAGTTCAATCTACTGCAACGCAATATTTATCCTAAATATTTCAATGCCTTTTTTTCCCCTTCACTAAGATGAACCTGATTAGATCCAGGCTCAGGGGTGGTTAGCTTCAGTCAGGGTCATTGGTTCAAGTAATGTGTATAGTTTGTTTTCTTTTTCATCTTGATAGGCAGAACACATTCATAATTTTATCCATATGATAGATCTGGACAGCAAGATTTTAACTATATACTGAACTATTGGGGTGATCTATTTTTAATCCTGTACAAGTTAAATTCAAGGTCATCCTCGTAAAAGAACCATAAACAGGCTTAATTAAGTAAAAGCAAGCTGAGGATGGGGGGGAAAAAAAAACCCTGTCCTTAAAAACATTTGGAAACATACTTTGTCCTTTATCCAACACGGGGGTGTCTCCACGGGAGGAACAATTGCTGTTGGGAACATTGCAACGAGTTGCACAGCCAACTAAAGTGATGCCTGCTAAGACTCCATCTGTTCCCGAAGATTCCTCAGGGTTCAAGTCCCTTTCTAGAAAGATTTCTCCAGGAAGGTAGTCAGTATCACAGGCCGCTGCAAAGATAGCAAGAGCACGAGCACTTAGACTTATATACCGCTTCACAGTGTTTGACAGCCCTCTCTAAGCAGTTGACAGAGTCAACCTATCGCTCCTCCAACAATCTGGGTCCTCATTTTACCCATCTTGGAAGGACGGAAGGCTGAGTCAACTTTGAGCCGGTCAGAATTGAACTCCTGGCAGTGGGCAGAGTTAGCCTGCAATACTGCCTTCTAACCACTGTGCCGCCAGGGCTCCTAACGCAACATCCAATCAGCTGCAGAAATAGCAATAGCACTTATGCTTATATACCGCTTCGCAGTCCTTTACAGCCATCTCTGAGTAGTTTATAAAATCAGACTTATTGCCCCTCAACAATCTGGGGCCTCATTTTACCGATCTTGGAAGTCAACCTTGAGCCAGTCAGAATTGAACTCCTGGCAATGGGCAGAATTAGCCTGCAATACTGCATTCTAACAACCACTGCACCACCATGGTTCTTTTGATGGGAAATAGAAGGCTTCAGGGTCAGTAGGGAACATCCATGTGAAACAACATCATTCATATCTTAGACTCGATCTTGTTAAAAGCAACCAACTTGGTGTCTTATGTAATCTTGGCCACTGGAAGATAAGTAAACTTCAACTCCCAGAATTCCCCAGCCAGCAGGTAAGGTGTGCCACATCCATGTAAAGTAATCTCAATGGTATTTTAAGGTTTGGCAAATACTGTGAACTTAGCCTTGTATATCACCATTTCTCCAAGCAAAATATCCATTCAATTTCCAAAAGATTAGGATTTATATTTGGAAACAAGTGAGAATGAAAGTTATTTCACATTCAGGTTTTAGAAAAACATCTCATCCAACTATGGCCAACCAAACCAAATTTCAGGCTTGGATAAGATGTTAGCTCCCAAAGCTAGTTTCTTTTTAATTATGACTTAACAATACAGTTTCCCTTGAGAAGTTTCTAAGCATCATAAGAACTAAGAGGTTTCTTTTCCCAAAAGAAACAGGACACCAAGTCCCAGCCTCCATATTAAATTTCAAGCTTGCCCATACAAGTCTGTATTGTGATTTATGGAAGTAGGGGACAGTTTTTTTTATGAATGTTGTAAAGTATCTTTGAGTCTAGACTGCTATATTATTCTAAATCCACTTCTAATGAATTACCAGCTTTGAAAGAAACAATTCAGCATTTATAGACCAACGTAGCATTATCCATGATAGGGAATGACAAGCCTTTGTAAGCCCCCCAGAGTGGCCCTGTAGCAAGACGAGTGGCAAATAACTTTTTTTTAAAGTCCAAGATCTGATGTCTTCACTTGCCTGGAATGCTGGAGATGCAAAGGACGTGGGCGTTGCACACTGTGAAATGATCCACCACCGTTCCTGGTTGGTTGGCATCAATGATAACCACTTTGCTAGTAGATAAAGTGCTGGTGAGGATCCAGACTCTACTGGATGTGGCATCCATCTCATGAAGTTCTTTGGTCTGTGGGAAAGCAAAAGGGTAACGGGCGCATGGCCAGGGGAAGGGCAAAAAGTGGGAAGTTGCACATGGCATCAGAACAACCCTTCCAGGTTTAAATACTTGCTGGACCATCATATTGTGACATGATTTTGGATGGACTTCTATCCGAGGCCAACATACAGAACCCATACTTCGTTGTGTAAGTTAGAACTAGGGAACTTTTGAAAATGGAGATAAAAATGAAACCAGAACTTTTTCTCTTGGATTTAATGTAAAAAGGATTGGGGTATTTTTTTTTTTGGAATTTTGTTATTATATACGTTGACCATTGCAAGACTATTGTATGCACAAAAATGGAAAGACACTTCAATTCCTGCTATGGATGAATGGATGAATGCAGAAGTTGATGGAGTTGGCTGCAATGGCAAAACTGAGTACTTTGATTAAAGAAAAGAACATAAGTACTTCTGTTTCCAGATGGAGACCACTTATGAAAATTTTGTGCTTGATGTGGAAATGAATGAAAAATTGACTTTGGGTTTTACCAATTAGATTGATAGATCTTTATAGAAATGGCTTGTTCATATTATTATGAAAAAACCAGAATGCCTACACAGATGAACAGAATCAGCTATGTGCCCAACCTTTTTCTTTTCTGGAGATGGGTGATTACTCTTCGTATTCTCTCCTTCCGTCTCTCGATCACAGGTAAGTGGATCACATCCCGGATCAGGTTTTTGACCATTTGTAACATCTGGTTCCACTCCGGGCTTCCAGCCGGTCAAATTTACACCAGCTGCACACCACAACTGTAAACGGAAAGGAAAAAACATGGGAGATCAAATGCAGGCTTTCTTTCTGCATTGGTGGGCCAATATGTCCATAGGTTGTGGTTCACAACAATGATAGGAACAGTGTCACAATGAAATGATTGAAGAGGGGACATGATAGGGGGGCATGATAGCAGTATTCCAGTATTTGAGAGGTTGCCACAAAGAAGAAGGAATCAAGCTATTCTGCAAAGCACCTGAAGGCCGGACAAGAAGCAATGGGTGGAAACTAATGAAGGAGAGAAGCAACTTAGAACTAAGGAGACATTTCCTGACAGTTAGAATCATTAACCAGTGGAACGGCTTGCCTTCAGAAGTTGCAAATGGTCCAACCCTGGAGGTTTTTAAGAAGAGATTGGATAACCCTTTGTCTGAAGTGGCATAAGTCTCCTGCTTGAGCAAGAGGCCCCTTCCAGTTTTATTCTAAAGTCTTCTAAAAGTGTGATTCAGCCATCAGCGACCTGCAGGGTGGAAATCTTCCCACTGAAAGAGGGGGAAAAATTTGCGTACATTACCTTCATGGTAGGGTCCTTTTCCACCAAGGGACGACAGTAAACAGGCACAGGGACATTTTTCATCCGATTATCTTCTTGGCCACCGTTGGGACTCAACTGTTGGGGATGAACAAACAGCACAGTTCATTCATGGCACAGAGCTGTGTGTTTCTATGGCAAGAGAGTTGCTGGAGGTTTTGGGGAAATGTTGATTCGTGTCTTCTTCAGGTGACAAGCTTAACCAAGTGAATTGTATTCCCACCTAACAGAGGGATAAATTGAAGGAAATTGACCAAAGAAGTGATGTTGCTATTTTAAATCTGCTTTCTAGTAAGCTCCACTGAAAGTGGTGGGATCTTGAGCAACCATTGGTAAGTGTGCACTGTATATTCCTTAAAATAAGGAAATAAGGAACAAAACATTAGATTTTTTTTATCAAAGTGTTGTTGTTGCTGTTTGGCAGAAAAGTGTGCTCTTCAGTTTTACTGTGTTTGAACACAAAATTTTGCTTTTAGAGCCCCCCAAAACCACAAACGCACACTCTTATAAAATTAACCTGAATCAATCTATTTCAAGATGAAGATTTTCTTTTTCATTGAATTTTATGGACTGTATATACAGCCTGTTAATGTAGAGCCGTGGTGGCGCAGTGGTTAGAATGCAATATTGCAGGCTAATTCTGCTTACAGTCAGGAGTTCGATCCTGACCGGCTCGAGGTTGACTCAGCCTTCTTCCAACCTTACAAGGTCAGTATAAGGAGGACCCAGATTCTTGGGGGGGGGGGGCAATATGCTGGCATTGTAAAGTAGTTAAGAGAGTACTGTAAAGTACTGTGGGGTGGTTTATTAGTCTGAAGTGCTATTGCTATTGCTGTTAAAATCATTTATAATGTATTGAGGGTAAAGGATTGGGAACTCAACAAAAGAAGGGCTTTGCTGACACATCTCCCTAATTATCATGTTTTCCTGTCTCTTAGCCAAAGAACATTACCTGTTTGTATTTGGCTGGCAGGCTCCACCCGCAGGCCTGTAAGCGGCCATCATCATTCCGGACGTGTTCGCGGACTTGACGGTATTGCTCTCGTTTCTGCTCACGACGTGCCGTTGATGTGCAATCACTGAGGAGAGAAGGATCAGGAGGAAGACGAGGACAGACCAAGAGGACAAGGAAAGGTTCCATAACAATAGGAAGAGAGGGAAAAATCCGGTACAGGAAGTCCTCAACTTTTGCCAGCAATGGAAACTGCCATTGCTTCTGACCATCCTAAAGCCCGTTGTCATTTGACCAACCTGATTTTATCTTTTATTGCAGTGGTTGTTAAGCAAATCACCATGGTTTATTCAGCAAATCTATGGTTGTTAAGTGAAACTACCATCTGTCAACACATAAAATATTTCTATGGTCCTTTCAGAGTTGCCAACAGAAAGGGAGGAGGGAGGAGCAATGGGCAGCTTGCATTCCATCAATGTTTTCAAAGATAGTCTCGAGGTGACCGAAGTTTCTGCCACTCAAAATTCTAACTGGAGAATATGATTAATGACTCTTGGCTATGGATGTGTCCCATTGGAGAATATAAATTATGATTCACCCGGGAGATGGGGGAAACCAGGGTCAAGGATGATAAGGGTGACAATGAATGAGGTCAGTATGTGGTCCTGTGATGACGCTGGGTTTTATAGGAAAATACAACAACTGGGATAAAGTTGACCCTGCTGAACTTTTTAGTAAAGCGCCAACCTAAAAGAAAGAAGCCAACCCAAAACTAAACATGGTGAAAACTAAACATGGTTGGCTACACCCAGGCAGCACCGGCATGTTTGCTCCTAATAAATCTTCTTTAAGTTTTGGAAGTTTGGCTAGAGATTCATGACTTAAATGGGGGTAACTGCTGGAGCCGTGACACCATCTTAAATGACGCCATTGTTCACAACGGGGCCTTTTGGCTGTAAATTGGAAGTAAACACTGGCTTTCAGCAAAAAACATTGTAAATCACGGTCATGTGACCAAGGGACCCGGAAAACAGCTGTAAATGTGGGCTGGTTTGGTAAGCATCCACAATGGGATCCTGTGGCCACAGAGGAGTGTGTGGCCATTGGAATTTCGGAACCAGGTCACAAATACTTTTAGAGAGGTTCATTATAACATCAAAGGGTCACTAAACAACCATCATAAGTTGAGGACTACCTGCATATACAGAGACATGAATGGAAACAAAGAAAGCTCCTTAAATTTTAAGGAAATAAGAGCTACACTTTAAGGAGCAGAAAATCCACGGTGTGTCAAAACAGGGGTGACCTGTGGAATCTTAAGCAATATAAAGATTTTTTTGGCCAGCTGTAATCAGCGCCTTTGGAATAGGAAGTGAGGACATGAAAAGCTGCTTTCTATTAAGAGGACTCAGAATTTATGCAGTGGGAAAGAAATTCAGTTACGTTTTAGAGCAGGGAGGAAAACTGGCAGGTGCACACCAGATCTTATCACCTTCAACCTGCATGGGCAACAGATTGGATTGATGCGACTTCCAAGACAGAAATATCCAGGTGAGGGCCTGGATCTTTAATCCTGCCCTAGAATTTCCTGCACAGCAAACTGATCAGTAGCCATGGGCGAAACTATTTAATTAAACATACCAGGTGATATTTTAGCATTCTGTATATTTCTCCCAAGAATACAGCATTTATACCTTTCATACGTATTATTTAGAACTAGAGAAAATTTCCTCTCTTCTTTCCAAACCTATTCCTCTGTGCACATCATCTAAATACAATATTAGTAAGAGAAAGAAAATTATTTTCCTCATTTTAAATGTTCTGTTCTGCATTGAAATCTAGCAGGAGGAAGGGTGATATTTATTTGTTTAATAGCATACAATAACCAAAATGAAAATACCAAACTATGGGCTTCCAGCCAACTGTGGAACAGCCAAGCTCTGCTGACATCCTATCAGCTTGAATTCTCAAAATCAGCAGGAGTTTGGAAGAATCTTTTCCGATTTACAAATATGATTAAAAGACGTAAGCATTCATGAATGATGTGAAAGCTTGTTTTTTAATTGCTAGTCATAAATGGCGTTATTTTGTTTCCCCAAAGCAAGACTCAGCCGGAAAATAAACCTTAGCATGATTTTTCAGGATGCTCTTAATTTAAGCCCTACCCCAAATAGAATCCCCAGTTAAGATCGTCAGCCGGATGGATGCATTTAGTATCGTATTTTCCCCCCAAAATAAGACTTAACCAGAAAATAAGACCTTATGCAAAAATTAATAGAAGACCCAGTCTTGTCTTTGGAGAAATACAGTATCAGACTCCTCCTGATTTTTTTTTGGCTACCCTAAATTAGCTCTTCTACAAAAGCACACATTGCTAAGTAGCCCTTCCAGTTTCTGAAAAAGAAAAGCGGAGCCAAACTTACTCATCTGGGAAAAACTCAAGAGTTCGGTTCCCGGCAGAGATTTGACACAAGGTATGACTGCGACGCTGGCTTAACCCAGCTGCTGTGGGAGATTTGTAGTGGATATTCACTGATGGGTAGCTCCTTTTCGCTGGGGGAGGGCTGGAGGAGGAACTGAACAATCGGCTGAAGCTGGGGAGGTTAGAGAGAATGGAGACAGAAGAAAGACAAGGTGTTATGAATTCCGAATCTGACATATTTCCTTTTTCAAAACAGGCCTTGGGCAGTGTAGGTCTTCTTTGAGGCAACTTCAAGAAGGCTTCTCTATTTGTTCGCTTAGATCCTGTCTTAAATTAGCACGTGTATTTTAAATGTAAGCGAGGAAATAACCAGCCACGAAAATTGACCTGTGTGAATCTTTGGCTTATGAACTGCGTATTCTCACAATAAGCAGAAAGCCTAACCCATGTTATCAATGAGATAAGATGATTTGAACGTGACATCATTCCTGATCAGTTTTTATTATATTCCTACATAAAGGTTGTTGGAATCCTCCTTATGTGGGTAAAGCCCGAGGCCTCTCTCCAATGCTATTCAGGGAGCCATTTGCAAATAAAGTCTGCCTTTAGTGATCATAAATGCCACATACTTTGGATACTATACTATACTGCAAGAATATCCTATACAACCATATCTCTTTGCTGACATCTCACCAATAAACTCTGCTACTTACAATTGCCAAATGGTGGATTTTTTCTTCTCCTGAACGGAAGGATGTTCCCGGGAGGCTCTGCAGAGAAACAGAAACGGAAAATTCAGAAATGGCACATGGCCAAAAGATGATTAGCCTACCGCTCCATCACTGGGTAGAGTCACAAATTCAGCTGATTTTCTGGGAGTCACAATGACCCTTCCCATTGCTATTTATTCCTTCAAATGTCTCGCCAAAAACAAGGAGGTAGCCTCACAAGATGCAGAGGTGTAAAACATCTCCCCTCCAAGTAGAGCTGTGTTTCTCAAACTTGGAAATTTTTAAGATGGGTGGACTTCAACTTCCAGAATTCCCAATGCTGGCTGGGGAATTCTGGGAGTAGAAGTCCACCCATCTTAAAGGTTGCTAAGGTGGAGAAACACTGAAATAGTGGATCAAAAGGAGAAAATTGGGAAAAGAGCCCAATTTGGCACCATCCTCTGCTAAATCATATCATCTGTATGTTGTGTTTCACCTTACTGATGAAAGTTTTCCTATTGCTACTCGCTGACTAATCACAATCCTGAGCTTAGGACAGCTTGACCAACGAAGAAGTCTATATCCTTGGGTAAATTCTATTAATGGTTTTTTGGAGCTCCCAGGTCCACTGGAAGTCTATTTCAAATGCCAGAACTAAAATAAACCAGGGAGCAAAGGAGGTTTGACATGTCGGCAGGCATGTTCATTTTATTTGTGAAAACGTGAACAGTTTTTAGGGTCGTTGGGTCATTGTTCATGTACTTGCTCGCTTCACCTCTTTAGCAAATGTTACCAGGAAATCACCAGAACTAAATTCTTACTCTTACTAAATTCTTACAAAATGCCTTCCTGCTGGGCCCTGTCCAAGGCTCTGAAACAGGATCAATAGCCTATGTTGTGGTTTGCCGGCAGCCTGTGTAGAAGGCAGCAGAATCAGACAGTGAGGACAAAAGGGAACCAGTCAGGGAGTCTGGTGAGGACTCGGATGAGGGTCCTGTGTCCAATGCAGAGATGGGGCCAGGGCCATCTGGGAGTGGGGTTCTGCCTTCGAAGCCTTCAGAGTCTGGCAGCAGCGAGGCAGAGAAACAAGGGAAGCCTGTTCCCAGTGTGCGTATGTGCAGAGCTGCTGGAAGGCGAGAGCAGCTGAGACAAAAGGGGTGACTCAGGAGTAAGGCTTAGAAGTGATTGCCCCTCCCATAAGGTATAAAGGAAATGCAAAGGTAGGGAAACCTTTGCAGGAAGCAAAGTTGTTCGCGCTGTTCAGATTAATCCTTGAAGCTCTGTGTGAACTTTGTACTTTGGTTGGTTTTTATAGTTCCTTTGGCACTTTAGTTGTTGGCAACATTTCAAAGGAGATAAAGGTGGGTGCTTATCTCGAGGGACTGTTTGAGATTCATTACCGGCTGGGAATGCACATAATTCCCAGCATTGAAATAAAACAAGAGTTGTTTTAACTAAGCGTGTGCGTAATTACAGCCTCGGAAGCCTTGGTCAGAACATAAGGAGAGATTCCTGGTGATTTTGAGGGAAAGAAGGTCAGGGAGGAAGAACAGTGAAAATCAGAAAAAGAAAAGTGGGTTGGGAAGGGAAAGGAAAGGAAGGGTAGTCCTCGACTTACAATCATTCATTTGGTGACAGTTCAAAGTTACAACAGCAATAAAAAGAAAGCTTCTGACAAGTCAAGTCAAGGGGGGAAGCTGAACTTGATTAAGGATGGCATAATTCACCTGACACCTGCAGTGATTTGCCTAACAACGGTGGCAAAAGAGGTCGTAAAAGCAAACATGGCTCATTTAACAATGGCCTTGCTTAGCAATGGAAGCTCTGGCCCCAGCCGTGATTGCAAGTACAACAGCTACTTGTAACTCAGTTCTGGCTGTTATGGAACTCACTGCTTGCTTCAGATACAAAGTGCAACGTGTATAGCACTAGCACAGACTTATATACTGCTTCCCAGTGCTTTACAACCTTCTCGGATCGGTTTTACTGAGTCAGCCTATTGCCTCCAAAAATCTGGGTCCTCGTTTTATTGACCTTGGAAGGATGGAAGATTGAGTCAACTTTGACTGGTCAGGATTGGACTCCTGGCAATGGGCAGTCTGCAATACTGCATTCTAACCACTGCACACCATCGAGGAAGGAAGGAAGGAAGGAAGGAAGGAAGGAAGGAAGGAAGGAAGGAAGGAAGGAAGGAAGGAAGGAAGGAAGGAAGGAAGGAAGGAAGAGCACTTCAGACTTATATTCCACTTCACTGTGCTTTACAGTGAAACGGTTTTATAGAGTCAGCATATTGTCTCCAACAATCTGGCTCCTCATTTTACCCATGTAGGAAAGATGGAAGGCTGAGTCAACCTTGAGCCGGTCAGGATCGAACTCCTGGCAATGGGCAGAGTTAGCCTGCAATACTGCCATTAACAGTAAAAAAAAAAAAAAAAAGACCACAACCCACCCACTTCTAATACTGCAACCAGAGAGGCTCATCCTCACCTGATCATCTCTGTCCACCTGACAGCCTCCTGAAGCTCCATCAACCTTTCCTTGTACTGGTTGCGCTCCATCAGAACGCGAGCCATCTCCACACGGGTGAAGCGTCGTCTCTGAGCAATAGGGATGTTGTCCTGCAGGGGGGAGGAGGAGGACTTCAACCCATGGGAAATGGAAGGGGAAGGAGATTAGTACAACACCAAAGAAGGAAGTTAAAAACATTAGTTCCCTTTGGGTTTTCTGTTCACCCTCCCTCCAGTAATGGATTGTGATTCTGAAAATTTAGCTCCAAACCCATTCAGAGAAAGCTAACATTTATCTAGAGAAGCAGCAAAAATTTAACTACAAGGCAGAAATGTGCATGCATATGAGTCAAAAGTAACCATGTCAGAGAGAAGACTTGAAGAAATATGCTGTTAGTACACAAAATTAAAACCAGCCTTCTTAGAGCATTCACAGGTTGTGTGAATTGGACGATTACATTAGTTTACCTTGGATTTTAAAAGGCAAACAAGATGATGCATGCAGTCTACAACTATTTCATACATGTGGGTTTTGTTTTTTTTAAAAAAGCCACTGACTTGTGTTCACGAGACAGTATAAGACCAGAAAAAGAAAGCAGGGGGAGGATTAACTCTTAAAGGACCCTCCTGTAACTACTATTCGGATTTTCTAGGATGAGTCTTCCTGATATTTTCAATACACTCAACTTTTACAGTGAATGTCATTCAGGAATGACTGGTTGACAAGTTACCTATTCCCATAATCATGAGAATGCTCTCCACCACGGTGAACACGGATATGGCAATGCTGTGATGTCAGTGCACAGTGATGTCATAATCTCAGGGTCATTATTCAAGGAAATGGAAAAGAAAGACCCTCCCTCCCCAAATCCCCTCTTTCCATAAGCATTTTAATAATGTAATATACCAATTCTGTACAGAGATAGCTGCTTACATCCTCCAACTCTTCTTTGGGTTCTCGGCGGGCAACTATCACCTCCGATTTCACTCTGGAGGGAAAGAAGAATGAAATTTATGAAACAAGTCCAGAGGTTAGCAAAAAGCAGAGCAGATTTTTTTAAAAAAAATTGCCAATAATCAGATAGGTTGGTTTCTTTCCTGTCCCCCAAATCTAAGAAAAGCTAGAAGACATCTTTGCATTATCTTGAGAATAGTCGGAAGGCAGGAAGTGTCTCTTAGGAAACTAAATTTAATCCACATGCTTTCTAACAGATAAACTAGCCATTATAGTGGCTGCATGGCCTGGGGCCAGATTATTTGAATATTATTTGTCTTTTCCTAGTTATATCTACCTGACCCACCAGAGCAGGGAAGCATTGGATGTTGTATCTCTGTTGTATTAACAGAGGGATACAATCAAGATCAAGGGAGGTACTAATACCACTCTATAATGCCTCAGTAAGACCACACCTAGAATACTGCATCCAGTTTTGTTTACCACATTACAAAAAAGATGTTGAGACTCTAGAAAAAGTGCAGGGAAGAGGAACCAGGATGAAGAGGGGACTGGAGACTAAAACATATCATGAATGGTTGCATGAACTGGGCATGGCTAGTCTAGGGAAGAGAGGGACCAGGGGAGACAGGATAGCAGTCTTCCAATATTTGGGGGGCTGCCACAGAGAGGAAGGGGTCAAGTTATTTTCCAAAACAGCTGAAGGTCAGAGAAGGAATAATGGATGGAAGAGAGATTCAACCTGGAAATAAAGAAAAACTTTCTGACAGTGAGAACAATCAACCAATGGAACAGCTTGCCCTTGGAAGTTGTGGGAGTGCCATCACTTGAGACTTTCAAGAAGAGATTGGACTGCCATTTTGTCAGAAATGATGTAGGGTCTTCTGCTTGGGTGGGAGCTTGGACTAGATGACCTACAAGATACCTTCCAACTCTGATTATCTGTTATCTGTCACAGGTTCTCTCTCCTAAGGAGCTCCATCTGGTGAAGTCAAGAAGGGCCTGCTCTGTAATGGCTCCTTCCTTGTGGAACATCATCCCTGTGGAGCCTTGATACTCTTTTGCATGGTTTTGGAGATGGTTTGGTCAATGGGCCTGGGGACCCCAGGGTGGTATGGAGCCCATCAAGGGACTGGTTTGATGGAAGGTTAATTGGGTTTTGCATTTGGATTTTATTTCTGTAAGCCACCCAGAGTCACCATGAGGCCCTATAAATTTTCTAAAGAAATAAATAGCTGCTGCCTTTGGTATGAAAAAGAGAGCAACTGGAAGATGTAAATCTGGTCAGACCATGCCCCCTCCAAGCCTCCCCAAAGCCAAACACAACCCTGATGCAGCCCTCAATGAAATCAAGTTTGACACCCCTGATCTATTTCAACCCTAGAGACATAATCCCACCTGAGAAATGAATCCCAAAAGCAGGTGGCCACTCACTTTTTAAGCTCTTCCTCTAGTTCCTTGACACGGGCTTCCATTTTGGATTTCGCCTGCTTCACTGCTTCCAGCTCTCCTTTCAACACCTCCTGTTCTCCTGTAAGCTGGTCCACTTTTGCAATTAAGTCATTCTTCACAATATTCAAAGCATTTCTGGAGCACAGCAAGTCGTCGAAAGAAAGAGAAATATATTCAGCCTCACGGGATACAGCTAGCATCATAGGAGACACTTTTGGAAGAAATATCGATCGGTAACATAAGGAAACAATGGGATATCATGGAGAGTCATAGATAAAGCATGAGATACTTAGCATTTTAGTTAATTGGATTACCTTTGGCCAAGTTATCAATGCAACGGAAACAAACAGATTCCAATTTTTCCTAAATTGTCAGCTACGATCCTCCCCAACATGGTTACGGGTGTTGGAGTCCATCCATATCTGGGGCCCCAAGGATAAGAAAGGGGGTGGTATGGGCTGAAAATGTTCCCCAACCTCCGCCTTTGCAAATTGATTGGTTAGGTTGGGTGAAAAAAAACCTGCAAAACCCCAGTGGGCAAAGTTCCCAGCAGAATGAAGAAATCAAGTACAAGATAAACTGAATGAAACCAACACACGCAGCACCTCATCAACTAGGAACTCATGCTAAACTCACAAGGAAGCAGGAGACATTTATCTGGAGAAAGGGAGGAGTCTTACTTGGTTTCTAGCAGCTGCGTATTCTCCATCAAGAGATTCCCCACTTCTTTGCCCATTCCTGGGGGGAGGTGGAAAAAAATAAATAAAAGCCATACAAATTTTGACACATACATTTTGGCAAAAAAAAAAAAAAACACCACCCAAAAAACTCTCTTCGTTTTGAAGAGATATAATTTTCTTGTTCAAAAGTTTCTCATTAGTTACAAAGAATGGAAAGAATGGCATAAGAAGATACGTTCCATTCATCCAAAAACTTCCTTCAGAAATTAAGGTGGAAGATTATTTGGCGGGCTTGAAATCTGCTGGATCTCAGATTTGCTGCCTTATCTTTAAATAGCTGTCATTTTTTTTGAAAAAAAGTCTAGCTAAGGACCAGATCACACGACACAGGCTTGCTTTTGCTCTGGATGAAGCAAAGGCAGAACAGGGCAGAGGTCCACAGACTAAATTCAGCAGTTCTAGGTTCGTTTTCTTGCTTAGCCCAGAAGTAAACTGAGCATCATTCACAATCTAAGTATGAAACAGAATTGGTGCAATTTGTTTTTTTTAAAAAGGAGAAAATGACTATATTAGCTACTCTTCAAGGGAAGTCGATACAAACAAGGAACAATTATAATAAACATCTTCTTTGGAGCTTAACAGCCAATGCCAACCCCTTTGATGATCATTGGATGGGAAGCCAAGCATCTTGGCTTGGTCATTATTTGGACAGAAAATCACTAAGGAATCACGGACTATGAGCGGACTGGGAAGTTCAAATAAAGCTTGCCAGAAAAAAGAAAGTGGCAAATCACCTTCTTCATACTGTTGGTAGCAGCAAGTAGCAATTTGTCTTTGAAGTTATCAAGGGCTTACATCAAGGGAACCTTAATTTGCCTTCTGCACAGGTCGCCTTGCCCACCTTGGCAGAATTAAAAAAATACTTAGGAAGACTGGTCCCGGTTTGCCTTTGGATCAGAAATACACAGAAGGAAATTCTGGGAGGTAGGCTAGACTGAGAAAGCAAGAAAAGTTCCTGACAGTTCATTTCCATACTTTTCAAGAAATGTACATGAAGGTGGCCATGAAGTCCACCAAACCTATACTCAGCCTGAAGGAGACCTCATATTTCTACTTCAACATGTAGTTGCTAATTTGGTCCCCCTATTATAACCTATCTTTCATCTGGCTCAGTTTTAATCTGATACTTCATTTACATAAAACATTCATTCAACCAGAGGACAACTGCCCAATTTATCAAGGGCATTGAAAGATTTATATTCTCATTATATTCAATCTCTTTTTCTAGAAATCTAGAGGCATATACAGTACTGACAGAAGGAATTCCATGGGTGCATTCCAAACATGGCAGTCTTTAGTTTTTGAGAATCTTTATGGTAGAAGTCCCCAAACTTGGCAAGTTTAAGATTTGTGGACTTCAAGTCCCAGAATTCTCCAGACAGCTTACAGCTGGCTGGCTGGAGAATTCTGAGAGTTGAAGTCCACAAATCTTAAAGTTGCCAAGTTGGGGACCCCCACTTTAAGGGTTTTTCACAAATAACCACTTTTCTCTCCCAAGTGATTGAATAAACTGAGATGCTACCTCTGATTTAGATGGACCTCAAACCATTTGGTGGCCTTGAAACCACCTAAGCTTTAAAATAAAGTTATACAAAGAAAAGGTTCCTGTCCTATCCTTGCAGCCAATTAAATTGCATTGAAGTTCATTCTTTATAGGGCAGATTTCACTTCAAAGCACCAAGAATTCAACAGAGAAGAAACAGATTTCTTCTATCACAAAATGGAAGTAGTATACTACTGCTATGAATCATTTTGTCCCGATTCCAGATGTTAAAAGAAGAGGTCTTCTAGAGATCAACACATAGCCAACCTCTGCCAGCATCCAAACTCTCTTTTACTTCACACTGCATAGGAAAAATAAACTGGGTTTGTTTGTTTTTTAAATGTGGGATCTGTTTAGGTTGCTTTCGTGGGACAAATGCACACTCAGGACAAATGAAAAGTTAACAAGAGAATCATGGGAGCATACATAAGAAGTGAGGACACATCACAACACACCAGGGCAGTGCACAGACCTTCTTCCCACAATCAAATGGAGATGAGTTAGAGATGGCAGAGGAATGGCCACTTCCCAGAGAGAATGGAAAAGCAGCTGCAGTTGTGTTGAGAGGACATGAAGAGATTAGTCCCTTTTGATGTTTCAGGCAGCATTTGATTTGCACGCTGTTTCGTAGGGCACAACCGAGAACCAAATCCTTGGGGACATTAACAAGGAAATGCTCCTTGTCTTGCCTTTTCTTTCTGAGTCCAATCTGGTTAATGGAAGAATCCAAGAATGATGCATCTATTCTTCATTCTAGCACTCCTTGAACATTCAGAGAGAAAAGGTGAGCAATGGAGCTTTCGTTGCAAGAATGGGGGACTTGGTCTGTGCCATCTAATCCTGGTATTTAATGCAGACTTTGAATGCAAGTTTCTTTAGAAATGGCTTTTTCTAATTTAGAATAGAAAGGTGAGTTTTTAATCAACCATATCGCGAAACAAATAGGAGTCGGAAATCTCACCAAGAATCATCTGGTCATCTTTGAATAACTTGCCTATATTTTAATATTCTACTTCTTTTTTTTCTTTTCTTTTTTTTTTTAAAAAAAGAAAGATCTGCAATGAAGATGACCCGATGCTGTTTCAAACTGGTGGCGGAAAGAAGCTATGATAGAACATCTCGACATGCAGAAAATTAGCAATTCAGGAAAAGCCTTTTTTTGCCCCCACTTTATTTTCTGAAAGGCGTGGTTTTGAAAAGAAACGTTTGGAGTCAGGAAAAAAAACTGCCCGAAGCATCAGCACCATATGTCAATCACAAGGAAGTGGACTGCTTAGACAGAACTTCCTTCCCATCAGCTTTTGCCCCAGGAGCAAAGTTTCAAAAAGAAAGAAATGGGAGGGAGAGGACCCACGGTATGGCCCCCTCTTGGAAGCTGCTTGAAACATCAAAGCGGATAACCACCTAAGTCCCAAGAGAAGAGGACAGGACAATAATACCTCCTAGATGATGGCAACTGAAGAAGATCTGCTTCTCAAAAAAAAAAAAAAAAAAAAAGCACCTTCATTACCATCACAGGGATCGATACAAAAACATAAACCAAGTCCCAAGGAAAGGAGACAAAAAAAGGATGAAGAGATGACAAGTGAAAGGAAAGGGGAACACCCATAGGTTTTAAAACTGGCTTTCCGCCTTACCAAAGAAATCATCCCGCACTATGAAAGTCATTGCGTATGAGAGAAGAGGGAAGGAGCAAAGGATCCAGAGGGGAAGAGATACAGAAGAGGGAAAAAAAGGGGGGGAGAAAGGGGAAGGCAGGGAGAGAGAGAAAAATCAGCCATTAAATACAACTCAGCAAATGGTGATACCGTTTTTAGCACGTATGTGTATGGGGGGGGAAAAAAAAAAATTCATTTACGTGACAGCAAGGCAATTCTTCACCGGTCTGATCCAGCTTAGCGGAAGGACCTGGTTCTTGAGTGAAACCAATCAAGGGACAACTCCTGAGGCCATCACTGTTCTCCCTACCTGAGTAACAGCTACCTTTCAGCTTGTCAGATGTGATTGTAGAAAATACAGCCTAGAGACATTCCAGAGGAATATAACTTCTGGGTCGAATGCTTGAAGGAGTTTCCTCCCTTCTGATGACAGAACATCTGCCTCCAAACCTTCTCCTCCTTTGGTAAATAAAGTGTTGTCTGTGGAGTCCGTGGTGCCTCTCTGAGCTTGCTTGTTTTCTTGCAGATGTTTCACTATCCTACTAGTTACATCTTCAGTGTTAATGAATGAGTTTACCTCATTGGGTGGCCTAATTAAGCTTAAGATGTTACTAAGTTGGGTGTCAGGCCAAGAACAATGTAGAACAATTCAGCCAGAGTCTAGTTCTTTATTTGCTTACACACAGCAGACAGAATCTTGCCAAACTAAACCCTTCCTCCTCCTCGCGCAATGGATAGGCCATAGGGGAGTCTAGAGCCATGATGGCAAACCTATGGCATGTGTGCTACAGGTGGCATGCACAGCCATTTGTGCCGGCACGTGAGCCTCAGGCAAACTTACCTCACTGCACATGCGTGCACCTCCCAGCTGATTTTCAGCCCGTTTGAGGCCTTTTTCGACCTCCCAGAGGCTTGAGGAAAGCTTCTGCGGCCTTTGCAGGCCGAAAAATAGGCCCGTTTCATCACTTCCTGTCTTTCCGGAAATTCCAGAAGTGACCAAACGGGCCTATTTTTCGGCCTGCCAAGGCTGCAGAGGCTTTCCTCATTGGGGGAAACGCATTGCCTTCTGAGTGCTGGCGTGCAAGCGCATGTCCGCAAGCGCACGCACAATTTTTGGCCCAGGAGCCCAAAAAGGTTAGCCACCACTGATCTAGAGCATAGCTACTCTAATTCTCTTCCTCTAACTCCTATCTAGCTCCAGGCTGTGCTGCCTCTTGTCTCACCCCCCTTTCTGGAATATATTCCCTCCATCCTGGAAAACTGCTGTTTTGCTGTAGTCCAGGGGTGTCCAACCTTGGCAACTTTAAGACTTGTGGACTTCAACTCCCAGAATTCCTCAGCCAGCAAGCTGGCTGAGGAATTCTGGGAGTTGAAGTCCACAAGTCTTAAAGTTGCCAAGGTTGGACACCCTGCTGTAGTCCATCAGCCCAGTTTCTTTTTCATGGGCACCGTGGAATGGTGTAATGAAACATCTGTAAGAAAGAAAAACTAAGCTTGGAGGGCACCAAGGACCCCTAGTTCCACCTTGAGCTGCAAATATTCTCTTCTAAAATGTTGTCTAAAGAATTCTAAAGAAGCCCAAACCAAAACCATATGTGTGGGTTAGATCCAAATGTTCTTCCCTCTTGAGAGAACGAGAGGGAGGTTTTGGAAAACAGCTCCTTGCATCCAAGAAACAAGGAATTTTTGGGGATCTGTCCTTAAGTTCACCTCTCAGAACTGGAACATAGCAGATGAAGAATGCTGTTGCTCTGCTTTTAATGTTACAACAGCAAGAATCTTTCCTTCTATTGAACAAGATTTCTGTGCCTTTCCTAGGCAAGATACACAAGTGAACAAATAAAAAGAAAAGTTTGGGGGAAGGAACCATCAAAATCAAGCTGTGCCTCTTCATAGGCTGCAACCAAATGAAAGATCTTCATGACTTATTCGGTCATTCTCAAAAGCAATGAAATAGGATTAAAGGGCACAAAATATCTTGGATTCAACCCTGAGGTTGCAGGCCCACTTCTACAGGAGTAAAATACCCAAACTCTAAGGAAGGGCTCGTCACACGTCCTCTTGGAGGAGGAGAAAAGCACAAGGAAAGTCCTAGCATTTTTACTCTCTTTGGAGACAGTAGATGCTAGTATTTTTACTTTCTTTGGAGAAGAAAGGGCTGCATTTGGGGGTGGGATGCGGATGATGTTTCCAAGAGCTAGAAGAACACTAAGTGAAAGCACAGCTTCTTTCTCTCTCTGCCGTACCCCTTTCTTTTGTGTTTGTTTTCTCTCTCTACCGTTCTCCTCTCATCTATCCATTTTGATTTCTGGGAATTCACTTTCTTTTCCGCTGTTACCTTATTCTCTTCTCCTTATGAGTTTTGGCCCATTAGAACCGCAGAACCTGGTCTTGACTGAGGCTAAATAACTCGAGAGCTGCAGGTAGCCTTGCCTGACAACAACTTTCCAAATTTCAGAGGTACAAAGAAAATACTAGGTTTCTTGGTGCTGCTTCTTACTGCTATTTTAGAATAAGAAAATAAATGAAACGAGAACTTTAACGATCCCATTGGATTAATCTAAACATGTGTTCTGCTAAATACGGTACTTGACTGGATGATGATTTTGTTGGATTCTGTAGGCCTCTGGGTCTTAAAAATCTGAAACACTGGTTTGCCAAATCTTGTCACAAGTATCTGCTGTTGCTTTTAAGTTATGCCAGATAAGGATGGCTTAATCATTTAAGTAAAGTGGAGGGGATATTAATGGCAGGGGAACAGGTTGATATAAGAAACAAAATATTCTTAAAACAAGCTTTCCTTTACAATACGGTAAGTCAACTTTTGTCAAAAGCTGCTGGAGTTAGATTGAGAAACAACCAAATCTATATCCTTTTGTCATGTAAACTTAACTAGAGGGATGAACAACTAAAGGATTTTGGCTTCCTCTGGGCCATTCCTCTAGATCAGTGTTTCTGAAACTTGGCAGAAAAATGAGTGGATTTCAATGGCCACATTTCCCCAGGTGACCTGATAACTATGGAATTCTGGGAATTGAAGTCCATACATCTTCAAGTTGCCAAGGTTGAGAATACTAGTAGAGATGGTGCTGCTAAGGGCAACAGACAATTACACACAAATTACATACAAAGTGTATGATGGCAATCTCCTTTTTCTACTGTTGCCTCCCCAGGAACTGGTTTTCCAAAAGCACATGGCTTTTGATTCCAAAAGGAATGTACAACCATCAAGATGAGTAGCTATTTGTCTAAAGCAAGGGTCTTCAAACTTGGCAAGTTTAAGACTTGTGAACTTCAACTCCCAGAATTCCTGAGCTAACATGACTGGAGGAGGAAGTCCACAAGTCTTAAACCTATTAAGTTTGAAGACCCCTGATTTAAAGTCATCAGGCATTCAAACTGACTCAAGGGAAATTTTTAAGTCATACCAGGTGGTACCACTTTGTTGGTCTTGGTAGATCTTCAACAATTAACTCAGAATGAATTCGATTAGGGGTTTAGTTGAGATACTACAAGGAAATCCCAGTGTTGTAGATAAGACTTATAAAAACCATCTTTTAAAGTCAGAGGCCTTCAAAATGAACTCTAGTAAAGAAGGGGAAGTATAACTGTTCAAGTGAATTAGTTCTTGATTATATGAGATCAAAGAAAAACAATCTCTAGAGCAGAGTCTCCAACCTTGGCCACTTTAAGACTTGTGGACTTCAACTCCCAGAATTCCTCAACCAACTTTGCTTTAAAGTGGTACCTAGCTTTTGCTGGCTGAGGAATTCTGGGAGTTGAAGTCCACAAGTCTTAAAGTCACCGAGGTTGAAGACCCCTGCTCTGGAGCAAGGTCTTCAAACTTGACAGCTTTAAGACTTCTGGACTTCCAACTCCCAGAATTCCTCCTCCAGTCATGTTTGCTCAGGAATTCTGGGAGTTGAAGTTCACACGTCTTCAACTTGCCCAGTTTGAAGGTCTTTGCTCTATTCTTTCTATCTATCTATCTATCTATCTATCTATCTATCTATCTATCTATCTATCTATCCTATATCTATCTATCCTATCCTATCTATATCTATTCTACCTCTCTACCTAATCTAATTATCTATTTATTCTCTCTCTCTTTCTCTCTCTCCCTTTCTCCTATCTATCTATCTTTATCTATTCCAGGGGTCTTCAAACTTGACAGCTTTAAGACTTGTGGATTTCAACTCCCAGAATTCCTCCTCCAGTCATGTTAGCTCGGGAATTCTGGGAGTTGAAATCCACACCTCTTAAATTTGCCAAGTTTGAAGACCCTTGCTCTAGAGCATTCTCCTCTAAAAGTCCCAGGATTATTACAATTGGAAAAAAGGAGAACATCACAAACCAATTCACTTGTCCAGTAGTTTCCCCCCCCCCCCACTTATTGTTCGTTTGTCAGAAGTAGCGCCAGATCCATCCAGTTAACACTTAATTTCATTCTGGCAACCCCTAAATATTACAGGACTATAATTCTCATTATCCTTGACTGCAGACTAACCTGATTGAGGATGATGCAACCTGTAACCCAACTACACCACAGGGCTATACTTTAGAAATATACTTAAGCACCATTCTCCCAAATATTTTTTTAAAATCACCTAAGAATGGGTGGATATTAAATTTCAGGCTTTGAGTCCTGATATGCCTTAATTAATAAAGAAAGTACAATCTTCATCCCATATATTAGCATTTCCCACCTCCCACCTGAAATCCCAAAGTAGATGGGATCAAGTAGACAGAGGGGATGGAGACTGCAGAAAGGAAATAGAAGTCAAGAACAGAAAGTGATCTCTTGTATTCAGACACTTAACCGTCAGGAGCAAGCAACGATCATCATCTTCTTTTAATTCAATTGCTCAGTCTCCACTCTGCAGGGGATTATGGGGTTGCCATAATCCCCTGCGGAGTGGAGACTGAGCAATTGAATGGAGCTAGCAGAGTGTTTGAATGGCCGGATGCCCTTCCTGTTCCCAATGCAGAGTTTTGTTCAGTAGATATATTCCCATAGTGCCCAGAGAAAGAAATATCTGTCTTTATCTAGGATTGAACTCACAGCCTCCTGATTGTGAGGTGAGAGCTGCACTTCTAGGCCACCGCAACATTCCTCAGGAGCAAGCAAAAACAGCCTCTCATAAATACCCAGTCATTACCTTTATTGTCACATATGTTACAAGAATCTCTTCAGACTGCTTGTCCTTTCCCTGGGAATGACCAGATAAGGCTTAATGGATCTTGGGGGGAGGTCAAGCTTATGCTGCATGTGGCTGCACAAGGATTCCAAGCTAGGTCCTTGTTTGACCCCTCCTTCCAGCCTCACTGGCAGGTTCCCAACATCTACTGTCCAGACTAATAAAAGTAGGGAAAGGTAGAACCAAGTTAACAAAATGAATTTTGACAGGATTTATTACATGTGAATATCCTCTTCGTTTGTTTAAAAATTCTAGGGGGGAAAAAGAAAAGAAAAAGGAGAAAATAAACCAGG
This sequence comes from Hydrophis major, assembly GCA_033807585.1. Classification (NCBI taxonomy): domain Eukaryota; kingdom Metazoa; phylum Chordata; class Lepidosauria; order Squamata; family Elapidae; genus Hydrophis; species Hydrophis major. The sequence goes on along the minus strand of CM066340.1, from coordinate 11,389,403 downwards.
AATCTAAGGAGAGGAGAAATACACACCTGAAAATTCCCCTATGGGCCATGTCCCACGAAGCACAGAGAGGAAGGAATGGAGTGGGGTGGGGAGGGGAGGGAAAAAAAGTCAATCAATGTCTAAAACCAACAACAACAACAAATAATTCTTGGATTTTCTTTTTAAACAACTCCCTCCCCCCCTCTCCCAAACCCCAAGACAATGATTTTGCCATTTTCCATATCAAAAGGCATGAAACCATCAAGAAAAGTTCCACTGTGACTATAATCAGCATGAATTTACATGAGGAAAAGCATGAGGGGCATGAGAGAGGAATGGTCGATGTTTCCGATGAAAATGTGCCTGAGGCTCTTGCGAGCCCCTCATTTAACCTAGTTTTTTCCTCACAGTGGTATCTGGTTTTCATGAAGGAAGAATTTTCTCTTGCTTTCTTTGCACTGTTCTGCTTCAAGACAGCGAGGGATGAAAGAAAAATGTGACATTTTGAAACCCAAATCTCACTAAAACGCTTAGGGAGTGTCCCACCAGCTCCAAACAAAATCTCAAGCATACCTTAGATGTCTGCAAAGAATATCATCTTGTCCCACAATAGGATATTTGAGTGTGTTCTTGAATGGGTTGGATTCTCGGGTGTCACATTATGGTCTGACGTATTTTATTTGTCTCTACCTTTCTATGGTTGTGTGAACGCGGAAAGGAGAATGGAATAAGTTATGGTTTGTTTGAAGGCAAGCAGTCTGTAACCGTAGCTTGCCTATGGTTTGCAACTGCAGCTTAGTGTGACATGCAAATGGAGAGTATGGTTTGTTGGCAGTTTTCCGGTTTGTTCTTGGTTTCCTTTAGGTCTCAAACATCCTTCTAACTATCCTGTAAGATGCCAAGTGAGCCCAACAATTAAAGATTGGCAGGAACCAACCAGGAATTGAGCGAAGAAGCTGTGAGTGAGGTGTTGTGAAGACCCAGTTTTTCCTCCAAGAATTGGGCTAGGTTGAGGGGACTGAGCTGGGAGGCTCTTTGGTCTGGCAAATCTTTGTTTTACAGAAGGTTGTGAGCAGACTAGAATCATCATATAGCTGGCCATATAAGTCAAATAAAGATCTAAAGTCAACAACCGGTAAGCTAAGGATTGTTTAATCATAGTTTCTTAAATAAATCCTAATTGGCTGGGATTAATCCATAAAGCATAGCTCACAAACCATAATGGCTGGGTACACCCAACATACTACAGATATCTTCATTTAACAACTAAAATTGGAACCCATTTAAACTTGATTGTTAAAATGAAATGGCTGCTAAGTGAGCCTGTGACTGTACAAACTATTTGCTTTGTTTTCTCATAGGTTAGCTACCTCTCTATAGTTTATTTACTTTATTAAATGCTTTTTAAAATATCTGCTACAAATCTGGCCCTCTAACGTGGATAGATTCCTGTTCCTTGCGGAACAGGTGGAGAAAAAGTGAGATAAGAATATGATTCTGATCAAAGAATTCAGCTTTTTTAAAGAAAACAATGACATCTTTTAAAGGTATAAGTCCTAAGGTTAGGAGAAATAACTGCCTCAAAGGTAAAGAGAATTGTAGCCTGCTTAGAAGCCTGAGAGTAACAGGCATCATTACGCCACAAAACTCTTTCCCTATCTCAAAACAAATGGAATAAATTAAGCAAATTAATTAGAAAATGCAGGACAAAAAAATATTCATACATGTTTTAAAAGACTGCATTTATAAATACCGCAGAATTTGGCAGAATGGATAACCCTGATTAGCAAATAATTGCGTTTTTCATACCTATACACCCTGGCATACATTTGATAAACCTTAGAACTTGAATTCAAATGCCACTGATTGGTTTCACCTTTTCCTTTTCTCTAGATATTTAAATTATCCAAGTTAAACATCTACTGACATTTTAGAAATTTGCATCAAAAACCTACTTCGAAGTATTGTTGTAAGGATAATCAAGGTGAGGATTTTAAAAGCCATGCCTTTGAAACGATCTTTACCCAGTAGATCTGCTCCTTCATCCACGTCTCCAATGGCCTCTGAGCCGACTTCAGTAAGCTCGGTATACAGGGAATCAGTATTGATGCCAAAGGCTTTATTCACTATCCCTTGTGTTGGGCTATTTACATAAAAAGAAGAATTAGAAATACATTGCAGCAAGAAATAGTTTCGTTTTCCTCTCTTAATCACAGAAGGCAGCTTTTCCACCCAAAATACATTTTTTTACCCTTATGCCAACCAGGAAAGAGACCAGAAATTTGTAAATGACAGTGTCATGCCCCAGGTGGAGACTGACTCTGAACAATCAGGCCCATCCCTTATCCATCCTAGGGCATGGAGGGAGGAGAGGATCAGGGTAAAACGTGGTCTACTCAGGAGGAGAGGGTCACGATCCTCTTCATGGGTTGCAGGTGTGAGATCTGCGTAAGAGTTTGGACCTGCGTGCTAACAGACGCTGGAGACAAATTAGTGTTTTATTCCAAAAGAAGGTTTATCTTGGTTGGCGTTCTTCCAATGGACTGTCCCTGGTTATCTTCCTGAAGCTGGCAATTATCTACCCTGGTCTGTCGTGGAACTTTATTCAGAGTGGTTTGTTTTTGGTTTTTGCTTCGTTATCAGCTCTTTGAATTTGAACTGTGTTTCTTTCCTTTGAAATGTTATTTTGAAAATAGTTTACTTCTCCTCCACTGTGAACAAGGAAACAGTGAAGCCAAGTTGAAGGCATTAAGTGACTTTTATTTACATTTTGGTTTTTGTTATATTTCTGAGATACTCTGGGTCATCACAGACTGTTTAGCATAGTGTGTCAGCTTTGAAATTCAGCTGCCACAATTAAAAGAAGGGGGGTAGGTGGAGGAGTTTAAAAGTTCAAGGTTATTCTGTATGTCCTACTAAGAAGTTCTAGTTGCAGTTAATTGGTTCTTGTGATTTATGAAGTGTAGAAGTGGGAGGAGAGAAGGTGGATTCTGTGTAACTACGAAAATACTTTCACTTTGCGAAATTGCCTTAGACATGCTAGGTCTGTTCCTAAATAAATCAATTGGAGAGAATATGTCTCGGAGTGATTGATATCATGGATACTTTCTGGATGCCTTACACAGTGTTTCTCAAACTTGGTAACTTTAAGTTGTATGAACTTCAACTCCCAGGATTCCCCAGCCAGAGGAATTCTGGGAGTTGAAGTCCACACGTTTAAAGTAGCCATGGTTGGGAAACACGGGTTTAGCTACCCGACAAGGAGTTGACAATGAGAAGAAATAGGCCAGCTTCATAAACTATGGGGTCTGTTTCAATGATTTCCCACTATTGGAACCCTTTAAATGATTAAATTTGCCCCCCCCCCAAGTATTCCAACCTGTTCCCTGAGCGCTCCAGTCTAGGATCCTGGCACATGTCCAACTCTGGAGTAGAGTCAATATCTTGAAAATCCGACCCCTCGTCACTGCTTCCCATTCCTGTAACAAAGGCAGGGGGAACCATGTATGCTGGTGAGCCAACAAAACATTTGGACAAAACATGCATCATTGCTCTTCTCCTTCTCTTGAAAAACACTGAGTAGCACATGTCCCAAAAGTGCTTTTTCAAGAAACAAGTGGACTTTCTAGTTTTTCTTTGAAGACATTTTGCTTCTCCCCCAAGAAGCTTCTTTAGAAAACATCCTGCAGAAAGCTCAGCTCCGACTTCTCCATGAAAATCAGAGCTGAAGAAGCTTCTTGGATAAGAAGGGAAACGTCTTCAAAGAAAAACCAGAAAGTCCAGTTGCTTCTTGGAAAAAGCACCTTTGGGACCAACCAATGACCTGAATGACGATGGAGAATCTCCATAGACACTGAGTAACACAACCTGTGTTTTAGGGCACAGCCGCAATCCAGAATGCATGCCTACCTTGTCTATCTCACATACAGGTAGTCCTCGAGTTGCAACATTCCTTTAGTGACCGTTCAATGTTACAACAGCACTGAAGAAAGTGACTTACGACCGCTGCTCACACTTGCAATGGTCTCTGTGTTCCTCACAGTCACGTGATCAACATTTGGGCCCTTGGCAACTGTTGTGTATTTATGACAGTTACAGTGTCTGTAATGTGATCACCATTCACTACCTTAACAAGGTTAATGGGGGAAAGCCAGATTAATGCTTAATGACGTGATCAATTTAACAACTGTAGTGATTTGCTTAAGAACCATGGCTAAAAAAGTAGCAAAAAATGGAGCACAACTCAACTAACAACTGCCTTGCTTAGCAGAGAAAAGTTGGTCTCCATTGTGGTTGTAAGTCAAGGACTACCTGCCTCGACTAGACTACACTGACGAAATCATTATCTCAAATATTTTGAGATAGTTCCAATTAATTTCTTCTTCTTGTGCCACATCCGTCATCGGACGTTGGCGGTCCTCTTTTTTAGCAAGAGATTAATTCCAGGACCACAAAACTAGCCAGGTAGATGATGAGAAACTAAGAAGTTCAGGAAGCGAGTTAAGCAGACACACTAACTCTACCTATGCTCACGTTCCTTGTCTCCTGGACTACTTGAACTTCCATATTTCGGCTGTTCCGTTTCTCCCGTGACCGTTTGTTGTTTTTGGAGGTGACATAGTCGTTCATTGACTGAAGGCTCTCATTCAGGGGCGTCACAGCAGCCGAGGGCACTGAGGATGTGGGGGTATTCGATTTTGTTCCTGTGGTGCTGGGCGTGGCGGCTGCAGAGGACTGTCCAGATTCCGACATTTCATCAGGTGGACACTGGCGTGAAATGAGGTTTGCAAAGAGGGGAGAGAGAGAGAGAGAAAAGGCAAGATATCCACACCAATCTGTTTTTTTTTTACCCCTGGTCCTATTGCTACTTTTGAAGCATTAAGATACCAAGCAGCAGTAATGGAAACCACGAAATGAACAACGGTGTGTCACAAAGTTTCATGGATGAGGAACATCTCTGCTGTCAGGCCTGCAAGGTCTTGCAATGAATCCCTTGGGGTCTGAATGTTGGCATTGCCAAAGCCAGCAGAGCAAGTGCCCAAAACTTTATTTTTCCTGCAACTTCCCTTATGCCCAGCAGGCTGCTAGATCTCAATTCACTTGCAATGGGCTTCCAAAATTAATCAGTAACTGCGTGTGGTACCCAGAAGTGGCTGCAACTCCTTACAATTTCTTTTGAGACTTCAAGTAACACTATAAAATCCAAATTGTATCCCATGCACGATAGGGTGCATAATTAATTACTGCCTCCTTTTAGTCAACGGGCAAAAGAACTCCAATATATTAAACTGGAGATAAGCAAATCATGGTGGTCTATTTATTCTGAACTATTCCCACTAACCCTTGCCATTAAATCAAAAATTCATAACCTTGAGGGAAGCAACAGGTTGCTTATCTTTCAACTCCACAGCCTAATAGCAATCAAGAACTCGAGTAGCTGAGACAGATATGAATTTTGAGTCCAACAGTATCACCAAGACAATGGAGTCTCCACCACTGGCTTCAAGCAGTCTTACAACAGGCTTTAGACCTTACAGGTCCAGGTTGTCCATCACCACTTCCCACCTGAGGGGTGTGCAATTAATTGCTATGGGGAGAGCAGTGCAACTGGTTAGGAGCTGATCCACTACCGTGTGTTCTCAGGCCACTGCAACTGTTAAAATTAGTTATTAATCAGCTTTCTATTTTTCCTTTATTTAAATTGTCAATGTACCTTTTCATCTGATTCTTATTGAAAACACCTAGCAGGGAAAATCAAAAGAACCCAATGCATTTAGGTGGAACCTAAGGCAAGACCATCGTATATGGGGACAATAGATTCAACTGACTATTATAGAAACTAATCTCTCCTTGAAAATAAGAAAAGGTTCTCTTCAAAAGGGACATCTTCAGACACCAGAGGTTGCCTTCCAGGATTGTATACATTATATAAAAGGGTCAACTAGAATCAACTAGAGACAACACCCTAATAACTAAAAGTCACACACCTAACCAGGAACCATATAAATACAATGTGTAGGACAGCCCAGTGCACATATTCTGGAGAGAGAGAGAGGTGCCCTGATGATGAGCTTCAACCCAAAATTTTGGAAGATGAAACCTTTGGTCGTAGTGACCAATCCAGACTGGATTTTGTAGCATTATCCTGGGACATTGTATTTAGTTGAATGAATCAAATTTCATACATGCTACACCAACTACACCCATTAATTGAGCAGCCATGCCGAAGAGTCCAGAGAATGGATGTCACCTTTGCAAAACCTGTGGGCCAATCTAGGCAGGATTTGACAGTTGATAAAGACTTCCTGGAACAGGAAGTTCATGGCTAACCTGGTCCTTTCCCTGCTGAATGCACACAAATGCAGATACCACCTGCTACCTTTCTTCCAATCGGACAATGGAAAAAGACTGAATCTCTTTCTTCATGGCCAGTATAAAATTTTGGATGAAAGAAGACAGTCTTCCCTCCCTCGAGTTCAAGCACTTCCCATTTAGTGTTGTTTCAAGCAGCAGCAACACCTGGATTGAGGTAGATCCCTAATAGAAGCAAAATAGCTTGAGCTAAATGAATTTATTGCTAATTTTTAAAGGTCACATTCATATCAATGACAATGAAGACTATGAAAAGATGACTGCTTAACCCTTTGCAGCCGTTTACATCTTCAGGAAGGCAGGCCTTGTTTTTGAAGTCACCAACACTGTACGCTGGTGAGATTCAAAACAATCCATATGTGATTAAACATGAGAAGATCATTTAACTTAACAATAGCGTGTTTCCTATCCAGAAAGTATTAATTTTCTTCAGAGTTCTGGGCCCACTGTGGTGACTGGCTGTTGGCATAAAGGTATGATTGACTAACAGCAAATGATGGAGAACTAAGTTTTCACCGCAGTCTGTTGGTCAGAACGAGATAAAGCCACAACAAGCATACTACCCTATGTCATTGCCAGGACTAAGGCTAATAAACTACATTCTTACTGAAAAGGAAGAAGAGTAATATGGATGGTTTAAATTATAAAAATCCCATCCTTGAAAGAATGACCCACAGAGGATGAAGCACAAATGTTGTGGGTTCCAGAAAGGAATGATCAGACTGCAACCAGAAGAAAAGGAAAATTGATTCAACACTAGATAAAATATCAAGATGTTCTGATCAGGGAAAAGACTGTTCCCTTCCTTTCATGAGAATTTCTACTTCCCCAGGTTTCTTAGAGCTTGAATTTAATGATTTGGGGGAAGGGGGACATCCCAACTCTATGAATATCCATTTTGGCCCCATCTTTCTTCTCTGCTCTTCGTGAGCTCCGCTTCACCTCCATGCACGCTCCAAAATATGAAGGGGTAGCAAACGAACATGAAAACATTTGCTGCATCAGGTCATAAAATATTCTGAGCACGAAGCTCCTTCTAGCATGGCTAAACTTGAACCTCCCAATGGACCCAACCTGGATAATCAAAAGGGAGGAATGTGGGAAAATGTAAAAGGATCATAAATTGCCTGTTCCTGGAAAGGTAGAAAAAGTTAAGCGAGCAAACAGGCCAGGAGGGGTGGGAGGGTGGGTGGGAGAAATGGATTTAGGCTGCAAAGGGTTACAGACACAAAGGGTCTTTCTCCCCCCTCCTCCAATGGAAAACATAATTTGACAAGTAGGCAGTGGAAGCTCTCATTTCCATGATAGTTGTAAAAAAAACCTTGTAGACGGAGTTGGACTGCAGCTGACTGAGGTCACTCAGGTGCCAGTGGTCCACTGCAGGAGCAATCTTGGCCCCCACCTGCCCACGTACCATATCATCTGTGAGGGGGATGTTCAGTGAATTAGGACGCCTCTTCATGCTAGAGTGAGAGAGAGAGAGAGAGCAAGAAAAAAGAGAGGGGAAAGAGTCAGTGAAACATGGCAGGCTTGAACACATGAAAAGCAACAACCATTTAAAAAAAAAACATGCCATAGTAAAGAACATTTGGAATAACAGAGTTGGAAGGGATCTGGGAGGTCTTCTAGTCTGACCCCCTGCTCAAGCAGGAGGCTATGCTCAATAGAAGAGAATATTTGTAGCTTCAGCTTGAACGGTGGGGTCCTTGGTCTCTCTGGTTGTTGTTTTCTTGCAGATGTTTCATTACCCAATAAAGTAACATGAAATCAGTGGTGGGATTCAAAGTTTTTGACCACCGGTTCTGTGGGCGTGGCTTGGTGGGCGTGGCAGGGGAAGGATTACTGCAAAATCCCCCTTCCCTCCCCACCCCACTTAACCTGAGAAAGAGAAAAGAGAATTGTCCCACTTCCAATTAGCAGCAGTACAGAATGGCAAACTATGACGGTGATCAGAAATTCCATGATGATGGTGAACATGATGATGATGATAAAAAAAACTCAACCCCTTCCCCATCTTAGAACGAGTCCACCAAATTACCTTTTTCTCCATGATGGGTGGTGACTGAAGTGACAAACAGAGAACAGCCAATACAAGACAGGTAATGGCAAAAGAAGCAAGACAAGAGAACAACCATTAGAGTGCGAAACGTCATGCAAGCATGCGCTGACATGCTCAGACAACATGCTCATTTGAACAGAGATTGACATGCTAGCCCAGAACCTCACAAGCACATTGTGAAGCAAGGATGATACTGTTGGGTGTACAGTTACACTGCGTTGCTGGTCTGCTATCTCAGATAAAGTGATGTTTCTTTATTGTACATCAGCGTAAGACCCTTTGCAAAGATTTGAAATAGTCGTTTCAACACTGATTCCACAGTTTTATCGTTCGAACAATGGTCTCTGCAATCACGGCAGAAGATGGCAATTGTATGACATTTGCAAAATATAGTAAGCCAAGATTTTCTAGAATTCTTGTTTTGGAATAGAATTCTTTGAAACAAGCCAGGGATCAGAAACAAAGAACACATCATAGCTTTCAGCTCTAGCTTCTTCTTAGAGGTGGGACAAATAAGAATTTTTTTGGGTAGAGGGGTGGATTTAATAGTATTGACACAGATAATAGTTACATGTGAAAGACCCATGACTAGATCTCTCATAATGTACTTATTTTACATTGAAGGACGGAGATGACTTGAATGGAAGACTCACACTGGACGTAACCCTTAATGCGTAACTCTTTTCATAATCTCAGGAATATATAAATATGTATTTCTCCCTGTGCGATTCCTTTTTCTTTCTTTCTTTTTTAATCCTACAGAGCTTAGATCACGAAAGCAGAGAGAGAAGGGATTAAACATCCCAAAATAAATCAGTTCCTTTTGTGTAGAAATAATTACTCCTGAAGTTTTATTTCATCTGGCTTATGGACAATTTTCTCTACGTTTCCTAAAACTGTACCAGGAAATACAAGGGTAGATATACTGTATGTTCTCATAAGAACTGTTGATTTCCTCCTTATGGTGACAAGTAAATTTATAAGTTGGCTTTTGATTGCCTTCATCTAAAACTTGAGAACTGTTTATTAGGAATGGGGGATATACATTCCATCAGTGAGTTCCCAAGATGGATTACAAATTACCACATTTCAGGGAAAAACTCAAAGCTTTAAAAATAGCAGGATTTAAAAGAACAGCAGAAAAGAGGGGTGGGTGACTCTCAAATCTGGCTTCATACTATTTCACATTTTAGTGATCAGCATTCCAGACATATTTGTCCCAGCAGTAACTATCACCATCTTCTTGGAGTTAGTTTCTCCTAGACCATTCATACCACTAGCAAAATGCTTGAAGTACTCTTCGTCTCTATTCAATGCATCCTATACCTACTTCTCCCACACTCAATAACATAAAGAGTTTTTGAAATCTCAAAAGTTGAATCCTTCTCATCCACAAGATCTGTGGATGAGTTCGAACTTCATAATCAGACCAGAAAGTTATATGTACTTATATGTCATTACACTCCAACAATATTTTCTTAAGGTTGGGTTTCCCAGCCACTTGAAGAAGTGTGGACTTCCCAGAATTCTGGGAGCTGGCTGGGGAATTCTGGGAGTTGAAGTCCGAACATCTTCAAGTGGCCAAGATTGGGAAACACTGTCTTAAGGGATCATCCCTTGTGCTCCCCTTATAGAACAGTGTCAAACTCGATTTCATGGAGGGCCGCATCAGGGTTCTGTTTGACCTCGGGGCGCCAGGGTGGGCATGGCCAGAGTGGACGTGGCTGGCTCGACGTCACTCATGTGATGATCCAAGGGCTCTGCCAGTGAAAACAGGTACCCAAGCTCCGTTTCAGCTGCAATGGCCTCCTGCAACCCTCTACCAGAGAAAACTGAGCTCGGGAGGATCATAGGGGTTCTGTTTTCACTGGCAGAAGTACCACAGGCCAGTTCTTCGCTGTTTCAGGGCGGCTCCTTGGGCCAGCTCTAAGCACCCCGCAGGCTGGATCTGACCTCCGGGCCTTGAGTTTGACACCCCTGCTGTAGAAAACCTGCCTGTCCGAATCAGTTGTTGCCATATTGTTTTTGATTTGCAAAAAAAGAAAGCAAGCTTCTCAAACTCATAGAAAGAAACTCCAACGGAAGCAAATCACAAGGAAGGCACCTTGGCGTGCTCCCATCCTCACACTGAAAAATGTCCCTCTCTTCAATAAATCCAGGAATTGCAGAACACGTTCTGTGCTCATACACATGCTCCCGTTCTAAAGGATACAGGATGTCTCCACTTTTCAAAAGAAACCCTAAGCACAATCATAGCGCTAACCACATGCAGAGGTGAGATAAGCAAAGGGACCTGTGGAATACAAATCCATCCGGATACAAGCCAAGAAGAAGGTACATTGACTGGGATGAAGGAACTAAGATTCCTGACATTGGTGGGTGGGTCACAGAAGATTTACACAGGACACCAAACCCCACACCCTGTAGGGATTTAATTAAACAACGTTCTTTTCTCTTCCCCGGAAGCAAGTCCATCTATTCACTCCAAAGATGGACAACTTGCCCAACACAGAAGAAATTAATGCTCCTGCTGTCTCCATGAACTCAGTCTCTGTTCTATCCCCATCTTGGTAATTTATAACCCCATTTCATGGAGGGCCTGTCCCTGCCTAGGGCATAAGGCACCTGAAAGCAAGAGGCTGCAGATAATAATCCTTATTGGGCTCCAATCCCCACCACAAGGTGTAACCTGTTAAGATTGAATCAGAAAAGCTTTTGTCCTTGTACAGGTAGTCCTCGACTTGCAACAATTCATTTAGTGATCATTTGAAGTTACAATGGCACTGAAAAAAGTGACTTATGACCATTTCCCCCGCCTTATGTCCACGGGTGAAATTCAGATGCTTGGCAACTAGCTCATATTTACGAAGTTGCAGTGTCCTAATTTCATGTGATTCCCCTTCTGTGATCTTCTGATAAGCAAACTCAACGGGAAAGCCAGATTCACTTAATGACCATGTTACTAACTTAACACCTGCAGTGAGTGATTCACTCAACATCTGTGGCAAGAAAGACCATCAAATGGGGCAAAATTCACTTAGCAACAGGAATTTCGGGCTCAGCTGTGGTCATAAGTCAAGGACTACCTGCACAAGTATAGCTCTTCAGCGAAGGAGCCCAGTCTTTTAAAAAAATTATTGCAAGCCTAAAAAAATGGTACAGCTGCTTTAAGAGTTGCCTTAACTTCAAGGGGATTTATTTAATCTCATGCTCACCAAGGGCTCCTTCCAAATTATTTTCAAAGCTTGCATAGCCTCTGTTTATAGCTCTTAAGCTTGAACAGGAAGACACAAATATAATTTCCAACATTTTGGCCTTTGGACTCTACTTTAAAGAAGGAAATAGTAAATTGGGAAAAAATAGGGGCCTGGGGGGGAGTATCTTAAAGGAATTTACATTCAAACTTTTAAAATCATTTTTTTAAAACTCTGCTGTGGTACAAAATGCATTCACATTTTAGCAAATGTGAATGCATTTTGTACCACAGCAGAGTTTAAAAAAAATGATTTTCGGTTTGAAATCATGCTTCACAACATCAGGACAAAGTACTGAACCTCCTGGAGACGAAGACCTAAACCAACTTTTCAAAGGAACATGCCAACAGGGAAACAAGCTGTGTAACACAACTAGAGCCATTTCAAGCATTTTTCCTTCACTCTCCCCATGCAGACCCCACCATCGTAATTCACCCTGTTCCCAAAGGCTCAAAGAAGTAGCCGGGCTCATGTATTGTCCCAAGATGCTCATTTCGGTCACGTGGAGAGAAGCATCTAGGCCAGATCAGAACAGCCCTTTTCACCTTGAAACTCTTACTTCCTTAGGGGCAGAACCCGGGGGCACACCTTACCTTCTCCCAGACAGACCACTCTCGTTTTGGCTATTTCCAGCCACCTGCTGCATCTTGGATCTCTCAATGTGCTCCACATAGGTTTGGATCATCTGCCAAAGAAGGGGAAGAAAAAGAAAGATGGTACTTAATGTGGATTCCCTCTCCAATTTGAAGTGGTACCCAAGTCCAACATTTTGTGATCTGAAAAATGGCTTCTCTTAAAAAAAAATATAATAATAATAATAATAATAATAATAATAATAATAATAATAATAATAATAATAATAGCAGCAGCGTTCTGGCTATGATTCAGCTATGATTGAGTTGTGGTGGCGCAGTAGTTAGAATGCAGTACTGCAGGCTACTTCTGCAGCCTGCCAGCTGCTTGCAGTTTGGCATCTTCCAAGGTCAGCAAAATGAGGAGCCAGATTGTTGGGGATAATATGTTGACTCTGTAAACCACTTAGAGAGGGCTGTAAAAGCACTATGAAGCACTGCTATTGCTGCAGTTGATTGGATGTTGCATTAGGAGCCCTGGTGGCGCAGTGGTTAGAATGTGGTATTGCAGGCTGACTCTGCCCACAGTCTGGAGCTCAATCCTGGCTCAAGATTGACTCAGCTTTTCATCCTTCCAAGGTGGGTAAAATGAAGACCCAGATTGTTGGGGGACAATATGCTGACTGTGTAAACCACTCAGAGAGGGCTGGAAAGGTCTGTGAAGCGGTATATAAGTGCTATTGCTAAGTGCTACTGTACTCCAATACCCATCGCACTAGAACAGAAGGTTAGAGAAGATGGGAATACATCTGAAAGGAGTTAGGGTTACTGCTGTCGTTTACTTTTAGATCTGTACATTCCAACTAATAATAATCAGCTCTCATCCATAAAGGAGATACCTCTGTGTGCCGCTGGTGTAGAGCATTGTATTCTTTCTTCATTTCAGATTCACGCTCCTCCAACCGGGAAACTGTTCATTATTTTAAAAAGAAAGAAAAAGAAAAGAAAGCGGATTGAGGAGAAACAGATCTCTGAGAAAGACGATACTAACAAGTGGTAAATGGAATGAGGATACTTCTTCAAGCTTGCTCTAGTTTACTCCCACTGCTTTGTTGTAACATTACAAATCAACAAAAGAGCAGGTTGTGCCTCGATTTCCTGGTGGCTTAATTGATACAGCATGTACTTTTCAGGTAGAGATCTTAGATTCAGTTTCTGAACTTTTAAATCAAGCTACAAATAGCCACACCTGGAGCTTAGTCAGACCAAGGGTCTATCTAATGAAGTATCGTCTTTATAAACATTTGGATTTGGTTCCCTATGCAAACTTAGGAATCGAAGCAGAAACCTTTTACATTCAGTATGTCATGCCCTTGTCGGAATCTGATTCGGAGGGGGAGGCCGAGCAGCTGACAGGGAGTGGGAGTGTGGCTCCATTGGCTGTGGAAGAAACTGGGAAAGGGCAAAGTCCAGCTGGGCAGAGCAAGGGAGAGATAGGGCAAGGCAGAAGAAATTAGGAGGAAAACCCAGGCCCACCCCCTCTTCATCCTAGGGCATGCAGGGAGGAACAGAGAAGGGAGCAATGTGAGTTGCGTGGCTTAAGGGGGAGGAAAGGGCCCTGATTCCCTTCATTAGCTGCAGCTGGGAACATAGTGTTTAAAAAGCAAAATTGCGTACAGCAAACTGTTGAGAGCAAATTGTGAATTATCTGGTGTTGTCGAGGCTTATCTGGATTCCTGGCGTCTTCCCAACTGTGTGTGTTTTGCTGTGCTATCAAGTCTGCAATTCTTTATCCTGCCCTGTGCAGCGTGGTTTGTGTGGATTTTTAGTTACAATTTGTATGTACTTCGTTTTCGGACTGAATTTCCTCCACTTAAAGACTGTTCTTGGGAGAATTTTTTCTCCAGCCAGAAGGTAACCAGGACATTGGGGGCAAATTTGGAGGTATTAAAGGGACTCTTCTTACTTATGTGACTGTGTTGCCTTTGCGCCATGGCCCGGGTCAACACACATTAAATGTTTTTCTTCTGAAGCCAATTAGTGCTTCGTCTATTTGGCAGTTCATGATGCATTGAGGGTAATCCAACTAAATTCAACAAAATCTGTGTATGGCATGCAGTAAAACATGGCCAAATTTTGTCAATGGCTATACTCACTCTGGTCGGCATAGTTCTTAGCCTTCAGCTCCAGCTGCCTTGTTTGAAATTCCAGGTGCTCGACCTGAACCTGCAACTCTTTCTTTTCCTGTTCCAGTGCATCTTCAAATTCAATAAATTTCTGTTGAAGACACAAATAATGTGAGCAGAGAAACTGTGACTTTTACTACAATCTGCAATCAATCGAAAACTGTCCTTTCTTACAAATAGTGCAATTTTCCTATGAAAATGCATATTTTAAGCATATAGCAACTGTCACCTGGACTAATTAGTATTTTGAGGTGTTGTTCTTTATAAAAATAAATTATTTTGGCTTTGCACAAAAATATTTTTTTGTCTGCACTGTAATATTTCTTCCTTTGTCTGCAGTGCTGGATTCAGACCTGAAGGCAAACACAAATATGGTGACAGACATCTACAATCTTGATACTATGCATAACTTCAGCCAATTCATCATTATCAGTCTGAAGCACGATCCACCACTCCTTGTGTTGGCACAAAAGTCTCCAATATAAAACCGGCTCTCTGTTTCACCAATTCCCAATCCACCTTCGTTTCATCTGTTGGACCCCCGTTGCTGAACCATGCTAATGTCATTGGCCAGTTCCTCTCTGGCTCTATAATTTACCCTTTAATTATTAAACAAATTTATATAGCAGCCCAACAAAATTTACAATTTGTTTTTTTTAAAGATCCATCAAATAATCAAAACCAGTTTAAAAAAAACCCAAGCCAGTTTCCGTGACAGCAACACCACAATCAAATCAGTCGCTCGATTGGCTCCATCTCCATTAATGGTCCCCGGGCTCTCTGACAAAACCATGTTTTTATGGCCCTTTGAAAAAAAAAAACAGGGTGGGAGCCAATGGGGGAATGATGTTTCATAAAGAAGGGGCCACCACTGAGAAGGTCCTTTTTTGTGGTCCCACGAGATGTACCATCCCTAATCAATGGGGCTTGTCACATGCCCATCTTGGTTGAGCTTTTTAGGACTTCAGAAAAAACAATTACTACGAACCTGCCTTCCATCAAGGACTTGTATACTGCACGAGTCAAAAAGAAGGCTGTGAAAATATTTACAGACTCCTCACATCCCGGACATAAACTGTTTCAATTCCTTCCCTCAAAACGACGCTATAGAGCACTGCACACCAGAACAATGGGACGCAAGGACAGTTTTTCCCCGAATGCCATCCCTCTGCTGAACAAATAATTCCCTCAACACTGTCCAACTATTTACAAAGTCTGCACTACTATTACAATTAATCTTCTCGTCACTCCTTATCACCCATCCCCTCCCACTTGGGACTGTATGACTGTAACTTTGTCGCTTGTATCCTTACGATTTATATTGACTGTTTCCTGGTATGATTTGATTGCTTATTGTACCCTATGACTATCATTAAGTGATGTACCTGATGATTCTTGACTCTTGACAAATGTATCTTTTCTTTTTATGTACACTGAGAGCATTTGCACCAAAGACAAATTCCTTGTGTGCCCAATTACACTTGGCCAATAAAGAATTCTATTCTATTCTATTCTATTCTATTCTATTCTATTCTATTCTATTCTATTCTATTCTAATTCTTTTCTTAGTGTATCCTATGACTATCATTAAGTGTTATACCTGATGATTCTTGACTCTTGACAAATGTATCTTTTCTTTTTATGTACACTGAGAGCATTTGCACCAAAGACAAATTCCTTGTGTGTCCAATTACACTTGGCCAATAAAGAATTCTATTAGATGTATTGGGGAGAGTCAGTCCTTCAAATAGCCTGGCCCGATGTCATGTAGGGCTTTAAAGGTGATAATAACCAACACTTTGAATTGCCAACCTTCTGACCATAATACTACCTAGTGGAAAAACATTCACCCATCAGGACACTGCCCTTTGAACAGGCAGAGTGCCACTGTTTTTCTTCATTGTTTTCGCAAGACAAAGTGATCAAAACTGATAAATTTTGGGAAACTGGCAAATAAATAAAACAAAAACTCTGTTTAATATCCATCTTTGGTTTTCAGAAAGCTCCAATGAAGAAAGGAGACAACAAGGAAACTATTGCATACCTGAGGTCTCTATTCTTTGTCATTAAAATTCTTAATTCTATTCTATTGTCCTTTCTTGGCCTAGAAACTTAGAGAGAAGTTAGTTTTCAAAATAATTATTAGTACTGTAAAAACAGTGTATTCATGAGCAGTTTGTGATGCTATTGTATCCTTAATAAAAACAGACCAATGCAGAAGTCTTGACTACCTGAATATTTCTGATTTTATGCTAGCAAAGAACTGGAAATGAACCAATGTCTACAAACGTGATTATCATTCAAAGCCAAACCTTACTAGAATCTTTTATTACAGAAACTCTGCACCTCGGATTTTTATTTCTCTTCTGCCAATTTAAGTCATAAGCTCAATGGAAACGGTATACATTTTGAAGACAGAATGCTCCAATACGTATTTGATTTTTTAAAAAAGATTCTAGTAGCAGATGATTGTGAAAATCCTTTGGCTAGGTTCCAGAGAGCCATATTCCTGTTTAAACAATATGCTGCTAAATAGGCAAAAGGCCTAGACTCATGTCAATTTGATTTTTTTTAAACAACCGTCGGTGGCAATCGGTTTCACAAATTAACAAGTATTAATAAGCTTTTTTTCCTCTTTTCTATCAGGGTATGATTTCTAAGTGGAATATCTGGCATTTCTAGCTAGAGGGACCAAGACCTTTTTTGCATTGGTCATCTCAGAGGATGCTGCTACTGATCCTAATAATTAATGTTATTTTAAGTAGACACAATAGAATAGGAATTGGAATAGGAATAGGAATGGCATAGAATAGAATAGAATAGAATAGAATAGAATAGAATAGAATAGAATAGAATAGAATAGAATAGAATAGAATAGAATAACAAGAGTTGGAAGGGACCTTGGAGGTCTTCTAGTCCAATCCCCTGCTTAGGCAGGAAGCCCTATAGCAGGGATAGGGAAACTTGGCTCTTTTATCACTTATGGACTTCAACTCCCAGAATTCCTGAGTGAGCCATAAAAGGGTCCTCATCCCCGGCCTACTGGTTTTTCAGTTGTGGGGGAAATCAATTTTTGACTTGAATGGGACTTATACAAATGTATATGTCCTACATTTGTATATTAAACAGTCCCATTCAGGTCAAAAATTGATTTCCCCCACAACTAAAAAAGTAGTAGGCCAATTCTGGGAGTGGAAGTCCATAAGTGATAAAAGAGCCAAGTTTCCCTACCCCTGCCCTATAGCATTTCAGACAAATGGTTATTCAATCTCTTCTTAAAAATTTCCAGTGTTGGAGAATTTACAACTCTGGAGGCAAGTGGTTCCACTGATTAATTGTTCTCACTGTCAGGAAATTGATTATATGGAATACTAAGACTGGGTTCTCAAATATTCTGGTTTCTTTAATCATAGTTTACTGAAATGTGTTCATTAAAGCCAAGTCAAAATCAAACACCTTACATCAAGGCTTAAAATCTACTCTATTCTGACTGTAAAGGTGAAGCATTGGCAGCTACATGCCTCATTCGTTTCAAGTTGTCATTATAGTAAAGGGAGGGGATTACAAATGGGTTAGTTGGAGAAACGAAACTTCCCATGCAAGCTTGTGAAAGTCTGGGAACTTTTCAAGGACATATTAACAGGTGTGAAGAAGGAGACAGATGGTTCCCATAACAAGAGAACTGGTTTGAGGTTGGGCTGGGAAATCCATTGTCTAATACCATGAACTGGTGCTAGAGAATTTCAGAGTTAGTTTTACTTCCACAATACCATGCTATATATTCAATAAACCGGTAAGGTTTTCATACATGAAAATGACCCTGGACTTTTATTTGGATACTCAAGCTGGATGTTGACAGGAGGTCCTATATGTAGCAGGGTTTCCCAACCAAACAAATTCCAGGTTGAAGCGTATGGATTTCAGCTCCCAGAATTCCCCAAGAGGCAGTCTTGGGACTTGCTTCGACCGGAAGACTCTGGTATTCAGCCACTGAGGTGAATAAGGATACGTATAGTCCAGTAAGCACAGATTAACAAATTCTCTTTCCCTGTCCACGATTTCAGGAATGTCATGTTTGTGATAGATATGCACAGGTTTGTGTAGGGGGCAAAGGAAATGGATTTGAAGGATAAGAGGACAACCAAGCCAGATGAAAATTTCCTGACCTTGGGCCAAGAAAGTAATTTGAGAAAACATTTCAGAGAAGTTCTTTCCTGGTTCACACAAAGAGAAAAGGAGTGGGGAAAACACATTGTGTTGGTTTCTTTTCTGGTCTATCTAAATACAGACATGTAGTTTGGGGGAAGGGAAAAGAAATCTCAATTAAGAAAGCAGGAAAATTCAGGACAATTTTATGTGTTTTTCTAGGAATTTTAGGGAGATTCACCCTCACATTTCTATCACATTTGCACACATTTCTTCTCCTATTCTCATAACTGTTTATTAGAAAATTGCAAAAACCAATAAAACTGATTTCCACTATGCCATCATTCTTGTTAACCATGGTTTATTTGAGTCATAATGGTTGTACATCAGAAGTGGTATTCAGCTGGTTCTGAACGGTTCTGGAGAACCGGTAGCGGAAATTTTGAGTAGTTTGGAGAACCGGCAAACACCGCCTCTGAGTGGCCCTGCCCCCATCTATTCTCTGCCTCCCATTGAGTCCCAGCTGATCGGCTGGGTCTCCTTCTGTTGTCCTGCACAGGAGAATGGAACTGGAAAGCAGGTTAGTGGGGTGGGGAGGGAATGGGATTTTGCAGTAACCTTCCTCTGCCATGTCCACCAAGCCATGTCCACCAAGCCACACCCACAGAACCGATAGTAAAAAAAAAAATTGAATCCCACCACAGGAATAAGATATTAAGTGATGAGGTTTATAAGCTGTTATGCCTTGATTCTTTGTGCACTGTTTTTATAAAATTGATAAAATTGGTTTATAAAAAAAAATAAAAAGAAAATGATAATAAGATATGGAAGGATATATAAAGTGAATATGATGTTTGAATTTGTATCTGTATGAAGAGTTCCAACCCGGGATCAGACAGCCTTCAGAAAAGATCTTTTAGTTTTGTTTATGTTTTGTGTTTTGTATGTTTATGAAAGGCAATAAAATTTTATTAAGCAAGAAATATAATTTGGATAAAACGAGAAGTCTGGATAAGATATAAAGTTAAATAGATAATGTAAATATTGATATTACAATTTGAAATTATTTTATATGTTCTATTGGCTTTCTTCTTTAATTATTATTAATTTTTCTTTTAGAAAAGACTTTTCAAGTTGTTATGCCTGGATTGTGTATTGTGTTTTCTGTAAAATTAATAAAATTTGTTTAAAAACAAAAAAGATATTAAGTGATAACTGATAGGTTTACATACTTTTAGTTCACAAGTATATGCTAAATCAAAGCCAAAATACCCAGATTATTGGTGCTGAGCCTAACCCAGCTAACATATAAACACAATGCAGATCCTTCTCTTTCAGTACTTCTGTGGAACTCATAATTTTCTTCCCTAATCTTGGGCTCTAGAGATCTGGCCCACTCAAAATATAGCAAATTTCTCTTATTGTTTTATCCAGAGAAGCAGGTGGCTATCTTAATATAGTTATACAACTTCAATGGCATAAGCCTACACACATGCCCCATACAGGAGATAAATTTCTCTTTGCCTGGATCGTGATTATAATATTTTGTGAGCTCACCCTACATAAAGCAAGATCACCGTCATAAAAAAATGTACTGAAAGTTGTCGAGAATGAGAAATTGGATTTGTTTCTAATTTAGACAAGATTAAAGGAACTGTATGAATGCACTTGCGATTCAGTGGTTGTCAAGAGTGTGTTAGTCACAAAGAGCTTTTATAGAAATGGGGGATGTAATTATGTGTTTCAATGGACAGCTGCCCATCTCAGTCCTAGCCACACCATCAGTAGAAATACCATGGGAGACCAGGCTTCCTTGCTGACTGAATAAAAAGACACATCCAAGAAAGACAAATCTGGAAAAATAAAAAAGATTCACCCTGACAGCACCATCTTCAATGTTGAAACTCCTAGTCTCCCATCTCAGCAAGATGTCATCAATAAAGCAACATTTCAAAATAATGAAATTGAAACCACATTTCCAGTCTACAAAACTGTGGGACGAAGGTAACTGTGATGTAGAAAAGCAATCTGAAGATTCTCAGAAACCCATCACCCATCCTAGACAGATCTGTTTATTGCTTTACCGTGGTTTGTAGGGAAAAAATAATCTGCTAAAGATTACATGACCCATGAAGATTGAAACCATTGCTAGAAACTAATAGTGTCTGAACTAAGATAACATACTAAGCAGTGCACACTAAATGAATCAGGTCACTGGATGAAATGATTTTAATTTGTAGCTCTATTTTGGCTTTTTTTTTCTCAACAAGCAGATAGATCCAAGTTGCTGGAACAGCTGGATTCACATAGCAGTTCAAATTTAATTTAGAGGAGTCAAGAAATCCTTGCAGATCAAATGCATCTACTAAGTTATTCAGATGTACTTTCTGGCCACTTGCCATCACCAAAGAAAGCCCTTTTTGTATTTGTTTCTTCCTATGTTTACAGATGTATCTTTTTAATCCATGCAATGATAGAAAGTATATTTTTTCTGGCATTTTTCTCAGCTCCAAACATTTCTTTTACTAGGCTAAGAAAGGCATAGGTGATATATCCCAATGCTAAATGGAAGAAAGGATAATCACTAGGAAGCAAGCTAAACTTCTGAAAATGAAAATTTAGAAAATAGAAAAAAATAAAAAGAGAGCATATTTTCAAAAATTGGGACAGATAAAACATATTTTTCAAAAGACTAGCTGGGTGACTTTCTGACATCCTCCAAAGATAAATTATCATGTTTTGAGACCGGAATTAATAAAGGGACAAGTCAGTCTATTTGGTTAACTGCCAAGAGGAATGGAAAACACATTTGGATGAATGCCTCCGTAATATACTAGCAGTTCCCGCATCTAGCAACCTCTAGTTTTGTTTTGTTTTTTAACAGCTTTTTTATCCCACTTCTATTATTTTTTTATATCTAACTCAAGGCCGTGAATGTGCATAATACATCTTCCGCCTCCTATCTTTTCCACAACAACTCTGTGAGGTGGGTTGGGCTAAGACAGACCTGCCAGCCCAAGGTCACTCAACCAATTTCATGCCTAAAGCGGGACTCACAGTCTCCTGGTGATTGGTCCAAAATCACCCATCTGGCTTTCATACCTAAGGCAGGATTAGAATTCACTAACTTCTGGTGATTGGCCCAAAGTCACCCAACTGATTTTCAAGCCTAAGGTGGGAGTAGAACACATGGTCTCCTAGTCTTATTGGCCCAAAATCACCCAGTCAATTTCCATGTCTAAGACGGTTAGAGCCGGTGCGGCTTAGAACTCACCGGCTCCTGGTTTCTAACCTGGTGCCTTAATTACTAGGCCAAACAAGCTCTCCGATTGTTGGATGACAATTATCTTGAGCAGAATGGCTCATCGAGGTTGATGATGAGAATGAGAAGCAAAAACTTCTGAAATGACGCACTGGAGGTAGGGAAAAGGGATGGGATGGCTGGCCCAGAACTGTTAGTTTGATCGGGTTGATGGAAAAGTGATGGGGAAAACAAATTCTTCCCCACCATGTCATTTATTCATTGGAAGCCAACTTCATTTCCCTTCCTCTCTTCCCCCCATAAATTAAGGAAGATTTTCCAAGCCACCCTTTTTTTTCCCTTTGCCCTTCAAGAAAGCCAATTCACAACCCATTCAAGCTCCCAGATGCCTCCAGATTCCAATGCTCTCCCAATGCTTTTCTACACCTGCTTTCAATTTTTTTTTTCTTCTTTTCAATCCACCCAAAAAGAGAAACAGCAGCCAGAGCCTTTTTTCAGACACAGCCCAGCCTGAACACCGCTGAATAGCTAGCTGGAACTCAGCCCCTTGCAGGAGGGACTGCATCTCCCCCTCGTCCCCAAGGAACGGGTCCAAGGACTATGAAAGCTCCCAGCATAATAAACCAGTCCCTGCTCGTCACAGAAGAAGCTGCTAGTCCTCTGGCGGCTCTGATCTTGGTGATAAGGATTGGGGATGGAGGGATGGAGGGATGCTCAGCTGCAAGGCGGCTCTACGCGCGAGTCAGAGGGCCGGAGAGGCCTCGCAACCTTCCCACCCCGAAGCTCCGCGGCCAAGTCCGGCCTCTGCCCGCCTGGCTCACCTCCTCGGCCTGCTTGCG